>CM062817.1:1971070192-1971512317 GCA_031772625.1 Pinus tabuliformis | reverse complement strand
CCTTGGGTTTTTTGTTCCCTTCGATTTATAATATCAACCCCTTGGGTTTTATTAGGTTCATATTCCTAGGGTATTAATATGATTTATGGGTTTTTTTAACATAATCCTAGTGTTTATTTTATAATCGTTGGGGTTTACAATCATGGTCATCCAAGGTCAGCTATGGTCCAATGCCACAATGTGCCAAAGATTGTCTCAATATGAAAATAACCATGGTCAATGTCTATTGTGACAAACATCATCTCAGTATGAAAATCAATGATGACTAATTATGGTCAAGCATGTTTATTTTTGGGTTATAATATTCTCCCTTGTGTTGCATATTATTCCTCTGACATTTACAACTATATCAAAGTGAAATCAATAGATGTTTTGCATTTTTTACCACCTTTTTGTTTTCAACGTATTGTAAAATGCAAGACAATGCAAGAAGGGGTTCGTTGAAAAGTGTGAATGGTCGTGATCACTATCTTATTGATTTGAATTAGCGCTACTTTTATCATTGGTCTTGGTGTGTTTTCAAAGAGGTAGCATTTAATAATTGTGTTGTGGTGGAGTGTTTAAAGTTGAATTTCCTATCAACCACATTTAAATTGTTGTTTGATTTTTATTAAATGTTTATTTCATTACTATTTATTATATGATTATTAATGTAATTGTTGTTATTATCTTTTTTATTATTATTATTATTATTATTATTATTATTTTAATATAATAGTAATAATATAGTATTAATTATTTTTTAATATAATACTAATAATTTAATATTAATTAGGGTTTTTGTAACCTGTGCTATGGTAGAGCCCTCCTGACCTTCACAGCTTTTACAATGCCTGGCTGATTACGGCCTCACGTTTACTGTAGGAAATCTCAAAGATCCATGATTCCCCTCAGGGGGAGGATGCTGCACCTCCCCAAAAGACGACAGCAAGCAGCAACGGAATGGAGAAAATGACAATAGAGAGGCACAGATTGATTATAATACGGATCCAAGATCACAACAGGACAGAGCACAGGGTAAACAGGATCAACCCAAAGTCAGCTTGACTACATGCAAGCCAGTAGCTACTGAGCGTCCAAAAGTAGAGTTTCCAAGCCACCGAATCAATGCCAAGATACAGTTTATGAGGGATCATGCGTTAATAGGCGAGAGTTTATAGGACTCTGGCCAACTGAGAAGGCACTGAGAGGTTGGATAGCCTCAAAATGGAATCCAAAAGGTCACATTACCCTGCAACTAGGGCCTAAAGGTTTCTTTACGACCATTTTTAACTTCTTAGAGGATCAGAACAAGGTTCTGGACGGAGGGTCGTACTTCTTTAACGCTACTGGTCTATATATCAGAGGTTGGGTAGAGCGCTTCAACCTTGACAAGGAGGATCTTAGCTGGGCTCTAGTCTGGATAAGGCTTTACTCGCTTCCTGTGGAATATTGGGAGGAAGACTCCTTACAAGAAATAGGAAACGCGCTGGGTGAGTTTATCAAAGTGGCAGAGGAAACAAAAATCAGTAGATACACCTCATATGCACGCATCTGCATCTACATGCACCTCAATCAGGCCCTGTTGGATGAGGTAAGTTTATTTCATGATGATATTGAATGGGTTCAGTTGATCGATTATGAGCCCGTGCCGTTTCGGTGTATAAAATGTCACGATCTGGGCCACTTATTTAGAGACTGTCCTTTAAATCAAAAACCCTCTTTCTAGATGTCAGAAAAGCCTGCACCTGATGGATTCACCAGAGTGGCCAGCCGCAGAAGAAACCACAAGAAATCAGCTACTAACCCCAAGATGCATCCAGCTAGCTCTTCCAAACCTTAAACCAGTAAGAGCTTTGCAGCTTTGGCAAGAGTAGATGATCTCGATTCTGATAGCCCCTCTCCTCCTGAGAAGGAGACCAATAAGATAAACAAGAAGCGCCAAAAAAACCCATATCACTCCTAGAAGATCCGCTGATCAACAAAACTCTCTCCCCTACCCAGATCACCCAGGGATAGTCTGTATTTATTGGTGGATAGTTTCGGCTCTCCTCTCAGGTTTCGACCTCCTTGTAATTGTATTTTTACCTCTTTTTAATAGAATTAGTCTTTACTTAGAAAAAAAAATTAATATTAATTATTATTACTAAGGTTTTTATGTTTATATTAATATTATTGATAATAACATTAATAACATATTTTTTTTAAGTCTAGTAACACCTTTCATTCATGAATTTTCTTATTAAAAAATTTAAAATTATACAATTTTTTAATGTAAATACTAAAAGTTTATTTAATTTTGTTCGGAAATTATTATCTCTAAAATAGAAGACAAGAGTGGAGGTCAGTACAAAAATATTACAAAAATATTTCTCATTTTCAAGTTACTAACAAAAAAATGAACCTAATTAAGAGATATAATAACCATTCGAACTAACTATAAAAAATAATCCCAATTAACAAAAAAAAATCATTTAATTTATTAAATATAATTATATAAATAAAAACATGCTTACATTTTAACCTCAAAATTATAATATTGATACTTAATTTAATTTGTTTATTTAAGTTAAATTGAATGTGTGTGTAACCCGTGCACACCTAAGTGGTTCAAAGCCCGCCTTCATGTCTTCCTTTTAAAAATTCCAAAAGGATTAGAAAACATGTTGTAATTGGCCCATTTGTGACTTTTAATAATGATTTTTGACCTTTTCCTTGTCCAAAAGGATGAGGAGACATGTTGTTACACATGTTATAACTGGTTCGTTTGTGGTATTTATGAAATAATTATATCTAGTGTAATAGTGACAACCACCTGTGTATACATAAGCAGATAAAACCCATCCCATATCCTCCTTTTAAAAATCCCTAAAAAATAAGAAACATTCTATAATAGTTAAATCCAATCTTTCAAAATTACTAATTCTCCACAAAATTAAAAATTCTCTTAAAATTCTTATTCCAATTACATATATTGTAAGTCAAAATATCACCCTATTTAAAATAAAAATAAAAATTTAAAATTTCCATCCCTCGAATCATCATTTACTTTTCATCACATATGATGATAAAAAATATTAATATTTTTATTTGCCATGCAAACTTTTAAAATGTACTTTCTTTATGGCTAAATTTTAAGAATTTATTCCCTTATTAATTCCTAAATATAGGAAACTCTTACTTTTATAATAATTTTTGTAACCGGATTTAAATTTTTATGTAAATTTTAACTTAATTTTTTTTAACATTTTTTTAATCGATGTACAATGAACATTTCTAGTTCATTTATTTAATCATTCATAGGTTTTGAATGCTTTTTAGCCATATATTAATACTAATTTAGTATTAATTTATAAATAATTTATAATAAAATGTATTTTTATTACATGTTATTATATTGATAGTTATTTATATTTTAGAATAGGTTTTTATTATATTGATACTTATTTATATTTTAGAATAGATTTTCTTTACAATTTTAATTTAATTATTAAAAAATATTAAGTGGATGCTAGAGATCTAATTTCTATGAAATATGTTAAAATATTCATAGTAATATTCACATATCAAAAGTTAATATTTTTCTCCAAAGTAGTTATGTTTTTTAATTAACTTATTTCAAATTAATTAATTAAAGAAAATGTAATATCAACATGTTATGTTGGAAACCATATTATTGGCCCATGGTATTACAAGAAGAATTATTTACAAGTTAAAAATTTCCATGATAGAGAGGAGGCAAAACTCTATTGTTAAAAATATTGCTATACATTTTTTAGTATATATATATATATATATATATATATATATATATATATATATATTTATATATATATATATATATATATATATATATATATATATATAGCTTTCATAATTAATAATAATAATGGTAAATTAAATAAAGTTATAATTTAGTTAAAATTTATGGTATTTTTCTTATTTAAGTAATGTGAGATGTATAATAGGGTAAGTATTTTGATAAGTATCATGGTTCTTCATAAGCATTTACTGACAATTTAATTTATATGGTTGCACTGGTTCTATACCTACTTTTTTCTTACTTTAGAAAAATAAAATACTATAGACTAGCATAAAAGAAAACCATCAAGAATATTTACATGTATAATTATTTTAGTTCATATAAAAATTAAATATACTTTTCATATTAGTAGATTGTCAAAATTAAACATACTTATTTAAATCTTTATAAAAATAAAAGACATCTTTATTTTTTTATCCAATTAGAAAATAAAAATATTTAAAATATTAAATACAAGTATAAAAATGATAATGAAAAACTTTGCATTTTGATGTTAAAACCAAAGCCAACATATTATAAGATGACAATTTTGAATAAATTTAATAAAACATTCTACAATATATTAAATAAAGTTTAAATTGTTTTAGAATAGAATGAAAGTAATCTATTATATTTTTTTTTAAGTTATTATTTGTTTTATATGATGATGGTAAACGTCAACTAAGACCAATGTAGTCTATCTGATTTTAAGAAAAATATTCATTGAGACTCTTTAGTATTCTATTTTTATGATAAAAAAGAAGAGAAAGAAGAATTTTGAGGTCACTATAGTTTTGCCGACTTATCAAGCCAAGAAGGTTGATAGTGTGGAAAATGTTTTGGAAATGAAAACGGATGTGCATAAGAGCTAGGAAATCCAAGAGAAATTTATTTTCATTTTGACTCTTGTTAGTATCGCAAAGGCCATAGATTGTTTCATCCGAAGGTGTTTTCAAAATAGACCAATCCTCAACTTCACTTCGGGACTCATGAGAATTAGTTCTAATCTTTGCAATGTTCATTTTCTTCTTATCTTTAGTAAAGATGGAAGGACAATATTGTTGGGTTGTGTTATATTCTTTCCTTTGTTGCGTCGATTGCGCAGTGGGGGGGTGGAAGCCCCCCCTGTCTGGGAGGTTTGGGGGGGGCAGGTAGCCCCCCTCTACGGGGTTCGGGGTAGCGCCCCGGGAAATTTTTTTTTGGACCTAATATACCATGGTATTGGATGCTTCGGCATCTATAAATATGTATTGCAACATTGAAAGGAACATAATGAAAAATCAAGCTGGTAGTCTCGGTTTTGGGATGTAGGGGAAAATCTCTGTGTATATGTTTTTTATGTGTTATGCTCTCACATTGTTTATTTTTCTGTGTTTTAGAATTCGTATGCAGGTAATTTCTATACAGCGTTAAAACCTACATTTGGTATCAGAGCTATTTTGGCTTCAACGGGATGCCTTTATTGTTGAGGGGTTTTTCTTGGGCCTGTGGTAGACCTTGTTTAGTGGGAGATCTACGAGATCGATTCTAGTGGTGAAAGAAGATGGCGAGCAGTGGAAAGATAGAGATCAAGAAATTTAATGGTTAGAGTTTTGAGTTGTGGAAACTCAAGATGGAGGATTTGTTGGTGGATAAAGATCAGTGGATTGGAGTAGATCTGGGTACTAAACCAACATGAGTATCCGATGAAGAATGGAAGAAGTTGGATTGGAAGGCAAAGAGCACAATATGATTGTGTGTCTCAGATTCAGTATTGCTAAATGTATTAGGGGAAGCTACGGTGAAGGCTTTGTGGGACAAGTTAGGGACTTTGTACCAATCTAAGCCTCTGGTGAATAAATTGTTCCTGTGGAAAAATCTATATAACTTGAGGATGAAGGATGGAGACTCGGTGACAGAGCATCTAAACGCATTTAATACTGTGGTAAGTCAGTTAGCATCTGTTGATATTAAAATTTCAGATGAAGATAAGTGCATCAGTTTATTGTGTTCTCTACCATATTCGTGGGATAGTCTGGTTATTGTGATAGGTAGCAATGCAACTACCTTGCAGATTGATGAAATAGTCTCATCCTTGCTAACGGAGGAGATGAGAAGGAAAAATATGGAGAGAAAGAATGGTGATGCCTTGTATGTATGAAGACAGTCCCAGAATAGAAATAAAAATAAGTCGTCGAGTGGGAGATCTAAATCTAGAGGGAGATCTAAATCTCCAGGAAAACCTGTAAAGGTGGTGTGCTAGAAATGTGGAAAGGAAGGCCACTACAAAAGGGACTGTAAATCTAAAGCTCTTGATAAAGGAAAGGGATCTGATGATGTTCCTTCTGTAGAGGCGAAGGCCACCTCAGATGAAGGTGGGGATGTGTACTTGCTTCTTCAAGTACACATGTAGATCATGAGACATGGTTGATTGACTCAGGTGCATCCTTTCACTTCACTTCCCATAGAGAGTGGTGCTGCGAGTATGAGAAATACGATGGTGGTGATGTCTTCTTAGGGGATGATAGGAAGGCTAGAATCATTGGTCGCAGAAAAGTAAAGTTGAAGTTGCAAGGTGGAAGGGTTAGGACACTTCTGGGTGTTCTCCATATTCCTGCATTGGTCAGAAATCTGATTTTTGTAAGCAAGTTGGATGATGCGGGTGTAAAAATAGTGTCGAGAAGGATACCTGCAAGATGGTTCGAGGAGCATTGGTATTGATGTGGGGAGTTCGGATTGGAACTCTGTACAAGCTGCAAGGTGGCACTATTGTTGATGGGTGCAATAGTTCTATGGTTCCTGAAAGTGGAGCAGAAAATATAGTGGTCTTTGGAGAGAAGACCATGTTGTGGCATCAAAGGCTTGGAAATATTGGAGAGAAGGGCCTTTGAATACTTCATGGTAAAGGTATGGTAGAAGGTATGAGTAATAGCTCTCTAGATTTTGATTTATGTGAAAATTGTGTATACGGGAAGTAGAATCGGGTGAGTTTCCCCTCTAGTGGTAAGAGGGCAAAACATATACTAGAGCTTGTGCACAGTGATGTGTTTGGACCTGTGAAGGTTCCATCACTAGGTAAGTCTGTGTACTACGTATCATTTATATATCAATTCTCAAGGAATACATGGATATATTTCCCTAAGAAGAGATCTGAAATCTTTGACAGGTTTAAAAAATTTAAGGCTCTGGTGGAAAACCAGACAGAGAAGAAGATAAAGGTGTTGAGGTCAGATAATGGTGGAGAGTTTTACGGTAAGGAATTTGAAGAATTCTTAAGAAGTGTGGTATAGCACGGCAGAAGACTACTCCATATACACCTCAGCAAAATGGAGTTGCAGAAAGAATGAACAAGATGTTGATGGAAAGGGCAAGAAGCATGCTCAATGGTGTTGGGTTAGGACAAGAATTCTAGGTAGAGGCAGTGGAGACAGCATGTTACCTAGTCAACAGATCACCTTCATCAGCGTTGGAGGATAATACTCCACAAGAGGTATGGACTAGTAAGAAACCCTCTCTTTCACATCTAAGGGTATTTGGATGTGATGCATATGTACATGTTCCAAAGGAGAAATGAACCAAGTTAGATAGTAAATCTAAAAGGTGCACCTTTATTGGGTATAAGGATGGTTTAAAGGCTTATAAGCTTTGGAACCCAGTAACAAGGAAGGTTGTGTATAGCTAAGATGTGGTGTTCAGAGAGGTGAAAGATGTTATTAAACATGAAGTCCAACCAAAGGAACCTGAGAAGATAGCGTTTGAGCTAAAGGAGGAAGAATCAGACTCTATAGCAGAGGAGGAATCAGAAGATGAAGAGCCACAAACTCTGAGTGTAAGAAGATCAGCTCGAGAAAGAAGGCAACCAGAAAGGTATAGTTCATCTGCATTCTGTTCAAATTCTTCTTTATCTATTACTGATTATGATCCCATAACTGTGAATGAAGCAATAGATTCAGAGGATGGAAAACTCTGGAAAGAGGCCATGGTTGATGAAATGGCATCTTTGCACAAAAATGAGGCCTGGGATCTGGTGGAGTTGCTGGCTGGAAGGAAACCCATTGGCAGCAAACGAGTGTTCAAGAAGAAGACAAATGCAAAAGGAAAGGTGGAGAAATACAAAGCTCGGTTGGTAGCAAAAGGTTATTCCTAGGTGCCGGGAATTGATTTTGGTGATATTTTTTCTATTGTTGCCAAGGTAACTTCTATTAGATTACTTTTATCTATTGTTGTTGCTTTTGATTTTGAGGTAGAACAGATGGATGTGAAGACAACATTTCTTCACGAGGATCTAGAAGAGGAGACCTACATGAAGCAACTTGAAGGCTTTTCCGTGAAGGGTAACAAAGAACTGGTATGCAAGTTAAAGAAGTCTTTGTATGGGTTAAAACAATCACCAAGGATGTGGTATTAGAAATTTGATACATTTATTCGGGGACTTGGCTTCACCAGAAGCAGAGAAGATCACTGTGTGTATTTTAAATTAATTGGTGACCGTGTTATTTATCAGGTCTTGTATGTGGATGATATGTTGTTGGTTGGAAATGACAAAGAAATTATCTAGGATTTAAAGATCCAATTGTCCTCCAAATTTGACATGAAAGATCTTGGTGCTGCAAACTATATTTTGGGCATGGAAATTAAAAGAGATTGGACAAAGAGGAAGATTTGGTTAGACCAGAGGAAGTATGATGAGACAATACTGCAGAGGTTTAATATGTAGGATAGTGAACCAGTGAAGGCTCCTATTCTTGTAGGTGTAAAGTTATCTGCTGAACAGTGTCCCAAGACATAAGAAGAGGAAGAGGGTATGTCCTATGTTCCATATGCAAGTGCAGTTGGTAGCCTGATGTACGCAATGGTTTGTACTAGACCAGACATTACACATGCAGTGGGAGTATTGAGCAGGTTTATGTCAAAACCAAGGAAGGAGCATTGGACAACAGTGAAGCAGGTTTTCAGGTATTTGCGTGGCACTATTAATTATGGTTTGTGCTACCAAGGAAGACCGGGATTGGACAAAGTTCTGGATATTCATGGCTTTTTTGATGCAAACTGGGCTAGAGATTTGGATCAGAGAAGATCTACAAGTGGGTATTTGTTTAACCTATTTGTAGGTGCAGTCAGTTGGATGAGTAAGAAACAATTTGTAGTGGCACTATCAACTACAGAGGTAGAATACATGGCAGCCACTCATGCAAGCAAGGAAGCAGTTTGGTTGCAGAGATTGTGTTTAAGTATGGGATTAGTATAGGGTGCTATAAGGATAGACTATGACATCCAAAGTGAAATTTTCTTAGCAAAGAACCCTGCTTATCATTCAAAGACAAAGCACATTGATGTTCAGTATCACTTTGTGAGGGATATGATAGAAGAGAAAAATGTGTTGCTGGTAAAGGTGGACACTTTGAAGAATACTGCAGATGCATTGACAAAATATGTGAGCTCTAAGAATTTCTCCTGGTGTAGAGAAACAATGGGTGTTTCAGGGCTGGAAAAATGACTAAGCTCTCCTGTGGGCCCCTGTGGAAAGAAAACAACAAGTGGGAGATTGTTGGGTTGTGTTATATTCTTTCCATGACTAACCCACGTAGTGAATGAAGGGGCTAGAGGGGGCACGAAGCCCCCCCTTCATTGCACCGATTGCGTAGTGGGGGGGTGGCAGCCCCCCCTGTCTGGGGGGTTTGAGGGGGGCAGGTAGCCCCCCTCTACGGGGTCTGGGGCAATGCCTCGGGAATTTTTTTTTTGGACCCTATATTAGGTTGGGCGAACCTACCTATGGTTTTCGGTCCATGGTTTTGGACGCAATGGTTTTCAATCCATGGTATTGGATGCTTCGACATGTATAAATATGTATTGTAACATTCAAATGAATATAATGAAAAATCAAGCTGGTAGTCCTGGTTTTGGGATCCAGGGGAAAATCTCTGTGTATATGTGTTTTATGTGTTATGCTCTCGCATTGTTTATTTTTCAGTGTTTTAGAATTTATATGTAGGTAATTTTTGTACGGGGTTAAAACCTACGAATATTTGGTTAGCAAGAGTGAGTTTGATCACCTCCTTATAATACCTTAGCTTCATTTTTTCCTCTAACTCCTTATCACCCCATAGTTTATCCTTAAATTTGGAAGAAATGATATTTTAAATATTTTCCTTATTCTCCTAGATGATCTCCTTCTTTATCCCCTAATGGTTGATCCAAGACTTGGAATCCTTGTGTCATCCTCGCTTGAGTTGGAGGTGAGAGTTTTGGCTAGAGTTAGAAGAAAATTTGGGGAATCTCTTAGCATCCATGTTGTAAAGACTCTTCTTGTACATCGAAATCCTAAACATAGTCATGCTTTCAATGGGAGAGAGGCTAAATTCAATCAAGAGGATAGGATAGGGAGTATTACCTTTAATCTTGAGGTTGAGCTTATAAATTTCATTTGGATTAGCTCAATGTTCCTCCACTATTCTCTAGATATACTACAAAACCAAACCTCACAACCATATAAAATAATATTGGTGACTAGAGTCTCAAAGAGGAAATTTGTTTTATTGCAGACCTAAAGATTAATCGACTTATAGTTGTTTTCAAGCTCATAGTAATCTTTGTCACGTCCAATAATCCTTTTCTCAATGTTATAATTAAAATTAAATTAATTGTGAATGTCAAACCTAAATATTTTTATAAAGAAACCTTGTCCAAGTGATTGTTATCATAGATGAAATTATCATGATTAATCTTTCTGGAATTAATTGTCATGACTTTAGTCTTGTCAATATGAACAACCATACCCATCTTGGAGTAGTAATCATAGAATATTTTAAGTTACTTGTTAAGATCCTCATGGCTTCTGGCTTGAAGAATGATATTGTTAGTATAGAGAGAAGAGTAATGACCATGCTAGCGAGCTTAGGGCTGTTACATCTAGCAGCTTCCAAACATTCCTCTAGCTTATCAATGTAAATTATGAAAAAGGTAGGAGATATGGGACACCCTTGCTTAACACCAATATTACATTTAATTTCTTTAGACTAGCCCTCGCTAGCCTTAAGCTTGGAAACAACATTTTCATATTGCATAATCACTACAACCCTCAACTCGAGAGGAACCATTATCTCTTCGAGTCTTTGTCATAGGTTATTCCAAGAAACTATGACGAAATAATTTCTAAAGTCTACAAAGAAAAATAAGACATCAATTTTACTATTGTGACATTCTTCAACAATGATCCTAAGAGTGACAAGATGGTCAATAGTTTAGTTTTGTCTCCTAAAACCAACTTTCTATTTAGCTCTTTTACTGATGCTAGCAGACTAACAAACCTTAAAAACCCCATGTGGACCTATGAGCTGAGGTCACATTTTCATTGGAAGCACTTTAAAAACTACCTTTCCATGACAAAACCCCATCAAACTGTCGGAATCCAAAATATTAGAAAACTCAGCTATACACCCGATCAATGATTCAACACTTACAAACCTCCAATGAGCGCTTTCTCACTTGGTATGAATTGATGCAGAACGTTAATTGTTTCAGAGACTATCACCAATGAGACTATCAACAATCAGGCCCGCGTTTAACTCTCCTCTTTATGTTCAGGCCTTCCATTGTGCTTCTCGGATCCCCTATTTTCCAACAAAACTCATATTTCGCCTTTTAATAGAGCTGCACAGTGGTATAACGTAGAACCAAAATAATTGATCCAATGGTTGGTGTGATATCACACCATTGTTTGGACTTAGATTGACTGCCGGAATTTTAATGCGGGCTCAACCACAGTTATTAACAATGAGGACTCCAATTACCTGTGATTGCTGCGATTTATAACTTAACGTATAAAACAAAGAAGAATACTTAATTTGTCCCAGACATAATTATACATGACAAAAGAAGATTAAATGCGATCACAGAGAACAATAGAACTCTGAGTCCTAAGCCAAACTCAACTATGTTTGCTTCCACTAGTTCTTTCATTAATTCAACATGAATTCTTGATCTCCACATGCCTCTACAGAGGATTCCACACTATTTTTCGTTTTCATAGTTAATACACCATAGGGTTATTAAAACCCATACATATACAAACTCTCATCCACAATATACACAATCCACACTATTTCATATTATAATCTTTACAAGGAAACAATCACACTCGACTGTTTCAATTCTCCTCTTGCTCATTCATCCTATCTTCCCATAAGAATATAACTCACTACTAACTTCTATCTAACCTCTAGAATTATGCAAAAAGATCACAATTTATACAAGAATGGATTCATGAACCAAACTTAGTTCAGATCTAGAAATCTCTCACTCTCCCTTAAGAATGTCTTTACTCTACTCTTTTCTCAACCAAATGCTAATTTAAGCTTTCAAATCCCTCATATCCTATTCAAACCAAATAATCTAACTGCTTGGCCTGATCTCCATGCAAGGAGGATCAATCAACCACTTATACCCTTTTCTCATATTTGACAACAAATAAAACACTCTCACACATTTAAATAAGTAAAATTAACTAATCTTTTATCTTACAACCCTTTGTTAGTCACAACATGTGATCATACCATCACATTGCTGACTAGGTCTAAATGCTCCTGCATCAAATCCCAAAGTTGAAAGTTTTCATGACCTCCTGGTCATGTGTTTCTTCTACTGATCATCTAGTATTCCAAACTTTACTTTGTAACTGGTCATCACTTTCATCATGTTGTTTATCTAATTCTTCTGCCACTATCACTTATGTTCTTCTAGGATTCCAAATCTTACGTTGTTGTTGTTCACTTCCCTTGTTCATACAAATTCCTTTTGTTAATTTCTCTTCCTTGCTATTCCTCTTCTTAACTGACTTCATTTTTCACACTTTCTCAACTTCATCTTTACAATTTGTTCTCAGCTGAACTCCAGTGACATTTGTCTGTTGCACATTCTCCCTTACCATAGAAATTATGAAATTTCTGTCTAATTCCACTTCACTCCTTTCATTTACAAGCTGTTGGTTGCATTTTTCAACTTCCCCTTCACTATCATTAAAGATAATATTTTCCTCTATGTTATCAGGTTCATCCAATAACTTTTCCAACAAAATGCCATTTCCTTCATATTCATTAAGCATTTCATTCACATATGACTCCTCCTTCCTGTATAAAACAGAATTTCCATCACAATTGTCAGATTCAAAATAAATATGGTTTTCAATCTTCATAGGTAATTTTGCCATCAAATCTTTATACTATCCTTCTGCAAAACTTATGAAACTGTCATCAATTTTCATTTCAATACTTCCCTCTGCATTACACAGTGTTCCTTGTTCTGACACAAGACTATCATTAAACAATTCAATAGCTATAATTTCTTGGAGAATATCATTATGTAGTATCCTTTCATCTTCTATACTTATACTACAACAAAATGATGTTGTTTCATCTTCACCTACAACAGAAACAAAATTCTGGTTTTCTAAAGCCTCTTCATGGTTTACAAATTCATAAAAATAATCCACTTTAAATTCATAGAATTCCTGAAATCCTGTATCTGTCAACGTCATCATATATTCCTTCACAATTTCCATAATGCTTTCATTTTGATTCTCTACTAAAGATACTTCATTTTGGTTATCATCACAAACTTTCATTTGCTTATCTTTAGCTTCTTTAATCATGACAATTTCCCTGTCAATACCATCATTCTCAAAATTATTAAATACATGCTCAAAATATCTTTCTGTTTCAGCCATCTCTTCCAGTAATCTCACTTCTTCATCAACATGCATATGCACATTGCCCAATTGTTGTTTGTCACCTATAAAACTGGAAAAGATACACAACATGTCAGTTTAAAAAATACAAGGTTCTTCATTTGAACCCTCAGTGATCAGATCTTCATGCTTCTCTAAAATATTATGATAATTCACTAAGTTATTGAGAAATTATTCCTCAACATCTCTGATTTCTTCCTCATCAAAGAAAACTTCTGGGACTCTAGCTTCTTGACAATGCTTGGCAACTTTATCATAGGTTTGTAGAATACCTTTTTGTTCTACACAATTTCCTCCAACACTCAGTTTATCCAAATAAGACAACAATGTCTCCTCCTCTTATATGATAATACTTTTATCTTACAAAGATTTCCTTGACTTAACTTTTTCAGCTAAGTTCTCCGAGTCAACTTTTCTTCTCTTCACTTCACAAATCTGCAATGCATTTATTTCATTTCCTTTTTCCATTTCCCATTTGTCTTCAATCCATGCTAAAATTCCTTCTAACATGATCCAATAAGTTTTCACTAAAAGAAGACACAAAAATTTACTCATACCTTTTAATTTTATCCACCAATTGAAGTCTTGAAAGTCTTTATGCATCTCCTTTTGTATTTTTCTTGCCTCTGCCTCTTTCACCTCTTCATACACAAGTTCAAATTCATTAGGATGCATACCTGCAATTTTACATTCAAAGAAATAATTAATCCCAAAAATATGAGACTCTCTTGTCTGTGAAGATGCTACCAGCACATCCCTCTCATTCTGATTTGCATAGATCCATTCTTCATCACTCTCATCACTGCCTCCTTTCCCAAAGAGAGATTCTTCCACTGGTTCACAGATGTACTCTACTCCTTCATCCTCAACTGTTTGGAGTATTAATTTCTCAGCAAACAATTCTCTAACAGGCCATTTAACTCTTTTTCTCTCATAAAATCCTTGTTTCCATTTTTCTCTAATTCCTTTCAGTGCCAGATTCTTCAAACTAATGAGTTCTACCTTCATCTCAGCCAACTTTATGTCCATTTATTCTTTACTCATTCCTTTGAATCAACTTCTTCGACACTTTTTTCCTATGTTTCTGACTTTCTTTTGTACCCTTGTTATGACTATCAATAGTCAATTCCATTTCTTCCTCTGGTGAACTTTCCTTGTTCACTGGTGAGCTACAACTAGCCCTTTCTTCCATCTATAACAAGTCTCCTTCATGCCTCACCAAAATTTTCTGAGTTTATCCTTTTGGCATCTATTGGTTCCTTCCTTGAACCTTTCACTGACTAGAAATTCTACCCAACACTCCTCTTTCTTGAATTGTTATCTTTAAGACAACTCTACCCGCAATCACAATTGTGGAGGTGCCTCAAAAACTTCTACCCAACCAAAGTTGGAAGTTGTTCTCAGCTTCTCTTGAACAGTGCTTGCTCTAGGCTCTGCATCTTTAATTGTTCACTTCCTTCTTTCATTCAGTAATTTCAATTACTGTTGGGTATTGTCACCTTTCATTCATCTGTGAGTTCTTCCTGCTCTATCTTCTTTAACATAGCTCATACGCTATGATGCTGATACAACTCCTTCTACCTTTCAGCGATTCCACTGCTTCCATTGACCTGCACAATCTTATCTCAAGATACATCAAATTACCATTTTTTAAACCTGTGATTTGTTTTCAAGATGTCTTAAAACTAGTTCCCATTCCATCAGTTAAAGCTTTGCTAAATGATTCATATGTTCACTATTTCATTTAAACTTTTCCATTCAAAAGACTCCATACAATAGCAATTATTTCCCATTTTACTTTTCATAATGGACTCTTTATCTCTCAAGATCAATTAAGATTAGATCTGAATTTCAATTAAATTTACAAATTCATGACAGACACTACAAATTCCTTCTGATAACCTGTTTGTAAGCAAATCCTGTCTTGCTTCTACAAATTCCAAAATTCATTCCTTGTAATGGCTCTCTTTTTAGATCTATTGAATCCAACCTTTAGCATAACTGTTCCTTCATCTATCGTTATCATTGTCTTCAACAATACTTTAAGAAATCCTCAACCATTCTCAGTTTTCACAAAATTATTGAAATCATTCAAATGACTTCAGTGTCATAGAAAACCACTCTTCTATTTAACTTTAAACTCTAAAACTTTCACTTCAATTTACCTTTTAAATCAAAACAATCATTGAATTAACTTACATGGAAATTTCATTTTCCTAAAAGGAAAACATCTTGTCCTTTGAAATTTCAATCCCTTGTTGTTCTTCAGACATTCAAAACAAATCTCTGCAAAATCATCAAAATAAACATTCCTACCAGACCTTCATCAGAAAATTCATTGTTTCCCCATTCTGATCTCACTGTCCTCTGTGTTCTGATCTCCATTTGTATCAAATTCACTTCAGTGCAAATTATACATATGCTGAGATTAAAATTCAATTTCCCAACCAATCTCTAGAGCATTGATCTAGCTATGATACCAAAAATGATGCCAGTAGACTGACATCCCTTAAAAACCCCATGTGGACCTATGAGCTAAGGTCACATTTGCATTGGAAGCACTTTTAAAAGCTAAATTTCCATAACAAAACCCCATCAAACTGTCGGAATACAAAATATTAGAAAACCTGGCCATACACCCGATCAATGATTTAACAAAGACATAACCTTACAAACCTCCAATGAGTGCTTTCTCACTTGGTATGAATTGATGCAGTAGGTCAATTGCTTCAGAGACTATCACCAATGAGACTATCAACAATTAGCCTTGTGTTTAACTTTCCTCTTTATGTTCAAGCATTCCCCTGTGCTGCTCTGATCCCCTCTTTTCCAGCAAAACTCATATTTCGCCTTTTAATAGAGTTGCTTGGTGGTATACCGTAGATCCAACACAATTGATCAGACGGTCCACAACTGATATTGCTATCGCACTTTCCTAATACTTGAGGCCCGTTCACATACCATGAAATATTTGTGATGCGATGGATCAGCGATCGCACATCACATGGTCTTAAGGCCTATAGTCCTATCACATACAAAAGAATTACTACGATGTGATAAATCGGCAATCGCACATCACATTCCCTTAAGGCCTAAGGTCCATCCACTGGCAAATAAATATTGTGATGCGAGATAATCCAATGGTAGGTGTGATATCGCACCGTTGTTTGGGCATAGATTGATGGCTTAAATTTTAATGCGGGCTTAGCCACGGTTAGTAACAATAAGGGCTCCAATTACCTATGATCACTGCAATTTATAACTTAACGCGTAAGACATAGAAGAATATTTAATTTGTCCCGCAGACAATTATACATGGCAAAGGAAGATTAAATGCGATCACACAGAACAATAGAACTCTAAGTTTTAAGCCAAAATCAACTATGTTTGCTTCCGCTGGTTCTTCCGTCAATTTTACATGAATTTCGGATCTCTGCATGCCTCTACACAGGATTCCACACTATTTCTCATTTTCACAGTTAATACACCATATGGTTATTAAAACCCGTACAGATACAAATTCTCACCCACAATATGCACAATCCACACTATTTCATATTATAATATTTACAAGGAAACAGTCACACTCGACTGTTTCAGTTCTCCTCTCGCTCATTCATCCTATCTTCCCATCAGAATATAACTCACAACTAACTTCTATCTAACCTCTAGAATTATGCAACAAGATCACAATTTATACAAGAATGGATTCATGAACCAAACTTAGTTCAGATCCAAAAATATCTTACTCTCCCCTAAAGACTATATTTACTCCACTCTTTTCTCAACCAAATGCTAATTTAAGCTTTCAAATGCCTCATATCCTATTCAAACCAAATAATCTAACTACTTGGCTTGATCTCCACGCAGGGAGGATCAATCAACCACTTATACCCTTTTCTCATATTTGACAACAAATAAAACATTCTCACACATTTAAATAAGTAAAGTAACTAATCTCTTGTCTTCCAACCCTTTGTTAGTCACAATTCCTACACCCTTCGTCAAGGAAATATACTATGGTTCTACACCTTAAAGAGATGTTTTTTCATGTGCCTCCATATCCACTACCATGGGAGGATGTTGATGGAGTTCTTTGTGCATGTGATTGTGAGCTATGTTCAAAGAAACCCTTTGATTTTTTAGATTTGTATTGGGCTTCCTCCTCTTCCCTTATGTATTTGGCTCTTTATGTTGCTGACACACTTGTACAAGCTTTGGTTCCTATTTGTTTATCTCCATCCCATGGCCTTTTCCCACAGAGGTGCCTTCTGGCACGGGTGTATGAACCTGTGTAAATGTTGACTAGGTCTAAATGCTCCTGCATCATTTACCATGGACTTCAAGCTAGAGGCTAATCTTCTTCTCCAAAATGGGTCCATATAGTTTGACTAAAATGTGGCTTATCATAATGGTCTTATATTTAGAGAGAACTTTTTTATCCCTACTTTTGAAGATAGGAATGATAAGGTTTTGGTCCAAGGCTTAGGGAATCCATGTTTCACTGCCAAATTGAGAAGTTTGTGAATATGCGAGAAGAAGATAGACCTTCCCATTTTAAAAAATTCATCTTCGTAGCGTTCAAAATATATATTTATTAATATAATATTTGTTTATCATTTTCTAAAATTTTATTTTATATTTTTGTGAATTTTTTCTTGAAAACTAAACTTTATCTAAATAAATATATGGCAATATCATTTTTTAATTTTTTATTAATGTTATAATAAAAATTATGGTTTATTTTTTTATCACTTCACAATGTACATTTTAAATGTAATAGAATTTTAAAACATTTTCTCTTTATCTTTTAAGTAGTCTCTCCTTAGGCAATAATTTAGCAATTTATTTTCCTATAAGTTTAGCATTGGTTAATGAAATTTGAAATGTTTAACTTTGGAAAATAAATATTTAGTTTTCAATATTATTAAAAAAATTGGGTTTCAAACATTTGACTGGACCATAACTTGAAGGTATTATTGCAGTCTTTGCACAATATAAAGCCATGTGGATAACTGACTCACATATTTTATGCCATAATTTATGGATATGGTTGCAATATCCATATATGGGTTATAGAGATTTGTGTGGTAGTTTTTTATTCTTAAACTTTATAGTAAAATAGCACCAAAATTCAGAAATCTCAGATGATCATGAAAACAATGCCAAGTTGAAGAGCTCGTCGTGTTGATTCTGGTGGTATGCTGGGTTTTTAAAATGACCTCCATATGAGGAAGATAAGGAATTCTAAATTTTTTCAAAACAGGAAAAAAGGAGTTCACAGTCAATAGTGTGGGACCCATAGGTGCTGACGTGGAAAATATGTGGCTATGGAACGACCACCTGGACAACCCCATAGCAGGATAAGTGGCAGCGCTAGAGAAGGAAAAATGGCAATGCCAGAGCAAGACAAGTGGTAGCATCAAAGTAGGACAAGTGGCGGCACCATAGCAGGGCCCAAACCAACACCGATAAGTTTGTGGGTGACACATGGTGGTAGGGTGACACACCCCAAGGCCTAAACCATCACCGAGAAGTTTATGGGTCGAACCCACGAACTATGGACTATCGGCCCAAATTTCTACCAACATATCACAACTTCACTTATTATAACAATGGTGCAATGTTATATTTGAACGTTTGTTGTATTGGGTTGGTAGTAAAAGGATTGATGGCCCGCCAAACCAAAGCTATATACAACTGTCTCCAAACCAAACTCCAAGTCCAGCGCGTGGGATGATACGTTTTACAAAAACCATACCATATTTTACCATCTGTTATATTGTATGCCAAATTGTGCGCACCAACGTTATATGTTAAACTATATCGAATATATTTTATGCCATATATAATCAAACAAATCACGAGAGGCCCACGGGTTTGACCATGGGATCTCTTGACCACCTTATAAAATTCTTAACCAGAGCACCATCGGGAAGAGAGATGTAAGGTGTGGGTTTTGAAAGTGTTTTATGTTGCCTACAAATGCCTTTTGAGGCATAGCTTTGCCATAATTGGGCCTTTTGGTAAGCTGAAAGTTGTGTTGGAAAGCTCAGGCAGAGACCTATCAGTTGATAGTAGCCATGGTAGCTTGTGAGAAGATTTTAGAATGGAGGATTTTGACGTAAAGAGAATTTATGAGCATTTTCAATACATCGGACACCCATTAGAGGCAGACCCAGAGTTGTAGTCCAATAGGTTCAAACTCCATCATCAAATTTCTTTGTTTCCTTCTTTTTTTCTGTTGTTGATGGTTGATTTCAGATTTCAAGTTTTCAAGTTAAAGGCACATAAACATCAATTTCCCTTATTAATTCACTTAAAAAGTAACCTTAGTTAATATTTGATTAAATTGTGCAAATAGTCAATTCTTGTCTTTTTGGGTCATATTTTGGTATCAGATCAAGGTTTATCATGTATAATCAGGATATTTTCCAATATTAATGTTGACTAGATCCAAGTTGCGACGTGGAGAATGGAAACTTGAGAAGATAGATCCAGAGATTAGAAAGAGGAAAGGCTCTCAAAAATTGAAGACGAGTGATGCAAATGAAGGAGAATCTCCTGAAACGAAGGTCGTTAAAGAGGAGAAATACCAGAAAATATTTCGTAATATGCAAATTATGATGGCATAGCTTTATGAATACAAGAAAAGAGAGATGCAACTTCATCTTCCAAAGGGACGAAGGAGTAAAGGGGTAAGGAAAAAGCTGATGGTAGAGAAACTCCTTCTCCTCCATCTTCATCATCTTCTTCTTTATTGCCTTATCATTCATGTTTAGATTCACAGTCACAAAAGAAACCAAATAATTATCCTTTTTTGAAGCTTGATGTTAAGTTTGAGTTGCCAATATATGATGGTGAAATGAATCTTGAAAAAATAGATAATTGGATAAAACAATTTGAGGTGTATTGTAGATTTCAAAATGTTGCTGATGAATCTGCAAAAATTTAGTAACCTACACGTTGATGAAGTTTCGTTGTGCCGCTCCAACTTCCGTTTCCTTCTCCTTAATGAGCAATCAACCTGAAACACCACAAGAGAACAACAGAGCACGTAAACGAGAACAACAATGATCTATTTACTCACAAATTCAAGAAATCATGAGCTATCAAATAAATTACATACAAGACATAGGAAATGATCATTGATTGTATTAGTAATAAATCAAGGGCAAATCTTACAACCAAGTCTTGACGTCACAAGCCTTCTTGGAGGGTCTAGCCAATATGTTTCTTCAAGCATTCACTCTCAAGGATGGGTCTCCCAAACAAACTATAACTCTCTCTCACTCACAAGCTTTTATACAAAGTTAAGGGCACTCCACAACCTCTTACAAATGATTGGCAATCCCACACTTGTCACACTCACACCAAAGCTATCTAACAAACTCGAAAGCACTAGCAGCACTGTCCAACCAAAAGAACTAGCAGATCATAGCAATGGTGAGTGATTTTATAGGAGAAGGAGTCTCCATGAAATGAGGGAGAGGGAGCTTATCCTCAATGAAGGTAACACAAAAGATGGAACTACCATCCCAAAGGGGGAAGGGTTACCCAAACTGACCCAACAACCAGGTCAAGAGACATCTAGAAGGCCGACTATTGGAAGAAATTTGCTTAATCTGGATCATCGCTAGCTATAAACTAAGTCTCTGCGACGGCATCGCAAGGGGGAAATGCATGCAGACCGATCGTCATGATATATAGCTAATAGCATCGTGTCGGGCCTTGAAATTTGACCGTCGTGGGAAACAGATGTACACCTGCGATGGGGTCACGATGAGACCGTTTATGATAGGGGACCATCGTGTATATTAAGGGTTTACTCACGATGGGGCAAAAACTTAGCGAATGAGGGTCAACTTGTAGCATCAGAGAGCATTTTCTTAATCTTCTTACATCAATGGGAAGATATGAACATGTTTATTTGACACATGACACAACAGAGGGAATGAGATGAGGACAGTGACAAATTACTGTGTAACAGACACAAAGAAGGACAGTTGGTGGACAGTGACCATCTTCCCTTGATGGGAAAAAAAAATCATGCGGAATAGGGAGGAGGCTACAACATGCATGGCATGGTCCAAATCCAGCCGAATAGAAGATTATAATTGAGATTAGCATCAATAATCTTTACCTTGAATTGTACTGTCTTGCACTCCAATGTAATGGCAAGGTTAGGTAAGAAACCAAAGGGTCACAAATCGCACCCATTAAAAGCTTCCAAAGTGTTTGGGGATTGGTTCAAAGTAGGAGAACCAATGGCCTTCCAACATGCGATGGACATGATGTAGGTAGAAGCACCTTCATCGAAAATAGTCCTGTGGATGGTCTTCTCATTCATGATTACCTGAATGATAAAGGCAATCTAGTGAGGTTGGCGTGGAACATGGTTCTCTACATCAAAACATATCAAATCGGAATCGGTAGGATCAATACCTCCAATAGTTGACAGAAAAGATTTCCGCTGAGACGAAAAACTTTGGAGCACCTCGAGAACCGACATAGCAGACAACACCTCAACCAAATCTTCAACAATATTATAGTGCTGAGCGGCTAGAGCGTTGGGATTGTACAAGGATTTCCGTAGCACACCTCAAGTGGGTGGCCGAATAGCGGAATCAGGGTTAGGGCACTCAATATGAAGAGGGCCAGAACTCGAGGAAAAAGAAGAAGGGGTGGCCTCTTTCAATTTCCCATCTGCGAAGCAGGAGTTTTGTAATCTTTTGATCTAGTAGCCACATTAATAGGCATACTCATCATGAACACTTGAGATCCTAAGGAAGTAGATGATTGAGGTTGATCTACCATTTGCATTTTCTGAGATGGAAATGGCTCTTTCAGGACATCTGGGGTCCCTTTGAGAAAACGACTAACTTCGGATCGCCAGGGACAATCCTTGGTATAGTGATCCTCCTCGCAAATGAGGCACGAATACTTAGGCTTCCATTGTGAAGAATCACCAACAGATGACTTAGGAGGACCTTGTTTTGGGGCATCGGCTTTACCCTTGCGTTTTCCTTTCTTCTTACCTTTTGAGGATTTGTACACTGTGGTAGACTGGACAACGTGGACCTCTGAGGTTTTACCAAGGCTAGGTGGATTGTAGGAGGAACTACTGGAAGTAGTGTTTGAGACCAACTTCTATTTGGAAGAAGATTTAATGAGGTTCTGGGACACTGAACCAACGAATCCATCAATAGGAGGTGTAGCCTGCAACTTTGATGTCGTGGGATCGGATGATGGCTGTGGAGCATTGGGTAATAACTCATATAAAGTTCCAGACTAAGAATAAACAAGATCTAAGTACTGGGCACGAGCAATGGCTTGTTCTTCGAAAATGCATCCACCCATAGCTATATCGCAAGTAAACTTAGTGAACCATTCGGTGAGAAACTAATCAGAAATATCAAATTTGATCAGGCGACGTCTACATATCCATTCATGGATGTGATCGAAGATGTGCGTCATATTATCTTGCTTAAGTGACATGAGTAAATAAGTGCCAGTTTCATAACGAACTGGCAACTGGAAATTCGCGAGGAAATCCATGGCTAAAGAGTTAATGTCATGGTAAGTACCTCGAGGAAGCTCGATGTACCACTTGGCTACAGCACCTATGAGGGTTCGTTGGAAAAGAGGGAGACGAATGGAATCGTCAACGTAAGAATTCAAAGAGTACAAGAGGTGATATGTCATCACATGGGCTTGAGGATTTTATTTTCCTTTCCCATCGAACTTAGGACAATCGCTTGGGATCTTGGATGGAATGGAAGGCCATTATGACGAATGAAGGATTGGACCATTCATAAGGAGAGATAGATCTAGAAACTCTAGTGTGGCTAAGAATGCTAATTGAGTATTAAAAGGCATTGGAGGTCGACAAGTGGGTTTGACCAGAGGGGCCCATCCCTGCTGGTAAGGATTTTGGCCCCATAGTGGGGGATTTTGGCCATATAGAATTTGATTTTGCCCCCATTGTGGGTTACCTCTGCCATAGGGAGGATTTTGACCTTGAAAATCTTAGAACTATCCATTCATAGGTTGTTGATAAGTAACATATGGGTTAAGAGGCTATTGAGCCTATTGAACTTGGACATATGGATATTGTACCTATTGTCCCTGAACATATGGGTTTTGAACCTATTTCCCTGGAACAAGAGGATTTTGGACCTGTTTCCCTTGGGCATAAGGATTGTACACTTGTTTCCCTTAGACATAGGGATTTTGTACTTTCCTCCCTTGGCCAGAAGGATTCTATACCTATTTACCTAGGACATCAAGATTTTGGGCCTGCTGCTACAGGACTTGACCCTGACCTCGTCCTTGCAAGGGTTGACCCTACTGATATGTATATAAGGGTTGTTCTTACCCGAGTTGGCTCTACTGCTATAATGGTTGACATTGCGGTTGCAAAATTTTCCCTAGGGCTGTAGAGGTTGGCCCTGCGGAGATATAGGCTAGGAGGTTTGTGGAGCATACTACATCTACTCCTACATGATTGGTTGTAACTGTTGCGAGGGTTGCCCCTTCGGTTCTTGCAGTTGACCTTGTTGTGGTATCATCTGGCCTTATGGTTGCATGGATGGCCCTTGCTGCAACAAAGGTTTCCCTTGTTGTTGCAGAGGTTGTCCTTGCTATTGCAAGGGTACTTGAACAGTACTTGGAAAATTTCCGAACCGAATCTGGCCATAGCCACCTTGAAAAATGGATAAGCCAGGATGAACATACTGCCCAAACTGAAGGACGTAAGGTAGATTGACCATTCCTTGAGAACCATATGGAATGTAAGGAGTTTCGTACTGAACTTAAGCCTCATAAGGCTACTGATGTTGGAAATTTCTTGACCCAGATGGATTAACGAGATTCTAAACCTGTTGGTACATTTCTTGATCCAGTAGGACTAGCAAGGTTTTGAATAATGCTAGAAGAAGGTTGGTTCATACCAACCATGTGAGCCTGTGATCTACTCACATTGGTGGTGCATGACACCATAGAAACACTCAAATTCTATCCCTGGGTGGTGGCACAACTTGCCCACTTATGGAGAGATTGAAGAACTGATAGAGACATTCTTCGAGACCGCTAGTTGAACCAGACGGGTGACTGGGACGGACAACACAAGAGTGTTCGAAACGATGGGTTGCACCAGGACTGAGGTAACAACCTATTGGGAGGTCAAGTTCATAATGAACGGACTTGTAGTAGGCATGGCACCAGACACCCAAACAAGGTTATGGTAAAGTGATGAGGCATTGGGTGTACCTGAAACTAATTTTTCCAAGCATACATAATTAGGTGGCAATTCCTGATACACACTGATGGGAATGATCCCTATATAGGGGAAACCTTCATGAGGAAAATGATGTTCTTCCTCCTCAACAGTGTGTGGAGTAGAAACTTCTGACTCATCTGGAGATGTAATTGGAGCATCGCCTTCAGGTTTCATAGCTGAGAACAAACGATGACGAATGACTGAAGAGGTATGAGGGGATAATTCCAAAGGAACACCCGATTGATCGTACAGACTGTTCAGACGCTATGGTGATATCACAACAGGGTCAAACAAAGGATTCAGAGGATAGATAACCAATCTAAGCTAATCATCAGTGGTCGGTGAACTCTCAGGAGTTTGAATTGGATTGTCCATAGATTCGGGGCCAAAATAAGCAGGTGACTCGGTATCTGAAGTAGACCGAGGACGCGATGACAAAGGTTGAATGCTCAGAATGATTCCGAGTTCAACGCCTTGGTCCTCAAGTGACTCTGGTAATTTAGGAAAAGGCTTGTCAGACAATCTTTCAGATGGAGGAGAGGAAGAGGAACTAGGTGAACAAGATGGTTCAGCCACGATGCCCTTGTCTTAGTTAACAGGAAAAGAGAGAGTTAAACTTCAAGGCCTTAAAATTTTTTTAGGGAAAAAATCATGATTTGGTCTAGAAACGACTAATAGGATGTTATAAGATCGTGGGAAATTAATTTTTTAAAGACGCATAAATAGACTGGTACTCTTTCATGTTTTAAGAGTCAAGAAAGAAACAAGGATGACTTTATCGCTTTTGATTGAAAACGAGCTCGAAAGGACAAGTGCTCGAATGACCTTTTAAGTTTAATGAGTCAAAAGGATCAAATGATTGATCTGGATGATCTAGATAAAAATGATTACCAGGCAACTGTGAACTGCAGAATACCTCTCGGCGAACCGAGAAGTACGAACAAGAAATCTCTCTAAATGTTGTTTTCGGTGTATCACGTTTGCAAGGTAGCCGAATCGACTTCCTATGGATAAAGGGTTGCAACCTAGAGGGATCTCTCGTTATATACTCATGGTATGAAGAGCACAAATCCGTACTAGCGTTGTCTAGTGTCGAAGCTAACGACAGATACTAGGTTTAAAGACATCGGAACATGTCTCTGGCCTAGACCTTCTAGATGTGATCATTAGATTTCAAATGTGCCTTAGGTTAATTGAGTTCATTTTAAAGTTTATCTTGAGTTATGTCTCAGTTTTTAGGCCTTAGCGATGTGACTCGAAAAACCATAAATGCAGCTAAATGAGACAAGAACATTTCAATTCGATGAATTGTCTACACTATGTTGGAAATAATACTGAGGGAGGGGGTGAATCAGTATTATCAAATTCTTATCAATCTATCTTCCTTATTTATACTTTGAATAATTCTTCAAATATTGATCATTATTGTGTATGTCAGTATCATAAAATAATGAGCTGGAACAAGAAAAGCAAATAGTCACACAAAATAACACCAGATATAAGGTGGAAACCCAATGTGGGTGAAAACCACCTGCTGCAATATGTCTCTATCTTCTTTCAATTAGAAACTCCTTTTACAATGATTTTGTACTGGTGCAGTCCTTTACCAGTACACAGGCTACAACCTACAGAGAGCTACAACCCTCTCTCGTTCTCCAGCTTCTCCTGGAAGGGAGCTACAACCCCCTTAGCTCTTGTACTAGCCAAGACACTAGTACGTAGGTGCTGGCCTACTGAAGGCTACAACCTTCTCTTTCTTCCAGGGACCACGTTTCATAAATTTTCAGATTGGATCCATGAACATCAATCAATCATCAAGTATATCTGCATCAAACAATCTCCTTTTCCCAATTAGCACTGAATCAAGTAAACACTTCTATGACAGTTGTACCCAGAACACAGTAACAGTAACCACACACCAAATTCTGAACCCAGAATACTGCAGCAATAGACAGAGGTAGCTAGATCATAATTTAAAGATATACGCTACTTCAACAACCTAAAACCTGCGTGCAGATCTATAAAGAATAATTCCTTCTTTCAAATATTCAGACACTAATTAACCCAGATTGTCAGATTTATAGATCAAGCATGCGCTTCATATAACAGATCAAAATCATACAAAGATACTATTATTCAAGCATAAAGATTATGACCCATCAATTGAACTTATCATTCTTTATGCGCTAAGGTTCCTCCTTCATTCAGATCCAGATCTGCACCATAACCCAATCACAAAATATTTCAGATCTAGCACTTATTAGATATTCAATTCATTTGATGATGCTTTGCCAAATGATCTCCTTCCTCTTTTATAGTCTTAGGCCTTTCACAATACCACGGCCCAAAACCATAATAACACAATACCACAGACCAAAACCATAGGATCAAAAACTGTCATACTAATATCATGAACCAACCATGAAAGTGCATGAGATCAACACTTTTGGATGCAATACCACGGACCAAAACCATAGCATCAACAACTGTTGGACTAATACCATGAGCCAACCATGAAAGTGCGTGAACTTTTCTCTTCATGAAAGGAACTTTTCTCTGCATAAAAGTGCGTGAACTTTTCTCTAAACTTTTCTTTGCATAAAAGTGCGTGAACTTTTCTCTACATGAAATAAACTTTTCTCTGCATAAAAGTGCGTGAACTTTTCTCTAAACTTTTCTTTGCATAAAAGTGCGTGAACTTTTCTCTACATGAAATAAACTTTTTCTCTGCATAAAAGTGCGTGAACTTTTCTCTACATGAAAGAAACTTTTATCTTCATGAAAGAAACTTTTATCTTCATGAAAGTGCGTGAACTTTGCTGCACTATAATTTATCATCTGAGATGAGTGGGTTGCCATCAAGTACAACATATGTATCATAATGCCAACAATCTCCCCCTTTGGACTTGATGGCAACAACAACCAATCACTCTCCCCCTTTGACATCAAGGGCAAAGGGTTATGCTCCCCCTGACTATAAACCAGATCTGCAAAGAAGAACCATAATCCATCAAACACCATAAATGACCATGAAAGAGATAGAGACGTATTGCAGCAATATTCAGACCAGCATCCATGATCTCCTTCTGTACTTCCTCCATAATGCCAACAATGCATGATATGCTCCCCCTGAACCTGTGCCATTCGATCTTTGACCAATCCGCAACCCAGCACATGTACGCATATACTTCAGATGAATCTTGCATACAACCAACAATCAGAAGAGATTCAACAACAAGATGATGCATCAACAACCCCCAGCTTTTTCCTGAGGTATTCAAAGGTCTCCCTAGGCAATGGTTTGGTGAGTATATCAGCAACCTGTTCCTTAGAAGGAACATACTCCAACTTGACCTCTTTTTCAAGCACTTGTTCCCGGAGAAAGTGATACTTGATTGGTATGTGCTTGATTTTTGAATGCATGACTGGGTTCTTTGAAATGCTGATTGCACTTGTATTATCACATAAGATGGAGATGGGTGGTGTACAAGTGATTTGAAAATCCTGCAAGGTCTGCATCATCCAAAGGAGTTGAGTGCAACAAGATGCAGCAGCAACATATTCTGCTTCAGCTGTAGACAAGGCAATCAAACTCTGTTTCTTGCTGAACTAAGATACTAATCTGGAACCCATAAAGAACGCACCACCACTTGTGCTCTTCCTGTCATCCACGCTTCTGGCCCAACCTGCATCATTATAAGCATGAAGTGTGAGATCTGTATCTCTAGGATACCATAAGCCATAATTTTGAGTCCCTTGAAGATATTTGAAGATTCTCTTTACTTCCTGAAGATGAGTTTCCTTTGGATTTGCCTGAAATCTTCCAACTATTCCCACTGCATGCATGATGTCTGGTCGGGTACCTGTCAAATAAAGTAGACTTCCAATCATAGATCTGTAGGTTTGTTGATGTACTGCTGTTGATTCATCATTTGCACTGAGGCTACATCCTATGACCATGGGTGTGCATACTGGTTTTACATCTTCCATGCCATATTTCTTCAAAATCTGCTTGAGATACTTGGTTTGAGACAAGAAGATCCCTCCTTCCTTTTGTTGGATTTGCAGGCCAAGAAAATATGTCAATTCTCCAAGCAAGGACATTTCGAATTCTTTCTGCATCACCAAGGCAAAGCTTTGACTCATAGATTCTTCATTGCTGCCAAAGATAATGTCATCTACATACACAACAAGTATTAGCAATTTGTCATTTTCAATTTTTATATAAAGATTGCTATCTGCTGATCCTTTTGAAAAACCTTGTTGATGAAGATATTTGTCCAAACGATAGTACCAAGCCCTTGGAGCTTGTTTAAGACCATAGAGAGCCTTTTTCAGTCTGCATACAAGATTTGGATCATTTCCAAGAATGAAACCATCTGGCTGCTCAATGTATACTTCTTCTTCTAAGTCTCCATTCAGAAAGGCTGATTTCACGTCCATTTGAAATACTTTGAACTTTTGAAAGCTTGAGAGAGCAAGGAACATTCGGATGGCCTCAAGTCTTGCAACAGGAGCAAAAGTTTCCTCAAAATCTATTCCTTCTTGCTGCGCATACCCTTTACAAACAAGTCTTGCCTTGTTTCTAAATACTTTCCCATTTTCATTCAACTTATTTTTGAAGTCCCATTTTGTCCCTATAACATTCTTATCCTTTGGTCTAGGAACCAACTCCCAAGTGTTGTTCTTTTCGATCTGCTCAAGTTCTTCATCCATTGCTTTGACCCAACATTCATCTTTGCATGCCTCTTTTACATTTTGTGGTTCAGTGGAGGAGAGTAATGCCAAATAGCTTGAAGCTTCTGCAATTGTTCTTCTTGTTTGTACACCTGCTTCTTTCTGCCCCAAAATCTGAGATTCTGGATGATTCTTCTGAACGTACCGGGATGGAGTCTTCTCTTCTATCCTTATCTGTTCCTCTGGTGCTTCTTGAGGTTCTTCTTCTTCATCATTCAGTCTTTGAGGGTAGTCTTCATCTTCTTCGATATTTTCATGATTTACTTGCCTAGGAATGTATCCCTTTTCATCAACCACTACATCAATGTTGTCAACAATTCTTCCAAGTCTTTTATTGTAGCACTTATATGCTTTTCTGTGTGGAGAATAACCAAGAAGAATGCCTTCATCTGCTCTAGGTTCAAGTTTGCCAAGTTGCTCATCAGTATTCTTAATATAGCATTTGCTCCCAAAGATTTTGAAGTGCTTTACCGAAGGAGTCTCACCATACCAGAGCTCATGAGGAGTTTGAGTGTTGTTCACTCGGACATTTGTTTTGTTGAGAATAACAACCGCAGCATATGCGGCTTCACCCCAGAAAGTTGCGGGAGTTCCAGACTCATCCAGCATAGCACGAGCCATTTGTTGGACTGTTCTGTTCATCCTTTCCACCACTCCATTTTGCTGAGGAGTTCTAGCTGTAGAGAATTCTCTTCTTATCCCATATTCTTCACAAAAATCGAAAAATTCATTTGAGGTAAACTCCCCACCTCTGTCAGACCTGAGGCACTTAATTTTGTAACCTGATTCATTTTCAACCAAGGCTTTGAAGGATTTGAATTTCTCGAATGCTTCGTCTTTGTGCTTCATAAGTCCTAACCAAACAAACCTGGAGAAATTGTCAATGAATAATATCAAGTATTCTTCTCGTCGAGGTGTCCTTTTCCTAAATGGACCACATACATCTGTATGGACTAGCTCAAGAGGCATGCTAGCTGATCCTTCCTTCTCTGGAAAGTTAGTTCTGGTTTGCTTTCCAAACTGACATGATTTTCATATGGTTTTGTCTGGAATTTTGATATCTGGAAGACCACGAACTGCCTGATATTTGCATGCTTTCCTTATTTGTGAAAAACTTAGATGCCCCAACCTCCGGTGCCATAACCAGTGTTCATCATCCTTGCTCAAATAGCATTGTTGTTGTCCTTCTTCAAATATGTATAGATTATTTGGAGTTCTTCTACCTTTGATCACTGTTTCACTTGTATCAAGATCACGAACACGACATCCGTTTGATCTAAATATCACCTCGGTTCCTTGATCACACATCTGGCTGACACTTAGAAGATTATGCTTCAATCCATCAACATACAAAACATTTCTAGCTTTGACCTTTTCTTTTAACTGAGCATTGCCTTTTCCTTTTATAGCTACAGGAGTATCATTTCCAAAAGAGACTTTCTTTCCCTTTTCTAAAGAAGAATATGATTCAAGTTTTTCTTTATCACCTGTCATATGTTTCGAACATCCACTGTCAATGTACCATAGATTTTCTTGTCCTTCTGCATAAAATGCTATCCCACATCTTTCTGTTTGTGGTTCCTTTATTCTCCATGTCCTGGTGCTTGAGGCTTGTTCCTTTGTCTGCTAAAACCTGCTCCTGCATTCAGAATCTTCATGACCAAATTTATTGCAAATAGAACATTCAACTTCATTTTCAAGAGCCGAAAAGTTGTTATAGGTCCTTTTTGTAATCCCAATCATACTTCTTTGTTTTTGAGCTTCTCTAGTCATGATTGTTTTATATGCAACACATTGAGCTACTTTGTGACCAAAGTTATGGCAAGAGAAACATTGCCCATTGAAGAAACTTCTGCAATTATCAAATCTACCGGCCAAATGATTGTAATTTCTATTGTCATCCATTCTTGAAGCAAATTGAGAAGATTTTACCTGTGGTTGGTTGTAGCTTTTGTTCATCCTTAAGACAGATTGCCCCTGGTTTACCTGATAGTCTTTGTTCATTCTTGATGTAATTCGTCCTTGCTTTACCTGGTGATCTCCATTGTGCTTTTGCTCATTCCTTCTTGCTGCATCAAGATAACTCTTTGAGGTGGATGCTTGAGATGTTTCTCCATTATACCCCAGACCTGTCTTGTTTAGCGGAGAACGCTGTACATTGATGATCTCATCCAGAGTTTTAGATCCTTTGACAAACTTAAGATTAATAGCCTTTGTTTTCTCAATTTCTTTTCTAAGGCCAACAATTTCACCTTCTAACTTTTCAAGATATTTTTCTTTTTCATCAATTTGAAATTGTAGAGTATCAATGATCATATTCTTTTCTTCTATACATGTCTTAAGTCTAGAAATCTCTTCATAAAAACTATCCACATCTATAGCATCCATGTAATCATCATCTTCAAATGCCATTAAAAGTTTATAGTCATTACCTCGTTCATCTTCATCACTATTTGATAGACCATCACTGTCTTCATGAGTGTAGTAGCTTTTCTTATTTGCATTCTGTTTCTTGTTCCATCTGGCAGGTTCCTTTCCTTTGTCAATCTTATCCTTATGAGGAAATTTGGCAGCATAATGACCTACTCTTCCACAAGAAAAGCATTTAAAAGGTAGCTTACCTCTGAACCTTCCAGTACCCCGTTGAAGATTTCTGACAAGATTTGATTCTTCTTCTTCTTCTGGCACATGACTTGATTCATAGTAGTCTCCTTTGCCTGAAGCCTTAAAAGCAGCTTCTCTCTTGTCTGATGGACCTCCTTTTCTCATTTCATAAGAAGTTAGAATTCCGTGTAGCTAAGACATAGTAAGAGTTCGTAGATTTTCCTTTTCTTCTATTGCAGACACTTTAGATTCAAACTTGGGGGACAATGATCTTAGGACTTTTTCAACCACAACAGCCTCTTTTATTTCTTCACCCAAGTTTTTCATACAATTAACAATCTCATCTACCCGAAGGAAATAGTTAGCCACACGTTCATCATTATACATTCTAAGATTCTCATACTGAATCCTGAGGGTTTCAAGTTTTGCACATTTTACCTGTTCATCTCCTTCGTAGCTCAAAACAATCTTGTCCCATATTTCTTTTGCGGATTTATATTGCATAACCTTCATGAATTCAGATTGAGATAGACATCCTAGAAGAGTATTAACCGCCTTTGCATTTGTTTCATATTTCTTCTTCTCAGCTGAATCTGTAGGAGTAGCTGATGGAAAAGTATACCCTGTTTCTATAATGTCCCATACTTCTGTACCCAAAGATTGAAGATAGGCAGTAACTCTTACCTTCCAATATACGAAGTTTGTTCCATCAAAAATCGGTGGCCTGATTGATGCTTCCCTCTCGTAGTTGCTCATGATGTTAGATCTTCCTTCAAGCGATCAAGCTTCTTCAGAAGGACCTGCTCTGATACCAATTGTTGGAAATAATACTGAGAGGGAGGGGGGTGAATCAGTATTATCAAATTCTTATCAATCTATCTTCCTTATTTATACTTTGAATAATTCTTCCAATATTGATCATTATTTTGTATGTCAGTATCATAAAATAATGAGCAGGAACAAGAAAAGCAAATAGTCACACAAAAGAACACCAGATATAAGGTGGAAACCCAATGTGGGTGAAAACCACCTGCTGCAATATGTCTCTATCTTCTTTCAATTAGAAACTCCCTTTACAATGATTTTGTACTGGTGCAGTCCTTTACCAGTACGCAGGCTACAACCTGCAGAGAGCTACAACCCTCTCTCGTTCTCCAGCTTCTCCTGGAAGGGAGCTACAACCCCCTTAGCTCTTGTACTAGCCAAGACACTAGTACGTAGGTGCTGGCCTACTGAAGGCTACAACCTTCTCTTTCTTCCAGGGACCACGTTTCATAAATTTTCAGACTGGATCCATGAACATCAATCAATCATCAAGTATATCTGCATCAAACAATCTCCTTTTCCCAATTAGCACTGAATCAAGTAAACACTTCTCTGACAGCTGTACCCAGAACACAGTAACAATAACCACACACCAAATTCTAAACCCAGAATACTGCAACAATAGACAGAGGTAGCTAGATCATAATTTAAAGATATACGCTACTTCAACAACCTGAAACCTGCGTGCAGATCTATAAAGAATAATTCCTTCTTTCAAATATTCAAACACTAATTAACCCAGATTGTCAGATTTATAGATCAAGCATGCGCTTCATATAACAGATCAAAATCATACAAAGATACTATTATTCAAGCATAAAGATTATGACCCATCAATAGAACTTATCCTTCTTTATGCGCTAAGGTTCCTCCTTCATTCAGATCCAGATCTGCACCATAACCCAATCACAAAATATTTCAGATCTAGCACTTATTAGATATTCAATTCATTTGATGATGCTTTGCCAAATGATCTCCTTCCTCTTTTATAGTCTTATGCCTTTCACAATACCACAGTCCAAAACCATAATAACACAATACCACGGACCAAAACCATAGGATCAAAAACTGTCGAACTAATACCATGAACCAACCATGAAAGTGCGTGAGATCAACACTTTTGGATGCAATACCACGGACCAAAACCATAGCATCAAAAACTGTCGGACTAATACCATGAGCCAACCATGAAAGTGCGTGAACTTTTCTCTTCATGAAAGGAACTTTTCTCTGCATAAAAGTGCGTGAACTTTTCTCTACATGAAATAAACTTTTCTCTGCATAAAAGTGCATGAACTTTTCTCTAAACTTTTCTTTGCATAAAAGTGCGTGAACTTTTCTCTACATGAAATAAACATTTTCTCTGCATAAAAGTGCGTGAACTTTTCTCTAAACTTTTCTCTGCATAAAAGTGCGTGAACTTTTCTCTACATGAAGGAAACTTTTACCTTCATGAAAGAAACTTTTATCTTCATGAAAGTGCGTGAACTTTGCTGCACTATAATTTATCATCTGAGATGAGTGTGTTGCCATCAAGTACAACATATGTATCATAATGCCAACACACTAGAGAGGGTAGAAAAGACACAATTAAATGCAAACAACCAAGCAACTCAAAGAAAAAATATTTTTCACTACTTCATTTTTGAGAAAATAAACTAATGAAAAATACATTCCAATTCCTAATTTCCTGACAAATACATTTCCAACAGTGTTTTCAAAGCAAAGAGAGTTCTTTTTCTTTTCACATGCCAATGCAATCCTAGTCTTCAATGATGCTAACTATCGTATCATATTGATGCAACAAACTAGAATTTTATACTTTTCATGAAATGATGAAATGAATTTTCTTATAAAAAACTTCATTGGAAAAGTTTTCGAGACAATTAGCTCTCAAGAAAATGAAAAACATGAAAAGAGAATCTCTTTCAAACTAATGAAACAATGACTTTACCAAAAACAAGACAAGCAATGTGATCCATGCCGGAAAAGAAATGTTTAGGTAAGCAGACGAGAACTTTTCAAACTTGTTTAATGGAGATCAAAGTCGTAGAAGGATCGTAAATGAAATGCAAGGAGTAAATACACCAACAAATCAATTCAATGAGTTCACAACCAGCTGAATGGATGACAATCTAGATGCCCTAGTGCCACTAACCATCCAATGACCCAAGAAATCAAGTGGAAAGATGACAAAACAATAAGCAAACAAACCAAATGAAAAGCATCTTTCTAGTCAAGGAGAAGACGGTCTAAAAGGCTTATAGGGCCGCAATCATGAAAGAAACACACATTGGCCAAGATTTGGGGCAAACCATAATCTTCATTTACAGGCATCGGCGTGACTGCCTAATTGACAACAAGTGACGAAAGGTGGTTAGCACGACTGTTTCTCATCATATCACCCTAAACGGTGTGACTGTCAGCGAATTAAACGCGCCGAGTGAGGATGCTAAGAAAAAAAATAAAAATCTTTAAAATTTGGGACCAGACTTGCTACAATGAATTTCAAACCCAGACCAGTAAACAAAAGAAAACAAATAGAACTAAAGGGAAATGGAAAAACTAGAAAAGTTCACACGAAACCATGAAATTCCAAGCAAACAAATAGAAGGATTGGTTCCCGAGTGGAGTCACCAATTTATGGTGAAGTAAAATTATGATTGTGGACACAAACAATTCCTCTAGCCCGATAATGGGTCTAGCCATAACCGATACATTCTATGGAAGATTTCCTTAGGTTAGAACCAGTTAAGAGACCCTACCTCTTAGTACGCTTATCCCATTTGATGATGACCTTGCTTGCTCTCTCCAGCTATCTCTCATTTCCTTCTTCAAACACCTGAAACAAGTAAACAACAGAAAACAACAACTGTGATAATAGACAAATTGTAACTCAACCTACTTAACAAGTTATTAGGTCCGTATACTACTAGTGTAACCCCTTATTGTTATTAGTACAACCTCCTTATTATATTTTTGTGCCCATGTAGTTCCCATATCATTATTATTGTGCCCCATAGAAGCCCATTATTGTTATTATTGTGCCCTTACATTATTATTGTTATGTTGGCTCTGATTATATTATGACCCCTTAGACTCCTATATATAGAAAGGAGGTCTTGTCATTTGTATCATCTAAGAATTGTTCATTTGTGTAATGTAAAGGAGGTTTCCCCCTCGAAGAGGCTTATTTCAAAGGCATTCATTTATATTTTCTATCTTTTTGTGAGCTTGTTTCATAACATTTGGTATCAGAGCTTTGGATTCTAGGGTTTTCGCTGCTTCAAACTGGTCATCGTGTCATTTCCGCTATAAAGTTTTCTTTGTGACATTTCAGAAGCTAAAAAAAATTCATTTCAACGAAAGTCGCACTGAAGTTGGCATCCAAATTTCAGATATTGTCTTACTATACTTTCGGCGATATGATCTGAGGAAGTTAGGGTTTTTGAAAGCCCCATAATTTCATCTAAAATAGGTCATCATGGAATTTTCACAATAATCATTTCTCTACGAAGTTTCAGAAGAAAAAAAATACCCATTTGAGAAGAATTCAGTCTGAACCTTGGCTCCGATTTTCAGATCCTATCATACCATATTTCTGGAGATATAATCTGAAGATGTTAGGGTTTTTGCAAACCCCCGAATTACATCTTAAACAAGTGACCTTGGGAAAATCATCATAACTCTCTTCGGGAATCAGATTCAAATTTCATAAGAAGTTACAAAAAGAGGACGGACTGTAGTTTCCTGTTTATATTTTTTATATTTGAAGGTAAAACAGCTACACGTACAATTTCTCTCTTCTAAAAAGGTATATAATCAGGTCATCTTGGGAGATTGTGCATAACTCTTTCTTGGAGAACCCAATTTCGATCAGATTGGTGGAATTGGAAATAGGACGCAGAGGGCTACTGTAGGTTGTGATTTTAGAACTGGAAAATATGAAATTATAGAGTTACATCCGTTTAAAGATCGAGCTCCTAAAATCAAGAAAATGCAATATGAGGAAGTTTGATGGCAAGGATCCAAAATTGGATACTATAGATGGAGCAATATTTTGATCTACATTAGGTGCAACTGTTACAAAAGGTATGTATTACATCTTCATATTTAGAACCAGATCAATTTTTATGGTATAAAGGGCTGTGTTCTCACAAAGCACTTGTCACTTGGTCAATTTTCATGGAAGAAATGATAGCACATTATGAGGATGCAAAGAGTAACACCTTCTTTAGCCAATTGATAAATCTTAAACAAAAGGGTTCAATGGCAGAGCACATTGAGGATTTCAAAAAATTGAATATAAGGGTAAATGATATTCCAAAGAAGAAAATGATTGATGTCTTCATAGGGACTTTAAAGGATAACATTCAACATGAGGTTTGTCTTTGGGAACCTGATTCATTGGAGAAGGCATTCAAGTTGGAAAGAAAAATTGAAAGTGGAATTATGGAAACAAGGAATCCTACTATTCACAACTATAAATATGGAAGTGTTTTTTCTTCTAGCCTTCCACAACCTACAAGGTTTACATGAAAACAATTGGGAGAAAAAAGAGAAAAGGAACTTTGTTACATTTGTGATAGCAAATACACTAAAGGTCATAAGTGTACCGAGAAGAAATTATTTTACATAGATTGTGAAGAGGAGGAAGAAAAGGATCAAGAAACATTAAATAAGATGATATACACCAGGAACCAACCCTAGAGAAAGAAGAAACGAATCCGAACATATCTTGAAAAGCATTGGCAAGAATTACCACTCCTCAAACTCTCAACATAGAAGGACATATCAAGAAGAAAAATGTTCAAGAAGTGAAAGATCACATCAAGCATCAAGAAATGAATCCGACCATATCTTGTAAAGCATTGGAAAGAATTACCACTCCTCAAACTTGCAAGATAGAAGGACATATCAATTAGAAAAAGGTTCAAGAAGTTAAAGATCACATCGACAAAGAAGAAATGAATCCGACCATATATTGTAATGCATTGGACGCAATTACCACTCCTCAAACTATCAAGATAGAAGGACATATCAAGAAGAAAAATGTTCAAGAATTGGAAGATCACATCGACCATCAAGAAATGAATCCAACCATATCTTGTAATGCATTGGAAGAAATTACAACTCCTCAAACTCTCAAGATAGAAGGATATATCAAGAAGAAAAAGATTCGAGCAGTGAAAGATCACATTGATCATCAACAACAAGTTATCCAACTTTTAAAGGATAACACCACTTTGGTGCAGAATCAAATGAAACAATGGGTACATCAACATTGCAGTGACAAAAGTTTTGATGTAGGCGATTGGGTATTTTTACGGCTACATCACAAGAAAGCTATTTATGAGAAGGAAATGTTGGCAATACTACATGCACTTAAGAAATGGCGACCTTACCTAATGGGAAGACACTTCAAGGTAAAAATGGATCATGATAGTCTTAAATACTTTTTAGAACAAATATTATCTTTAGAAGAACAAAAAAATGGGTCACAAATATGTTGGGTTATGACTTTGAAATCATCTACAAAAAAAGCAAAGCAAAAAATGTAGGTTTTAACCCCTTACAGAAATTACCTGAATACAAATTCTAAAACACAGAAAATAAACAATGCGAGAGCATAACACATAAAACACATATACACAGAGATTTTCCCCTAGATCCCAAAACTGGGACTACCAGCTTGATTTTTCATTATATTCCTTTCAATGTTACAATACATATTTATACATGTCGAAGCATCCAACACCATGGATAGAAAACCATCGCATCCAAAACCATGGACCAGAAACCATATGTAGGTTTTCCCAACCTAATATAGGGTCCAAAATTTTTTTCACAACCCAACGTTATCCCACTTGTTGTTTTATTTCCACAAGGGGCCACAAAAGAGCTTAGTCATTTCTCCAGCCCTGAAATACCCATTGTTTCTCTACACTAGAAGAACTTCTTAGAGCTCACAGATTTTGTCAATGCATTTGCAGTATTCTTCAAAGTGTCCACCTTTACCAGCAACACCTTTGTCTTCTATCATATCCTTGACAAAGTGATACTGAACATCAATGTGATTTGTCTTTGAATGGTAAGCAGGGTTCTTTGCCAAGAAAATTGCACTTTTGTTGTCACAGTATATCCTTATAGCTCCCAGTACTAACCCCATACTTGAACACAATCTCTGCAACCAAAATGCTTCCTTGCTTGCATGAGTGGCTGCCATGTATTCTGCCTCTGTAGTTGATTGTGCCACTACAGATTGTTTCTTACTCATCCAACTGACTGCACCTCCAAATAGGTTAAACACATACTCACTTGTAGATCTTCTCTGATCTAGATCTCCAGCCTCATCTGCATCAACAAAGCCACGAATATTCAACACTTTGTCCAATCCTGGTCTTCCTTGGTAGCACAAACCATAATCACTAGTGCCATGCAAATACCTGAAAACTCGCTTCACTACTGTCTAGTGCTCCTTCCCTGGTTTTGACATAAACCTGCTCAATACTCCCATTGCATGTGCAATGTCTGGTCTAGTACAGACCATTGCATACATCAAGCTATCGACTGCACTTGCATATGGAGCATGGGACATATCCTCTTCCTCTTCTTTTGTCTTGGGACACTATTCAACAGATAACTTTACACCTACAGGAATAGGAACCTTCACCGGTTTACTATCCTACATATTAAACCTTTGCAATATTGTCTCGACATACTTCCTTTGGTTTCACCAGAGCTTCCTCTTTGCCCGATATCTTTAATTTCCATGCCCAAAATATAGTTTGCAGCACCAAGATCTTTCATGTCAAATTTGGAGAACAATTGGGTCTCCAAATCCTGGATAATTTATTTGTCATTTCCAACCAACAACATAACATCCATGCACAAGACTAGATAAATAACGCGGTCACCAATTAATTTAAAATACACACAGTGATATGCTTTGCTTATGGTGAAGCCAAGTCCCCATATAAATGTATCAAATTTCTGATACCACATCCTTGGTGACTATTTTAACCCATACAGAGACTTCTTTAACTTGCATACTAGTTCTTTCTTACCCTTCACCGCAAAGCCTTCAGGTTGCTTCATGTAGATCTCCTCTTTCGGATCCCCGTGAAGAAATGTTGTCTTCACATCCATCTGTTCTACCTCAAAATCAAAATCAATAGCAACAAATAAAGTAATCTAATAGAAGTTACCTTGGCAATAAGAGAAATAATATCACCAAAATCAATTCCCGGCACCTAGGAATAACCTTTTGCTACCAACCAAGCTTTGTATTTCTCCACCTTTCCTTCTGCATTTGTCTTCTTCTTAAACATCCATTTGCTACCAATGGGTTTCCTTCTAGCTAGCAACTCCACCAGATCCCAAGCCTCATTTTGTGCAAAGATGTCATTTCATCCACCATGGCATCTTTCCAGAGTTTTCCATCCTCTGAATCTACTGCTTCCTTCATAGTTCTGGGATCATCATCAGTAATAGATAAAGAAAGATTTGAACAAAAAGCAGATGGACTGTACCTTTCTAGCTACCTTCTATCTCAAACTGATCTTCTTACACCCAGAATTTGTGGCTCTTCATCTTCTAATTCCTCCTCTGCTATAGAGTCTGATTCTTCCTCCTTTAGCTCAAAGTCTATCTTCTCAGGTTCCTTTGGTTGGACTTCATGTTTAATAACATCTTTCACCTCTTTGAACACCACATCTCGGCTATACACAACCTTCCTTGTTGTTGGGTTCCAAAGCTTATAACCCTTTAAACCATCCTTATACCCAATAAAGATGCCCTTTTTAGATTTACTATCCAACTTGGTTCGTTTCTCCTTTGGAACATGTACATATGCATCACATCCAAATACCCTCAGATGTGAAAGAGAGGGTTTCTTGCCAGTCCATACCTCTTGTGGAGTCTTATCCTCCAACACTGATGAAGGTGATCTGTTCACCAGGTAACATGTTGTCTCCACTGCCTCTGCCCAGAATTCTTGTCCTAAACTGGCACCACTGAGCATGATTCTTTCCCTTTCCATCAACGTCTTGTTCATTCTTTCTACAACTCCATTTTGCTGAGGTGTGTATGGAGTAGTATTTTGCCGTGCTATACCACACTTCTTACAAAATTCTTCAAATTCCTTACTACAAAACTCTCCACCATTATCTGTCCTCAGTACCTTTATCTTCTTCTCTCTCTGGTTTTCCACCAGAGTCTTAAATTCTTTAAAACTATCAAAGACTTCAGATTTCTTCTCAAGGAAATATATCCATGTATTCCTTGAGAATTCATCTATAAATGATACATAGTACACAGACTTACCCAGTGATGGAACCTTCACAGGTCCAAACACATCACTGTGCACAAGCTCTAATATTTGTTTCTCCCTCTTACCACCAAAGGGGGAACTCACCCGATTCTGCTTCCCATATACACAATTTTCACAGAAATCAAAATCTAGAGAGCTATTACTCATACCTTCTACCATACCTTTACCATGAAGTATTCGAACGCCCTTCTCTCCAATATGTCGAAGCCTTTGATGCAACATCATGGTCTTCTCTCCAGAGACCACTATATTTTCTACTCCACATTCAGGAACCACAGAACTGTTGCACCCATCAACAACAGTTCTACCTTACAGCTTGTACAAAGTTCCAGTCCAAACTTCCCACATCATACCAGTGCTCCTCGAACCATCTTACATGTATCCTTCTCGAACACTATTTTTACACCTACATCATCCATCTTGCTTATAGAAATCAGATTTCTGGCTATTGCAGGAATCTGCAGAACACCCGGAAGTTTTCTAACCCTTCCACCTTGCAACTTCAACTTTACTTTTCCGCGACTGACCATTCTAGCCTTCCTATCATCCCCTAAGAAGACATCACGACCATTGTATTTCTCATACTCACAGAACCACTCTCTATGGGGAGTGAAGTGAAAGGATGCACTTGAGTCATGTTGGTACTATTTTATTGCCATTATTTTCTTCTAAAATCCCATCATTTATCTATCATTTTCTTCCATAAACCTCTCATAGTCCATTGAAATTGATTAATGAAGCATTATAATTGTTAATTTACATTAAATTTAATTTATCGATTTTTATGTTAAAAATTGGAAATTTTCAGCAAAATTACGGGATGTCATGACTTCCTGTAATTGGTTTATGTTGTGACACGTGGCATGGCAGGAAAATCAGAAGAAAAGATAAGGACGTGATCTAGGATATACATACATGGTGGAAAATCTATTTAGCATCGAATTTGGAGCTCCTGAATACATGGTCGATGTTGGTCAAACCCAGTGTTTTTGGTTGTAAAAGCAGCAAAAATATGAAGTTACCTAAACTTATTTCGTTTTGTTCTAGAAATCAGTTAGGATTAGGAAAAACGAAAATAGCCTTTTTGATTGTAAAAGAAGAAACATCTGAAGTGACAATGCATGTACATTTGGTTGTAAATTTTAATAAATAAGAGGAACGCTGGTAACGAAAAGAGATTAGACAAGAGTAGACTTGAGACTATAAGTGTATTCAAGAACTCCGTTTTGAATTTAATCGATTCTCAGAACTTAATCAAAAGGCAGAATTTCATATGGTGTTTATGACTTAGCATTCTTATCATCAGAAGTTTTCTAAGTGTGCCATCAAAACATGGAAGGGCCCTACGTGAAGATTGGTACACTTTCGTTTCTGTTTCATAGGATTTAGTCTTCAGATCTGAATAGCGTTTGATGTTATTTCATTGCTTGTGAGTTGATTAGTTTGATTAGAAGTTCCTGCGATTGTTATTTTATGATTCGTAGTAGTACCTTGGAAATTCAATTGCAAAATTATTGAATCAGACTTTGTAAAATTTTTAATTGAACATTGAATTTCAAGATATTTCTATGGACTCTGTTTTCACGAATCTGATCTTTGGTATGCTTAGTGTGTTGTCTTGAAAGAGTTTTTGTGAATTATGTCCTTGTAAGAGGATTGAGAACTCAGACAAGTAACACTTTGTTTTTAGAACAGTTAATTAAATTAGATGATATAAGTGTTTGAATTGTGAAAGGAAACATATTTCAATCTCTTGTAAAAGAGTGTTGTAGTCTGTCACAATAGACACTTATTTAGATAGATGAGATTTTGTTAGGTCTATAAACTTTAGACACATGCCTCTAAGTTTACCTACCTTGGTTGATATTAAATTTAGTCTAATCTAGACCCCTGGATTGGTCACTACATTTTGGCGCCATTGCCGGGGAGGCACAACTAGAGGATTTCTAAAAATAAAAAAAATAAAAAAAAAATAAACAAAAACAAACAAAAACATAGATTTAATTTTGATTCATCATTTTAGAAGTCATGTTTACTTATGTCTAGATCTAGAGATGATAAACGTAGATTCATAAAAACCCCCCATCCAAGAACTAATTCACCACTAGAAGAAGACCCTTTAGGAAAAGTTGAACACACAACACCAGCTGGGAAAGTCACCATACAAAAATTAGAGGATAAACAGAAATCAGGGAAAAGACTCACACTCATTGAGAGACAAATTATATTGGCACATGAATCACAGAAGAAACATCTCCCTGAATCCTCTATAAAAAGAGAAAGTAGCAAAATAACTCAACAATCTCTCCTTGAACCTGCTGATTTTGAAAAATCTCAAGAAGGAGAAAAATCATTAGAACAACTTCTCTTTGAAACAAGTGACACTGAACAAGAAATTAAATCAACAGAGGAACCTATCAAAACGGTTGAGGAAGGAGGAGGATCAGCAAGAGGACCACAAAATCAAGATCGAAGAGAGGAGGAAGAGTCAACCTTTAAATTTCCTATTCAAGAACCAGGAGAAACTTATGATGAGGAAATAAAAATGAAAAACATACCTCCATCTGTGTTACCAAACTTTTATGGCATGGCTTCAGAAGATCTAGATTCATTCCTGTTTGAATTTGACATAGTATTCCGAACATATGGTTACACAAATGATGCCCATAGGATTAGACTCTTCCCAGCAACATTAAAAGCATCAGCATTAAGATGGTTCATGGGACTTGGTGAACATGCAATAACTGATTGGGATGGCATGAGAAGAATATTCCTAAAGAAAAACCAACCTTATTGTAGATCGAAAGATTCTAAAGATGATATGTTTAGAATGAATCAACAATGGGATGAAATTTTAGAGGAGTATTTGGAACGATTTGTTTACAATTTACAAAAATCAAAACATAGAACCATGTCTCTTGATCTGATTCGAACAATAGTTTTGAAGGGAATTCGAGAGGAATACTTAGATGATCTTAATTTGATGGGAAAAGGTGATATTTCCACTTTACCTTTCGAAGAAATTGCTGATTTATGTGAAAAGTATTCAAGGAGAAAAGCCAGAAATGGAAAAAGAGCTCTAGCATCTAAAGCCACAAAATCTGCTTCAGCAAGTGTCACAAGGGCTGAAATAGGAAACTTGTTAGAAGAATTCAAAACAGATCTATTAAGTACCTTAGGAACTCAAATTGACACTCTGAAAGCAAAGAAAAGACAAGAAGAGGAAGATCAATTAATGGCTCTCTTTTGTCCAAAATGCCGGAAGAGACATGCTCTGAAAGACTGCCCATTAGAAAACATTCAAGTTTGCGCCTTTTGTACTGAAAATCATGATATATTTCATTGCTCTAAAGTCAAGATTTTGCAGAATTGTAATGTGGAAGCTAACATAGATATGGAGAATGTGTATTTCATGGGCGCGAAGAGACCGTGGCAACCAAGACCTCCACCTCCAGGTATGTTTCCAAACCAAAATTTGCAATTTCCTGCACAAGATCATATGTATGTTCAGAATTCCTGGAATGTACCCATGCCATGGCAACAAAAACATTACCCACAACAACAATGGAAACCATTCCTGCAATACTCTCAACAATATAAACCATATCCTCAACCATACCAACCATATTCTCAGCAATATCAACAGTATCATCAGCCATATTCGCAATATCCTCAAACATATCCTCAGGAGCAAGTTGTTTATCAACCCCAAAACACTCAACACGCATTGCCTGCTCCTCCACCAATAAATCCACCTCAACTACAACTTCCATCTAACCAACCTCCTAGACCCACTCAGATTCCTGCTCAACCAGTACCAAATCCAAATAACAGAGCAGAGAGACCATCTTACAATGTACATGATGGACCATCATATCCCACATTACCTTTACAAAATATCGCGCTGAGGTCTGGTAAGGTACTTCAAAAAGAACTTCCAATAGCTGAAAAACAAGAAGGAAACGAAGAAAATGAAAATGAAACTCCAACTCAAAGGAAACAAAATGATGAAATAAAAAATAAACAAATGCAACCATTGCATCCACCACCTTTTCCAGAATGATTGGTCCAAGCAAAACTTCCCATGTCTATACAACAGTTGATGTTTTAGATGAGCTAAAGAATCTCTATATAAAAATTTCACTATTACAAGCCATAAAAGACATTCCCATATATACTAAAGCAATCAAATAACTATGCCTCAAGAAGCCTACCAGAAAGAGAGTTGATCCACAAACTATTCATGTTATTGGACATTTAGCCGGCCTTACGAAAAACACCATTTCAATGGAAAAGTATGTTGATCCTGGTATTCCCGGAGTCACTACAATCATTAACAAAATACATATTCCAAACACCTTAATTAACCTTGGGGCCGCAATAAATGTGATGACTCTTGAAACAATGAAAACACTGCAGCTCACAAACTTGCAGCACACAACAATTGTTCTAGAACTAGCTGATAAGTCTAAAGTGATTCCTGAAGGGATTTTGGAGGACATATTTGTTTCACTAGACTCTTGGGAGTATCCAGTGGACTTTTTAGTTCTTCAACCAAAATCTAATTTAGGAGGTGTTGAGGCCCCAAAAATCATTGCAACAACATTGGGGAAACCACCCGGTCCGGACCTTAGTACAGCTCCTTTTCCGTTTGGAATAGTGGCTCCGACTGGGGATAATGGGACCAGTTTCCCAAGAATTATAAGTAAACGGGATGGATGAGTCACTTATGATATATGATGGTGATAAGCGAACAACTAAAACTATTGGCGAAATATACTAACTATAATCTAATCCCGGGACTTATCAATTTTTAAAGCGTAGCGTTTGATAATCTGTGCTTTAAGGCAGGCACATAGATGACTCTAACGCTAAAGCATAGATGTTTAAACCATTTAAGATTGCTCTGCATAATTAGTTATGCAGAGCGATAATAGCGAATTACTACACTTTGTCATTCATATCATTGCTACATGCATGATTAAAAGAGAGGGCATATCACAAAACATCCAATAGTGGAACGAAATGAAGATTTGCTATTACAGCGCATACATGTATTCAACAATAGCAAAAATAATAACACAGCAATTCATATAAGAGGAAAGAACACAGATGCAGATAAAAGTACCATGTAAGCTGCTTAATAATCCAGTATATTAATCGCTATGTCGCAGTCCTTCCTTCAAACCAGAAAGCATTCCAAACAAGAGACAATAGTGCGCAATTGTATAAAACAGCCTTCTCGTTAAATTAAGAACTATCGGTCGAGTTTCACAAAAGAATATAGGCTGAAGCACAGTAGTGAAAACTTCAGCCTTTAAGTCTATTACAAAATTTTATGACCCTTTCCAAAACAATGAAAGGGTCTATAAATACTAAGCTAATCTAAATATCTAAGAAACTGAAAAGCTATTAAATTGGCATCAATAAATATTTTTCCATCTTCCTTGGCGATCTGGCAGTCGGCAGCAATGCTTCATTAGGTGGGCTCTTTGCCTTTAAACCTCAGCTGACATATCGCCAGCATTGGCTCTACTTCTGGTGGAGTGTTGAGACGCGAAGTGAGCTGGGCATCATATGTGGCATCCTGAATGTCGGGGATCAGGCATCCGAGAGCATCTGTTAAACATTTGAGGGCCGACCTTTGAGTGTGTGGCTTGATTAGAAAGAGCCAATATGCCTCGGAGGTTAAAGTATTTACTCCAGCGATTAACCTTCCCTTTTCCTCCAAGTCATGATAACTTGTTTGTTCAATCATGTTTGCTGTTGTTATGCTTCCAGGTGTGCACTGGGAAATCATGTTTGCCAAATAGAGTGTGTTGTTGACTAAATCAATCATATTGCTGGCAATCATTTTACACCTTGAAGCTGCCCTTTCCGCTTTCATCACCTGAGTGTTCCACTCCGTGAAGAGTATGTCCTTGTATGTCTCATAGATTCTGGGCAAATTCGCCGCTTTCCCCACATCAGAATCTTGCCAATCAAGATATCCGTCTATGGTTTCTTCGGCCTGATCTAGCTCATTTATGGCTTTCTCTATTTGCTGACATACTGCTGTAGATATTTCGCATAATGGCTCAGCCTCAGTAAGTTGTCGGCATAGGAGTCTAATCTGAGATATTAATGCGCTATTTATTTGAGCTGCCTTTGCTCTGAAATCCTTCACTTTCTGGGTGCCCTTGATGTCTTCGAGCTGTGCTGATAGTTGAGCTATTTGCTCATCTTTTGATTTCATCATTAGCTCATTTGCCGTTCTCAACTGTGACAATGCCTCCGACAATTCTTTCTGCTTCTAGATTGCGCTCTGGTCTATCCTCTGCTTTTCGGCCTGCAGTTGCTGGGTTAATACATTGTTATCTTGCTGTTGTGCCAACAACTGCTCTTCTACTTGCGCTGCCTTGTTTTTTGCCTCGGTTACTTTTGCCTGTAATGCACAAATCTCCTGGTCCTTAGTCTTCAATAGAAGACTTACCTCCGATGCCTTGTCAATAGTCGCTGCAGAATAAGCTCCCACATACTGCGACAGCTTTGTTAGATCATCGGAGGGATCCAATTCCTCCTTCCAGACTACATTGCCCGTGATTGTTTGCTCAGGAAAGATAGAAGGTTGATCAAGCCTTCGTCTCTTCCTTGAGCGCTTAACAACGGCTTTATGCTTTGGGCTGTAGAAAACATCCAGGGGAGGAATATCTTCCACCTAGAGAACAATTTGATCGGAAGGGTCTTTAGCAATTACTTCGACATCCTTTGAAATGGGTGGGCCGCTGGTTCCGCTTAGAACCTGAGAAGAAGTGGTATCTGGTGCATCACTTGTTTTAGAGGTGTCTGTGTCTTTGGAGCCTTCCTTTCCACTGATAATGGAATCGAATTGGTTCCATTGTTTAAGCAATTCAGGATCAATGGAGGTCTGTTTATGTTGCTCTGTCTGGGATTTTCTCCGCTCTTTTTCTTGTTCTAACCTCTGCTGCTCCTCTAGTCCTTTTCGCTGCTGCTCCTCTAACTCTTTTCTTTGTCTCTCTTCTTGTTCCCTTTTCTGCCTATCTGCCAGTTCTTTCTTTTGTTTCTCATCTTCTTCCTTCTTCCTCTGTTCCTCTATCTCTTTCTGCTTTCTCTGTTCTTGATCCTTCTGCGCCTTTTGCTGCTTTTCTATCTGCTCCTTCTTCTGCCTCTCAGCTTGCTCTTTTCTTTGCTTTTCTGCCTGCAGCTTCTTTTGCCTTTCCTCCTGTTGTTTCTTTTGTTCCTTAGTTGTAATAGGAGGTTGGCTTGTCTGTTGCCGACCAGGCTCGCTTGAGGAAGACGCTGGGGTTGTTGTCAATAAATCTAGAGGCAGAGTTTGCAACCTCTGCTCTCTAAGTTTATTGAACTTAGTTAACGTCTCATCATTGTATTTCATTCTAGCAAGCTCTTTGGCACCGCCTATTGTTTCGGCGGCGATGAACAGGTCATCAAACTCATCTTCTTGATGGTCAATCTTTGTTAATTTGGCCTGTTCTAGGGCAGTATAGGCGGTTTTATTTGGATCAAAGAGTCTACTTGGGATAGTGGCTAGGGATAAAGCTTGCATCTTTATTGCTTCTTTTTCTGCATGCTTGAGATCATGCAGAGTGAAAACACCAATTCTCAAGGGAAAAGAGGGCCAGCCCCTCTTCTTTTCTTTCTTGAGAGTTTGTGTGACACTCTCGGCCATAATCTGGTAGGAGATTTCTCAGGCCAACAATTTGTCTGGAACATATAAAGAGAGAACATGCGACTTGGCCTGGCTCCCAAAAACCCTAACATAAGTAAAATTCTCTTCTCCGAACCAACTTGCTACAGCTGGTAAGTTGAAGGAAGCCAGATAGGAGATTTTGGGAATAGGCCGATCAAAAATGGAATAATGAATGGGAACCATAAAACCATTGCAAATTTGATACAAATGGTCCTTGTAAGAGGACTTCCACAATTTCTGATGGTACAAATGAATGGGTGAAGGGTCTTGGGTGGTCCACCTCCAACCGAGGATAGGAAACTCAGAATTAAAGCACAAGGTATCCATAATGTAAGCACTATAATAAAATGGTGGGATTTTCCTTTCGGTAACTACGGATTTGGCTCTAAAGTCACGAACAGCTACGGCCAACTTATCAGAAAGAATGGTGGCCCAATCCATGATTATACTATTAACAGCTGCTTCCATCAGGGGAACCATTTCTATGTCGAAATTAGCAGTGTCATGTAACCCCCATAGTCTACACATCATAATCCCCGCATAGCAATAGGGAGAAGCCAAAGAATCGACGGAGTACTTACCCGAGCTTTCGTGCTTGTGTTTGGCCGGATTCTGCCTCCAATCCCGGATGGGTTCAGATTGTACTTCATTTTCGGCTGCAAATTTCTCCACGAAGGCTTTGTTATAGATTTTCTCCGGCTCGGGCAAATGATACATTTGCCTTAGGTGCTCTGGCTTGAACGACCCGAAAATCCTTCCATCCCTTGTGTGAAACGTTCTATCGATGATTGGAATTTCCTCGATTGCCCAGCGCACTACATCTGTGTAGGGAAGGACCTGCTCTCTGGCTGCTATCCTGTGAAGAAAGGAGTCGGCCAAGTCTTTGAGAGTAGCATCGAACTTCTTTAGTACATCCACACTAGCCTCTATCACTATCACTTTCGGTTGCTCAGCCTCTAATAGATTATATGTGCCCTGCCATGAAGTCCTAGTGAGACCAGTGCACGTAGTGTCTGAAATTAGGCCTTTCTTCTTATCTGCGGCAGCTTGTCCTACAACAGATGTAGCAGCGGAGCCCGCGGTCCTCTTGGATTTCTTCCCCATCATGCTCAGGCTTCTCTCAACAGATGAATTCTACACAAATGCAAGAGAAATCGTAACAAGGAAATAACAATGACAATCCATAACGGGAAAGATATATCATTTGAAGCGTGGTGAGATTAATTCTCAAAAGTGGCTGCGGATCCAATCACTAGGAAGATATTGCAGATGCATTAATGGTGATTTAAGGCCTGCTACCCATTAAATGACTATTACACCGTTATCCGGCTGAATGACCCCCTTAAGCGTGCAACAGATATTTTGGCGGTTAAACGCAAGTGTTCGTTAATCGAAGGGGAAAGTTTTAAATACACATGCATTACCTTATCCCTGCATTTAACGGCATTTTGAAATTTGTGCTTTATCAACTGGATATCAATATAACTTTAAGGCTTCAAGCGATGACTTTTTGAGAATGCCGACCGCTGATGAGTGATATCGCATCGCATCGGGGAATAGATGCTACACAATCATTAGGAAAAGATCCTGCCGAGTGTCGATTGCGACATCGCATCGGACTAGCGCGTGGAAACATTACAAAGTGCATATAAAGTGATTTTCCGATTTCCGATTGGGATATCGCATCGCATCGGGGGTAAGACCCGAGTGCCTTATCAAAGTGCATGGGATTCTGCCGACGGCCGATAGCGATATCGCATCGGGTTGGGGTTTATAACTTAAAGCGTTTTTTCCCACATGAGGCAGCGCCGATAGCCGATCGCCGATATCGCGTCGCGTCGGGGTGTGAGTTATGTGCCCTTATTAGGTGTGCATGGAATATCGCCGATCGCCGACAGCGATATCGCATCGGCGGAGAACAAGGTGCCATTTTTAATATATTTCTCATGTCATTGTGATATGCGATCTTGCGATCGCTTTATCGCAATAACAAAAGATTGTTTTATTATTGGAACACTATTATTCAAAAAGGCTTAAATGCATAAACTCATTTGATTATCATACCTTTTTGAACACAAAAGCATTGATGCCAATTAAATTTTAAAAGGGACCCATTCCATATGTTAATTTTTTGTGTGAATGAAAATGTTATGAAATGGGGGGTTGTTGTAGAGCACAACAGGAGGACACCCTATCATCCTTGGTAGACCATGGTTAGCAACTGTTGATGCATTGATAGGATGTAGATCGGGTAATATGATTATTTCATGAGGAAATGAAAGAAAACAACTCACTCTTTACCCATCAGCACAATCACCAACAGTAGCACACAATTTATGGCTTGATGATAAATACAATGATAAGGAAGAAGTTCAATATGTTTTCAGCATCAATCAAATCTATGATTTTCAAGAACATAATAATGATGATTTGGTAGAATTGTTCCTTTCTCAACCTGATATTTCTGAAGAATTAAGAAATGACCAATACCATGCTGTAGATGAACTTTTGGCACAAAATTTTCGGGAAACATGTACCATTCATTCTTTGCAAAGAACATTTCAGAAAATTTTTCTCATTCAATCTATCACAAACACACAGAGCAAGACCATAGAGATAAGTCCAGGAAAAACATTGAATATTAGCACTCACCTAGACTCATCTCAGGAGGAAAAATTGATTCAATTATTGAGAAAATATCAAAAAGCATTTGCTTGGGATTACACCGATATGCACGGAATTCACCCTAAAACATGCACTCACCATATTTATATGGATAGTAATATCAAACCAGTGAGGCAACTGCAGAGAAGAATGAATCCCATGCTTCAGGATATTGTTAGAGATGAATTACAAAAACTATTGAATGTCAATTTTATTTATCCTATCTCTGACAGTCAGTGGGTATCCCCATTGGTAGTAGTGCCCAAGAAAAATGGCAAGTGGAGAATTTGTGTTGATTATAAACAATTGAACAAAGCAACACTCAAAGATTATTTCCCACTACCATTTATTAACCAAGTGCTAGACACGTTAGCTGGGAAATCATCATTCTCTTTTCTTGATGGTTTAAGTGGCTATAACCAGATCAGGATAGCCTTAGAGGACCAGGACAAAACCACTTTTACTTGTCCCTGGGGCACTTATGCCTATAATGTTTTACCATTTGGACTTTGCAATGCTCCAGCTACATTTCAAAGAGCTCTATTAGCTATTTTTGCTGATTTAGTTGATGAATGTGTTGAAGTTTATATGGACGATTTTTCAGTTTATGGTAATTCATTTGAGCATTCATTAGAAAATCTTGAAAAAGTCTCGAAGAGATGTATTGAAACTAATCTGTCCCTGAGCAATGAAAAGTGTTTTATGATGTTAAATGAAGGGATAGTATTAGGTCACTATATTTCTTCTCAAGGCATTAAAGTTGATCCATCAAAAATCCAGATCATTGTCAATTTGCCAATTCCGACTCAAAAAGAGGTAAGAAGTTTTCTTGGGTATGCAAGCTATTACAGAAGGTTTATTGAACATTTTAGTAAAATAGCTTTACCTTTGTTTAAGCTTCTAGCAAAAGATACACCTTTCAACTGGAATGAGAATTGTCAGCAAGCTTTTGAAATACTCAAAGAAAAATTATGAACCACACCAGTCTTAAAAGGACCTAACTGGACCCTACCATTTCACATCTTTACAGATGCATCTGATATTGCAGTAGGTGCCTCATTAGGCCAAAAAGAAGAGTCTTTCAATTATTCCATCTATTTCATTAGTAAAAATCTAACACCTGCAGAATTAAACTATACAGTGACTGAAAAAGAAATGCTTAATCATACATGCTGTGAATAAATTCCGACATTATATAACTGGTTATGAGGTTTTTGTACATACTGACCACTCTTCCATCAAGTATTTAATGAATAAACCAATCACTAATGGCAGAGTTACCAGATGGCTGTTATTAGTACAAGAATTTAATATTACAGTGTTAGATAGACCAGGTAAGGCGAATCAGGTGGAAGATTTTCTTTCTAGACTGCAAAATTCAGGTGAGGTTGTTCTGGTTGAAGATTCTTTTCCAAATGAAAATTTATTTGCAATTTCAATAGTGAATCCTGGGTATGCTGACTTGGCTAATTATTTGTCTACAGGAAAAACACCTCCATATTTTACTCCAAAGGAAGAGAAGAGGTTGATCAAACGAAGTGCTAGATATTCATGGGTTAATGGAGATTTATTTTACACTGGTTATGATATGATTATTAGACGATGTGTAAGAAATGATGAAATAGTTGATATTTTAAAGTCTTGTCATGATGAACTGTGTCGTGGGCATTTTGCAGCAAAAAGAACAGCATTCAAGATTCTCAGTCTTGGATACTATTGGCCATATATTTTTAAGGATTCCAAGAAGTATGTGAAAAGTTGTGATAGCTGTCAAAGAATGGGCAAACCAACAGCTACAGATGAAATGCCACTTCAGCCTCAAGTACATTTAGAGCCATTTGAAAAATGGGCTCTAGATTTTATAGGACCCATCAATCCAACTTCCAAAGGCAAAAAGTACATCCTAGTATGTACTGATTACGTGACAAAATGGGCTGAAGCAAAAGCACTAGTCCGGGCAACTGAACAAATAGTGGTAAACTTCCTTTTTGAAGAAATTTTTGTAAGGTATGGAGTACCAAGGGAGATAGTGACGGATCAAGGTACTCAGTTTACTTCAAAACTGGTCAAAGACATCACAGAAAAATATAAAATCAAGCACAGGAAAAGTACACCTTACCATCCACAGGCCAATGACCAGGTGGAATCTACAGATAAAACATTGGAAGGAATTATCACTAAGACAGTAGCAATGAACAGAAAGAATTGGGAAGATAAGCTCAAAGATGCACTCTGGGCTTAGAGAATCACGTGGAAAAACACTATATGATTTACACTATATCAGCTGGTGTATGGAAAAGAGGTAATGCTTCCTATTGAATTTCAAATACATACTTATAAGATGGCTGCAGATTTAGGAATTGATCTCAATGAAGCACAAAAAGAGAGAATTCGGCAATTGAACCAATTAGATGAAATGAGGTAGCAAGTAGAGGAGACAACAATCCTAATGCAGAAACAAAGGAAGCAGTGGCATGATGCCCACATTAAAAAGAAACAGTTCAAAGAAGGAGAGTGGGCTTTACTCTTTGACTCTAAATTCAGAGATCATAAATCCAAATTTACAACACATTGGCTGGGCCCATATGAAATAGTTCAAGTATATGAAAATGGATCAATCAAGCTTACTACAATTGATGGAGAAGGAAACTCCTTTATTTTCAATGGACGTAGGTTGAAACTCTATCATAAGCCCATCAGTAAGGAAGATTTTCTTCAAACTGTATCTCGGCAAAGGGAGGTTGAGATATTGCAGCCTTCAACTGTGATATCTCTACCTTAGTTCATTCTATTTCATTTTTGCTTTAACAATAAATAAAATAAAAAATAAAAAAAAATATAAAATAAAAAAAAAAAAAAAATACAAAATATAAAAAAAATAATAATAATAATAATGGTTTAGATGTGAAAACCAGACTCTGGCACACTCTAAACCTGAATTCTTACTAGAAAACCAATCATTTGGCTGGTAAGAATTCCTTGTTCTACTTGTTTACTGTTTTTCATCAATTCAATAATGACTTGAGGAAAAGTCAAAGACTTAGTGGGGGAGAAGAAACAGTGATTTTTCCCTATCTCATCTCCTCATTTTTAAATCTTCAAGGAATTTGTTTCAGTAATTCAGTATTTCAATAAAAGAGCTATTTTTGTTCTAATCAGAGGGACCTGTTTAAGCAATATGCAGTGGGACCGGTTCAGAAGACTATGTCAACATTACCAATATGCAGTGGGACCTGTTTAGAAGACTATGTCAACATCACCAATATCAAAGGAACCTGTTAAAGACTGCATTCAAGATACATCAGGCTACTTCAACAAAGTTTTCAAAGGTTTCTTATCATCAAAATTATAATCAAGGCTACATCAACACCAAGGATAAAAGAAGCTCCACAAACATGGTTCTTCAGAGTTCTTCAGATTTTAAAGGGACCTGTTCTATTCAATTTCATTTCAAAGGGACCCGTTTAGACAATGAAGATCAGTCATACCTGTACAATGAAGATCAGTCATACCTATACATGCCAAATCAACATTTTGTCAACCAACAAGTTTAATGTATTGTTGAAATTTTCATTTTTAACATTTAAAATTCTTAAATTATTTTAGTGATTAAAAATGATAATTATTATTGCTTGTTATCAATTTCAAAAATCCTTATCCCCATAACCTTTGTCATATTCCTAAATACTCACCTCATTATCACTCTGCTTATCATTTCCTATCACACCTTAGCCTATTTTTATTCCTACTACGCTCTTCAAACCTTTTCATACACCGCTCTTCAAACCTTGTCATCAACTCGTCATTTTTAAATCGGCCTTCTGGAAATCAAGTACCAACAAGTAGTGGATACTCAATGTACAAGTCCATTCAATGGAAAGACAAGTGTTAAACTGTCTGTCCTCAAATGATTTCATTCATTTCGACTGCTGGAGTTATAAAACAATCTTTTGACCCAAGTCTGCTTATGAAATATATCCGTTATCATCACATGAATTGCATATTGTGTTATCATGATTATGCTTCTGCAAATTAGTATTGCTCCTCTGTATTCATGATTTGAATGCGCCTTCCGACTATGCATTATCATCATAGCAATTGGATGAAGGTCAGCTGTTGATTTTCATTTTATAAAACTCTGAGTTCATAAAGTTCGTTACGGCGTTAGTATTCAGACTCTGAGTTTCTTAAAGAGGTCCGAGATAGTAGGTGCTATAAAGGGAGAACATATAGCAGACAGGCTTATCCCGAGTTTTTTAATTCCGCCCAGAATTTGAGGACATTAACAAGGTCAGCTCAAGCAATTGAAGAAGTAAACTCAGAGAATTGAGGACGTTACCAAGTCATCTCAATGGAACGCAGGAAAAGAGGTAACAAGTTAAAAACCCTGATTGAATTTTTGAGCATAAAAAAAGGGGTTAGAACAGAGATTTTTAACAAAATGACCAATAGAGCAGAGCCTGAAAAATTTGATAGTTCACAATATCATGAAGACTGTGTCATGATTTTAAGGGAAAAACATTGGTTGTCTTTTCTAGATAAATTCAATGCAAACAATGAAGAAGTTACGAAGAAATTTGCATTTTCCTTCAATGGAGAGAAAGCTTTAATAGGAAATTTCTATTTTAGAATTTCAGAGGATACCATAGCACAAACATTGGGAATCAGTCCAGAAGGGGAAAAGTATTTCAAAACCAAACAATTTAGGGAAAAATCATGGACTCAGTTTATGTCTAGGTCAAGGGTTTCCACTATCAATTGGAAAAAGGGTGTTCCCAGAAGTTGGCTAATTCACCCATGCGACGAAATGGTATACGTTATTCAGAAATTTGTTACATGTGAAGGACGTTGTACAGTATAGTATACCTATATCACATAAAAATTCTGTTGCACTTAAAAGGTCAATGCACCATCAGGCTGCCCTATTTTCTCTTAGAGAGTTTGACTAAAATGTCGAAGACCATTCAGAAACAAAAAGGTAATGAAGATAGGAGTTTGTATCCTTTTGGGTTGATCAAAATTCTAATTGAATTTGAGTTGTAGAGGAGAGGAAAAACATGGAAAGAGTTTTTGATTAACAATCAAATTAAAATTAGAGAAGATGAACAGGAACAGCAAGAACGCACAGAGTTTATGATTGATATGAATGAGGAAATCCCTGAGCGTAAGTCAAGCAATGTTCCTCAACCCAGCGGTGGTGTAAGGACAAGAAGGATGAGGCAAGAAACTGCCAAGAAAATTTAAAAAGATAAAATCTTCACTACTTATAAGAGAAGATCAAGGAGAATAAAAAGGAATCAAACACAAGATGATCAACCAGAGCCGAATGCAAATGCACCAGTGGAAATTGAAAACAGTACTAATTCACAGCCAGAACAGGAAGCAGAAATGGAAATTGAGAGTAAGAAGGGAGAAAGGAAAGAGCCAGCACCTACAAACAAGAAACAGAGAAGGTTAGAGAAATAGATTGAAGAGCTAAAAGAGGAATTGATGGAAGCAAACATGTTAGAGAAGGTCATAAAGAAGGAAAATGAAATGTTGAGAGCTCAGAGCATGAAGATTCAGCAGAAAAATGAGAAACTGAAGAAGAAAATTAAAGAACTTAGGACTGATCAAACTGAAACGTGCAAATGGGCGACAAAATGGTACACTCAAAAAAAAGTTCTCAAAGAAAAATATAAGAATATGAAACATGAGTTCCAAGTTCAGCAGCATGCCCAAGTTCAGAAGAATATAGATGTATTGCTACAAGTGGCAGAGGCACAAGAAGGAATAGAATATAAAGGGAGCACATCATGATTAGCATGAGGACATGCTAAATCATTGAGTTTGGGGGAGATGTTGGTACTATTTTATTGTCATTCTTTTCTTCTAAAAAACCATCATGTATCTATCATTTTCTTCCATAAACCTCTCATAGTCCATTGAAATTGATTAATGAAGCATTATAATTGTTATTTTACATTAAATTTAATTTATGGATTTTTATGTTAAAAATTGGAAATTTTCAACAAAATTACGCGATGTCATGACTTCCTGTAATTGGTTTATGTTGTGACACGTGGCATGGCAGGAAAATCGGAACAGAAGATAAGGACGTGATCTAGGATGTACATACATGGTGGAAAATCTATTTAGCATCGAATTTGGAGCTCCTAAATACATGGTCAATGCTGGTCAAACCCAGCCTTTTTGGTTGTAAAAGCAGTAAAAATCTGAAGTTACCTAAACTGATTTCGTTTTGTTTTAGAAATCAGTTAGGATTAGGAAAAATGAAAATAGCCTTTTTGATTGTAAAAGCAGAAACATCTGAAGTGATAATGAATGTACATTTGGTTGTAAATTTTAATAAATAAGAGGAACGCTTGTAAGGAAAAGAGATTAGACAAGAGCAGACTTGAGACTGTAAGCGTACTCCATAACTGGAATTTAATCGATTCTCAGAACTGAATCAAAAGGTAGAATTTCATATGGTTTTTATGACTTAGCATTCTTATCATCTGAAGTTTTCTAAGTGTGCCATCAAAACATGGAAGGGCCCTATGTGAAGGTTGGTACACTTTTGTTTCTGTTTCATAGGATTTAGTCTTCAAATCTGAATAGTGTTTGATGTTATTTCATTGCTTGTGAGTTGATTAGTTTGATTATAAGTTCTTGCGATTGTTATTTTATGATTCGTAGTAGTACCTTGGAAATTCAATTGCAAAATTATTGAATCAGACTTTGTAAAAGGTTTAATTGAACATTGAATTTCAAGATATTTCTATGGACTCTGTTTTCACGAATTTGATCTTTGGTATGCTTAGTGTGTTGTCTTGAAAGAGTTTTTGTGAATTATGTCCTTGTAAGAGGATTCAGAACTCAGACGAGTAACACTCCATTTTTAGAACTGTTAATTAAATTAGATGATATAAGTGTTTAAATTGTGAAAGGAAACATATTTCAATCTCTTGTAAAAGAGCGTTGTAGCCTGTCACAATAGACACTTATTTAGATAGATGAGATCCTTTTAGGTCTATAAACTTTAGAAACGTGCCTCTAAGTTTACCTACCTTGGTTGACATTAAATTTACTCTAATCTAGAACCCTGGATTGATCACTACAAGTCAATCAACCATGCCTCATGATCTACATGTGTACTTGAAGAAGCCAGGTACACATCCCCACCTTCATCTGAGGTGGCTTTCGCCTCTGCAAAAGGAGCATCATAAAATCCCTTTCCTTTGTCAGGATCTCTAAATTTACAGTCCCTTTTATAGTGCCCTTCCTTTACGCATTTCCAGCACACCACCTTTACAGCTTTTCCTAGAGATTTAGATCTCCCTCTAGATTTAGATCTTCCACTCGATGACTTATTTTTGTTTCTGTTCAGGGACCGTCTTCGTACAAAGAAGGAATCACCATTCTGGCTCTCCATATTTTTCCGTCTCATCTCCTCTGTTAGCAAGTATGAGACTATTTCATCAAACTGCAAGGCAGTTGCATTGCTACCTATTGCAATAACCAGACTATCCCACGAATCTGGTAGAGAACACAACAAACTAGTGCACTTATCTTCATCTGAAATTTTGATATCAACAGATAATAACTGACTTACCACAGTATTAGATGTATTCAGATGCTCTATCACAGAGTCTCCATCTTTCATCCTCAGGTTATACAACTTTTTTTTGTAGGAACAGTTTATTCACTAGAGACTTAGATTGCTACAAAGTCCCTAACTTGTCCCATAAAGTCTTCACTGTAGCTTCCCCTGATACATTCAACAATACTGAATTTGAGACACACAATCGTATTGTGCTCTTCAACTTCCGATCCAACTTCTTCCATTCTTCATCAAAAACTCCCATTTGTTTAGTACCCGAATCTACTGCGATCCACTGATCTTTATCCACCAATAGATCCTCCATATTGAGTTTCCACAACTCAAAACTCTAGCCATTAAATTTGTCAATCTCTATCTTTCCACTGCTCACCATCTTCTTTCACCACCAGAATCAATCTCATAGATCTCCCACTGAACAGGGTCTACCACAGGGCCGAGCAAAACACCTGAGCAATAAAGGTGTCCCCATGAAGCCAAAACAACTATGATACCAATTGCAGGTTTTAACCCCATACAAAAATTACCTGCATGCAAATTCTAAAACACAAAAAATAAACAATGCAAAAGCATAACAAATAAAACACATATACACAGACATTTTCCCCTAGATCCCAAAACCGGGACTACCAACTTGATGTTTCGTTATAGTCCTTTCAATGTTATAATACATATTTATACAAGCCAAAGCATCCAATACCATGGACTGAAAACCATCGCATCCAAAACCATGGACCAAAAACCATAGGTAGGTTTTCCCAACCTAATATAGGGTCCAAAAAAAAAATTCTTGGGGCGCTACCCTCGACCCCATAGAGGGGGCTACCTGCCCCCCTCAAAGTCCCCGGACAAAGAGGGGTTGTTGCCCCCCCCCCCCGTGACCCCCCCGCTGCGTAATCAATGCAATAAAGTGGGGGCTCTGGCCCCCCTTTAACCCCCCGGTTCACTACGTAGGTTAGTCGTAGAAAGAATATAACACAACCCGAGAAAAATTGTTGTTAGATGCACTCTCAAGAGAGGATGACGAAGTGGAAGCGGAAGCATTATTTTGTGATATTTCTATTATGCAACCAGATTGGATAAACGAAGCAAGGGATGAATGGAAGAAGGACGAAGAAGTGTGGCCACTTATTCAGAAGTTGCAGAAGATCCCAGTTCAAACAATATTTCCAAAACTTTACGAGGAAGAAAAAATCATATTGGAACCTAGAGCATTCACAGAAACAAGAACTCGATAGCTACGAAATTGATCAATTTCAGAGTATCTTATCAGGATGGAGGAACTTACCCGCTAAATATTCCACATGGGAGGACAATAATTTTGTACGTAAGCGTCAAGAACTACTCAAGCATTGAGGACAACACTTTTTCAAGGAGAGGGGCATGTTAGGTCCTTATGCTACTAGTGTAACCCATTATTGTCATTAGTACAACCCCCTTATTATATTGTTGTGCCCATGTAGTCCCCATATTGTTATTATTGTGCCCCATAGAAGCTCACTATTTTTATTATTGTGCCCTTACATTATTATTGTTATGTCGGCTCTGATTATATTATGGCCCCTTAGACAACTATATATAGAAAGAAGGTCTTGTCATTTGTATCATCTAAGGATTGTTCATTTGTGTAATGTAAAGGAGGTTTCCCCCTCGAAGAGGCTTATTTCTAAGGCATTCATCTATCTTTTCTATATTTTTGTGCGCTGATTTCATAACACAAGAAAAGAAACATTAAGACATAAACATGTGAGATGACACATTGTGTAGGAACTCAATCGATAGTTGCATATTTATTAAATGAAGAAGATATTACAACCATTGTCTTGTCGTTGTCATTCTCCTTCGACAAAAACTAGGTTCCCACACCCTTCCATTAGCATTCCATGATGGCCTCAACAACGATAGTTTTAAGGCTCTTCCCTTTAGGCTTCACGCTAAACCAAATTCACACTTCTCCCTCACAAAACTTGAGAGCTACAACTATGAATAGCTTGTTGTTTACTCCAAACTTAATTAGCATTAGCACACCAACATTAACACTAGCTTGTGATTGGAAAAAATGGAGGTTTATATAGCATGAATGGATGGGAGATGGTTCCTATTCTCATTGGAGAAGGTATTATCTCTTGAGGTAGTTCCATCCTTATAGGGGAAAGGAGCGCAAACTGACATCCTCGACTCCATCGGGCTCAACCATTTACCAGACTTCCATTACGAAGCTTCTAGAGCCGGAAGCTTTGGCTCCTTATTTAAAAAAAATTCCATAAGAGGATCGATGCAACTCGAACAAAGCTCAGCCACTCTAGTCAATGTATGGGTAGTGTTAATCGCTGCATATCAGCGCGAGGAGGATAAGGGTCATTAGCACTGGTCTTGTAAATTGGGAAAAACAGAATATTTTGTGGAAATGGTGTAAAAGGAAAGTGTTCTTCTCATGAAGAGGGACACAATGGGAGTTTCTTCATGAAGGGAAAGCATGTAGGGTTCATTGTAGAGGTCCTCCAGGATCAGGGAATGGGGAGTACAAGGACAGCGACAAAATGTTGTGTAATAACTGCGCAGTTGGTCCAACACGATCACCGAACTCTGCGGGAAGGTCTCTATGCTTTCTTTGGCATATAAGCAGCATGCGAAGATTACCAAGTATTGATATGCCTTTCGTAGTATATGTTAGGTTCTTATACCAATAGGAGTCATAATTTTTGAATGACTGAGATCAAACCTGTAATATGTACATACCTTTTCTTTCTGCAAATTTTTTCCATATTCAAAAAATTAAAAAATGTAAAGAGGGTATGTCCTAAAATAATAATCAAAATACAAAAAGAATAAAAAGGTAAAAAAAGGATGAAAAATATGAACCCCAAGAAAAGAAAAAGGGCCATGAAAGTGTGAAAGTCAAAATGCCACTACTATTTACTTTTTGTGCATAATAAATGATTGTGTGCAGTTTGTAGCCTTTGCCACAATCCATGATAGTTAAAATGTTTAAACTTGGTTATTTCATGTTTCAATTTCATGTCTATAGATATCTGACCAAACTATTTAATCTTGGCAGATAGTTAGATAGGTAGAGTAAATAAAAGGAGCTCAACTGTTTAATTAGATCCCTTGGATGTAATAAGGTTAGATTTAGTTAGTTTACTATTGTAAAGAAAAAGAAAAATGTTTGATAAGGGTTTGCTAGCTCAAATGCACCCTAATAAAGAGAAGTAAAAATGGTAGGATGAGTAGATGGGTAAGTAGTAGAAAGGTTGCGGAATTTTGATGATTGGTTAGACAAAAGCATGTGCATCATTTGTTTTCATCATAAAAGTTCTAAATGTGAATGGGCACTCAAGCATGCAGAATGATATCAAAGTCAATTAATTAACCTCCCTCATTCATCTCACCTTTCACTTAACTAATTTCCCACAATAAAGATCAAAGTACTTAAAAAACCCTAAGTCAAAGAGGCTCATAGCATTTTTCTGACTTTTGGAGGGACCGAACCCTCGGTTCAATGACTTTAGGCAATAAGTACCAAAACCCCTTCATAAACATTCATTTCCTCCCTTCAGTTCATTCATTTTCCCTAATAATACTCTTTTCCTAAGGTTAAAATTACTTTTACCTAGGCAAGGTGTTCATTCCCCCACATAAATCATTTTCATATAAAAAAACCCACAAAAACACTATATCCTAAGTTTTTATGTTATTATCGAAAAAACAATAAAACATGAAATATCAAATACTTAGGGTATTGTGCCCCTTTCTGCTCACTTTTCTAATTACTAATTCATTTATTAAATCCAAAATAAACACCATTTTTCCACATATATATGTAACTCCCGCAATATTAATTAAATCCTACCCTAGTTTAATTATATAAACTATAATATTACCCAAAACCCTGAAAATCCCCTAACTAATTGACCTACGACTAAGTTAGTCTAAAACCCAATTAAATCTCGCCGCTAATCACCCTGATACCTTAACCCCGCCTTAAACCTTCATTAAAGCAAAAACCACTGCACTTAATTACCTGTCGGGCCCCCCTACTACCCTCCGTGCAACTCCACTGCCCGATCTCCACACGATCTCTCCCCTCCACATCTAACAGTCCTCATCCATTTCGGAAGGGCCCGATGTTCGAATGTTACCCGCCTGAAGAGGGTTGTTTTCCGCTGGGTCCCTGAGGCTACGTGTCGCTCAATGAGTGGAATCAGGTGGCCTTCCCCCAATACCACCAAGCGCCCAAACACTGTGTGAAGGAAACCACTTACCACCCGCCCGCTATGCCCCAAAAAAACTACTATTCACCCCGCTACACGACAAACAACCACTATTCACCCATACCCTCCAATTTTGACTTTCTCGCATGAAGCCAAAAAGCCCCAAATCATTCGTTTTTAATGTTTTTTTCAACTCAAAACCTCCATGCACACTCCTGTAAACGTCGAAGTTGTCAACCCATGTATAATTGCACCCTGAATATGCCACAAAGCTCCTAGATTGCCTACCATCCTGCTTGAAGCTTTTTCAACCATTCACAATTGCCAGTCACCTGGTTCAGACCTAGTTTTCGCCAATTCTAGGTATTTAAGCCATAAATCACTGAAGACCCTGCCAAATTCTGAACCAGTCATTGATTTTTCTTAATTAAAATAGAAAAGAAGCTCTGGTAACTTAAACCCACCTGGAATTGAACCACCATTTCCCTAAAAAACTAAAAATCACCTCCCCCATTCTCAAATCCACAAGAACTAAGAATGGCTGCCCCAATTTCCATGGATGTGAGACCAATTTCCTCTCCTCACTTGGATTTAGACCACCTCCCCCTAGCTGATAAAGATTTCCAAATCAAGGACACCTCTGTCCATGAATCCCCTCTCAAATTATATTGCCGATACAGAGACCAATACCTGAACCATGCTGATAAAATAGGTCTTTTGGAGTCCAATTTACCGAAGTACCAATTCCCCGAAGTCCATATTTTCCCAGAAATTTTCCATTACTACCATGCAAACTATATACCTAGCCAAAGAGTAGTGATGTCGCCAAACCAAATTGTAATTTTCACCATCACTGCTCAATCAATTAATGAAACACTGCAACTTCAATTGGGGAAAAATCTAACCCCTATTTCAATTTGAGACCTATTAGACCGATTCCCCAAGCTTACCACTGCAAAACTTGCTAAAATGTTCCAAAACTTCATTGTAGAAGAAAAACATATTCCAAAAGATCCTCCTCCATATGTGTATACCATATTTTCCAAATTTGGCCAGGACATTGTAGCAATGATATCTAGTATCCTAGGTTATACCACTAGTGAGTATATAGATGAAATCATCCTAGCTTTCATGTCCATCTTACTCCAGGACAGCCTCCTGCTGTCATTTATGATTATGCCAAGTTTATAGCTGACAGGATGCATGACCAATTCCTTAGGATGAGTAATGAGAGAGTCTTTAAGTATTCCTTTGTTTTGTACCACCTTTTTATATACTACCAAGCAGATAAGTTCCCCTTTACTCTCCAGAAGCTTGATACAAAGGGTCACCCTAGGTCAGTGATTTTCTAGACTCCATTGATCCATAAATATGACTCTCCCTATTCATATACAGACTTCATAGACCTATTTGTCCATCCCATTGTGACAATGCTACTAGGAAGCCCTCCTCAAAGAATCAGTTCAGATATAAGGAGGATCTTGCAACTCTCAAAACAACAGAAAGTGGGGGATTGGTACTTGTACCAAAACCACACAGAAATTAGAATTTATGGTTGTGAGCTGGCCCCATATAAATTGCCCATATACCTCCCAATGAGGTTATTTTCTTTGGATTACTATAGACAGATAATCAATTCAGATGAGGTACACTTTGTCAGAGCCAAGAAGAAGGCCCAGCTCAGGATAAAAGACCAATTAGGTCCCTTCATTTGTAATAGCCGAGAAGCTAGAAGGGAGGCATATCAAATCCTTCAAAGGTTAAAACTAGAACAAAGATTCATGTGGAGATATGATCCCTTGGACTTCATCTTCAACAGAAGACATAAAAACAAGATGGCTCCTTATATTCACCACCGAATCCCTGAAATAGAAAAATATGAAAATCAATTGGAATGGGTGAAAAATACTTTAGTGGATAGGGATAGCATTGAAGTTGTTGTTGAAAACACTCTAATTTATCTAGAGAAATAGCTTGATGATGGTTCTTTCCTGCAGGTGCCAAGAGGATATCAAGTCCAAGAAGAATAACAAGCCTAAGAGGAAGCACCTGAAGAACCAGAACAATCAGAGAAAAAGACTGGCCAGAGGCCATTATGAGTAACCCCCCAGTCCTACATACTCCTCTAAATGAGGAGAAAATCCTTAAGAGAAACAAGGAAGGGGCCACTCCCTCAGGAAGAGCAACATCACAGGCCTATGTAGAGACAAGCCAAGCAAAGAGACAAAGAATAAAACCTGTTCTAGAATAGGAATACCTAGAGGAGACATCTCATGTTACAAGCACTGAAAGAGAACGGAGAAGTCATGCCACTCCCTCTAGAGGCATCCTAGAACCATCCACATCACATACCCAGATACTGGAAAGACAATAGAGTGTGGAGGTATCCTCTTTCAGGATGCCAGCAGACAAGGACCAGGACATCAAAGAAAGGTACAAAGAGATAAAGGCCAGGAATGAGAGGCTGAAAGCCCAGACCTATGCACAGTACTTGAAGATGACCCCTACCAATCAGACAAGGCTTATGTTAGCCTATGATGTAAAAGAGGGGAAGATGCAAATGACATTCATGAAGCCCACTACTTAGCAACCAAGAACAACAACAGACTTCAAAAAGATAGACTTCGAAGTATTGGCAAAGGACATTCATCCTATTGACCAGATTGAGCTGCACAAGTAGATAGGGGAGATTATTTACTCCACCTTGACAGGGAAGGCCATCGCTGCCCACCAATTGCAAAACTCCCTGAACAATATATCATCACAGTTCCAGTTGGAGAAGGCCTCTTCGCAGGCCAAAGATACCAGAATCAAGTCCTTAGAGGACTTAGTCATTGAGTTGGGACATGATCCCAAAGATGTAAAGGCCATAGAAAAGTTAATAAAGAAGAAGAATGATGATATAGTTTCTCTAAATAAATAGCTCAAGATTCCCCAGTTTCATCACCCACAAACAGTAGAAGTCCTGGAGGCACAAAAAGGACATGAAGAGCTCATGGACTTGGTCCTAAAGCTAAATGACCAACTAGAAGAAATAGAAAAGGAGTTGGACATTTTGATTTAGTCCAAGCAAAGTGACCTAAAAAAAACTTCCACAACTGCCATTCCCACAGTGACAACAATAGTTCCTTCTACATTGGCAACATCATTGGCACCTACAGCTCCACCTACCACAACACTTCCAATCACAACTGAGTCTACAGTAGTAGGCACACCAATAGAGAAAACAACAGAGCTAGTGAAAGCCATAGAGGAGATGTCAATCCAGGCAACAGAGCTCAAAATGCTAAAGGAGAAAGTGGTAAGCTTATAAATTGACTGTAAGCTTGCCCAAATTAAACAGAGAGAAGAAACACAAAAGGCCCTAAGGATGGGTGAGAAAGTCAAAGTCCTAGAAAAATATTTAAAACTGTAGAAGCCACTAGGATAGAACAAAGAGATGCTCTGGGCCAATATCATTGACTTTGTCAATGATATTTGGCCATCAATTCAAGTTATATTTGAGCAAACTAAATTGGTGAAAGTAGCCATTGAGGCTATCCAGAAAGTAAGAAAAGAGTTAGGAGACCAACCTGAGGATGTCAATCGACTCATCCACTTCTTGAACAATAAGAACAGACATGAGCTCAATGAGCATGGTGTAGAGGATAGGATTGAAGCCATCTTGGAGGTTAAAAAGGTTCTTTCCAAAAGAAACCTTATGGTCAATTTAGAAGAAAAGTGCCACAACATGCAGGTGGTCATTAACAGATTCATGGCCAAATTTCAAATTTTGAGGGACAAAGGCCTTCCCAGTCCTATGGTAATCCATGATAAACTCATGACCTAATTGGACTATACTGATAGACATAGGAAATTGGCTAAGGAACAAGCCAGTACTTCAAGTATAAAATCACTGCCAACTGGAAAAGTATTGTATGATAATTTGGAAAATCTATTTTTCCTAGAACATGAGGTGAAACCTCTGTTTGTCACCAAGCCCAATTTTGCTAAATACACATAGGCAGACGAAATTTATAGAAGAATTCTCAAAGTGAAGTTACCTAAGGATGAATGGTGGGAAAAAATGACATATTTACTTTGAAAAGTTTTACAACATAAAGTTACCACAGTAAATCTGAAGGCATCCAGGTGAAACAGGTAAAAGACATATGAGCAGGGTCAAAGAGTAACAGGGCCAAAGAGTATCAGTGAAAGATCAAAGTGAATAAGGTTCCAACATACAAATATCAGCCAGCTTAAAGGGCTCCAACTTAACTGCAACAACCAACACTACCACAATAAAGGGATAGCATGATGCAGTTTTCCATTTGTCTCTATCTTCATGCTTGAAGATATTCTATTTCCTAGATTAAATCTCAAACTGTTATGAGATATTTTGTAAATATTTTCTGTATAAATGCTTCACATTTCGAAGTATTTGGTGTGGATTCCAAGGCATTTCTATAGAAGTTTTCTCTCAATTCTGAGTTCTATTGTATCAAAGACTAGATTGGCTTGCTGGATCAAGGAATGAAGATTAGATATTTTACAGGATTCTTGTGTAAAGCGATATACAAATAAGTATTCTCTTTTGTTTCTATTATTTATCTTATGTGTCTCCATAATCTTGTTTGTTTATCTAACATCTAAATGTATGACATGGAATGATATTTCAGAAATTTCTTGAATGCACTCTGTCTTGACTGTTTACATTTTAAATATTTTCCACTAAACTATCTTAGTTAGGAAATTCTTAACTGCTCCCTAGCTTCTGTATTTTCTCTCCCTGGTCTATAGCAAAGGATTCTTCATTGCCCTTTGTTCATGATCACCCTCCTTTCTTAATTCTGATCCTGGTCCAAGGATTCTTCATTTCCCTTTCACCCTAGTTAGAACCATCTCATCCATTAGACCTAAAGATTTTTCTTTTGCTTTGCTAGCCTACCCTGTGAACATTACCTTTATGGATCTAGACCAGTTATGTTACCCTTTGATTGACTCCATAGCCCAATGGTTTGAAGACCTAGATCTATCCATCTGTTCCAAGAATTCCACCACCCAACCTTCAATCAAAAATCAAAATCCCATGAACACTAAGAACTAGCCAAAAATATAATAAAAACAAAGTTAAACCATAAAGAGAGAGCCCTCTCTAGACAGAGGTTGGCTAGAACCTAAGTCTAAAATATTGGTTTGTGGTTACCTCGGATGATTCCTTCTTTTTATAACTTCTAGGGAAAACGTTTGAGTGATAACAGTATATTCGTCTTGTAAACTTAGTTGGGTGTCGTCCTGAACTTGGATGGCTCCTTCACTCAGCTCTTCAAGATATCCCTGGAGTTTGCACTACTGTTGGGTCTATTGAAGAGTGTCTACATTATGATCATCAGTTGTGGAAAGTGGTACATCTGTTGATAGTTATGTGCCCTGAATGTAGCAAGCTCTGTCCCGCTAACAAGTTTAAAGACCATCGTATCGGGATTAGTGTGTGAGACGATCTAATGTATCATGTCCGCACATGGAAACGTGGGATACTTGCATGCAATCCGGTACAAGCCAAACTTGTGAATATTCACAGAGGCATTGTGGTCTTCCATATCTTTCCCAAATGTGCCTGAGAATTTCTTGTCTTCGTAAATCGGCAAACTCATAGACACTTTCTCAATTGGATCTACAATGATGCTTTTGATGGTGTCCTTTGACCTTTCTCTCTTAGAGGCCATCAAAACTGAATTGCTAAGAGGCAGACGAACACTTGCAATACCTGGAGACATGGGAACATTCATGGCAAGAAATTTGTCAGTTGAAAACCAAAGAAAATTTGAAGACTGACATGCAACATACTCAGGAGACTAATGGCAAGGATTGCACAATTTTCACTTGGAGGTCGGGAGAGTGACTTTTGAAATTGTGAAAAGCATAGTCTGGACTACCAGGAGGCTAACTGTCTACTGGAATTGTGGAGTGTGTAATCCAGGTTGACTTGCTAGGGCTGAGATTTCACTACGTGCAATTTCATTCAGCAAGGCATGTAGGCCCAGGCACTGGATTGTGCACTTTTATAGGCTAGCAGAGCACTGCCTCTTAGATTTGTATAGATCTGGCCTGGAGGATATTATCTGGAAATTTTGTGCATTTTTTGGGAGGAAGGCAAAGCCTTCCCTCTCAGAAATGCGCAGTGATGTCTCGCAAGGGATGACCTGGGCCAAGGTTGCCCAGAACCACTCAAGAGCGACTGAAAACATGTGAAAGTTAAAACTAATGGCAAAACTGAGTGTAATAAAGAGAGAATGATCATGCATGAAAAAAATGAATGCAATATTCAGAAAATGAGAAAAAATGCATGCGTGTGAAACTGTTTGCCGCAACGGTGATCGTTGGTGCAAAAACAATGTCATGCATGCAACATCAGTGAGATGCAAACGAAAAATGAAATGGTGCTTGTACAGGATAACATGCATGAAATCAACATCAAGCATTCAATGAAATAAATTAGACAACACTCACACAAGCCAAAACACAAAAAGCGACAAAAAAGTTGCAAAAGACATGTAAAGTGGACTTACCCAAAAAAAGTTGAGCTAAATGTGTCGACGACTCCTAGATGTGTTGTGGGATGCCAGTGCTCCAAGATTGATGTGAAGAATGATATATGCAACTTCTAATAAATAATTTTGAGGCTCATGATGCGCATGTCTCAAATCTAGGAAAAAGCGACACTTGGAGGGCAGTTTCTAAAATGGTCCTTGCATGTAGCTTCCACCTGCTAAAAATGGATCCCTAAAATCTAGGGATGCTTTTTGCATGTTTATTTTTTCTATTTCGGGAAAAGAAGTGCATGCATGAAAATTAGGTTTGTTGGGTCCCGGAGGGAACTGGTTAAGCTGAAGGCACATGCATCGGCCCACGAGCCTGGGAGAGGGATTTGCGCAGTTTCTAGGCTGAGTTGTGCTGGCTGTCCCTGAGCGATTGTGAAATTTCTAGGGTCAGCAAGTAAATGTCTCCCAGAATTGCACAATTTCTGGGCTGAGGCCCAGTGTCAGGCCAGATTGTGCAATTTTTTATGGTAGGCCTCTCTGACTGCTCTATGCAATTCTAGAAGTGAGCAGGCAACCCAATAGATTTGCGCAATTTATGGAGGGAAGGCTAGTTCCCCTCCAAAATTGCACAATTTTCTGTGGGAGCTGCTCAGCCAGCAAATAACGTAATTCCGAGATGGCAACCTCTGAAGGGATTGAAACAAACTGACATGCACAGGCTAGTGATCCATTGAAAATTAGTTGAAGTCTATGTAATTGACAGTGCAAGAAATGTTGTTAAGGATGGTTGGTAGGGAGGCACCAAAACAAAGCTAAGCAAAACATTTTGGAGGGTGTTTGTAGCTGCTAAAACACTCGAAGATAGACTGTTAGAAATCCATCTCCCTAAATGGACCTCGTTCATGAAAATCAAGTCCAACACCTTCGGAAGTATTGTTTAGTTCTATGTTCGTCTTCATTTCCACACTTGCTTGATTGTAAGATGTAGCATCTGCCAATCTCCTGATCGGTCGACACACATTCCAAGCCAGGCCAACACAATTGTTTCTACTAGGATAAGGGGTATATTGGGGCACAAGCCATATGATAGTCAGAGTTTAAATTTTCATCTAGACTAGTGTTGCTCTGTTGCCAGCAGATGTAGACAGTACCCCGACAGAGTCACGCAAGAACACAAGCATTTCTCTGCTGCCAGCGAGCTTGGTTAGTACCAAAGCGGAGTTACTTGCATCACCTTTCTACCCAGGAAGCCTTTCTCTTCTTTTGCCTTATTTATTTTTCATTTTTTCGAAATTTTAACTAACTGTGCATAACACTTATTCATTTTATAGGCGGAAGAGGAATCCCGACTTATTGAGAGAAAAAGATGTTGTCCTTCAGAGAAGTAGTTTTTATATACCTCTAACATGTTTATTAAGGTTTCCCCCTCACCTTACTCTACTTGACTGAGATGACAAGGATTAACCCAAAAAAACGATTAGAGTGGGTGACACTAGTTAGCACGCAAGCGTTGTGTTTTCTACAAACTTCACTGTGAACAACACATATTTTCCCTTGATGTATCATGGACTGAAGAAAATAAGTTCTACATAGAGAGACAAGATGACAGATAACCAAGTATTGATAACTACATATGGCCTCCTGTAATTTACCTTACTTGTTTCCAAAGTCATACACGATCCATGCGAAACTATCCTACGAATGTAAACAAGCAAAAAAACCTGAAAACAAAGCGAAACCAGAAGTAAATGCATAAGCAGTGCGAGTAAGAAAACAAAAAATCAAGCAAGAAAATGAACAGAGTAAGAAGAAAACATGCATGAAAGAAAATAAACCAAAATAAAACAGTACTCCTACTCTTAAGCTAATGGTGCATGGGTCTCCTCATGTGAACTGGTACTTCCAAAGAAGTCATTGGTGCATTGGTCAACCCATGTTGGTGAAGGCATGGTTTGCGAACATTACAATCATGCGAACCAACACACATGAAAGATATAACAATGAATACAAATACACTCCGAGTTTAAATGCATCCATAGAACCAGCATGGGTTGACCAATGAAAGCAAGGGCCTAACATAACCATCAGCTCGAGCTCAAGTGCCTCGATACTCTGCAGGGTTTCAACTTCATCGACAGATAAATCATCATAAACATGTGGCTTTGAAAAATCAACTGTGATAGAATCATCATTGTGATCGAATACAGGGGTAAATAAATCACGATAGCTATGATCAACAAAATCAATGATTTCATTGGCATCCTCATGATCTGATGAATGAACCAAAGGGATAGATGAGAAGGCAAAGCGAAAAAGGTAGATGAAAGATCAAGTGGATTTTCAAAGAATGATTAGTCCTCTTCGTTGTTGGATGATGGACTGACATATGGTGTGCTCTGCGAATGATAAACAATGGGTGCATCCATAGACAAAGATACAAACATGAAATCAAGGATGGCAGAATCACCAAAGATGTCAAGGAAAAATGGAGGAGGTGTACACAAAAGGGAATCATCCTTCATTGCGGGTTGATGTTCAGGCTACCAGTCATACTCTTGATGAATGGCAGCGTAGGTTGGTTGTGAGACACCAACTTCGTCGATAGCTTGATCCTTATTCACAACAGGTGTAGATTCTGGAATGGAATCACACAAGACCGTGCAATCTGTAGGATTAACAAAACATGAAGATAGAGGCTGAGGTAAGACATGCATGTGACAACCCATGAGTTTAGTAACTAAATCTGCACGAAAATTGAGAGAAGCGTTGTTGAGAGGATGTGACAGTTGAATGGACATGTGTACATGTTCCCCAAGATCAGTCTACAGAGGTGGAGATGTTTGATGAGGGGACGATGGATGGTCACTTGTGACAGTTACCATGTCCATTTGCGATTGTGCATCTTCATCACCGAAGTATGATGAGTGGGGTTTGAAATTCAACTTCATCTTGGGACTGATAAATTTAGTAAGGCAATATTCAAACTTGTCCATGAGATACTAGAATTTAATCCAGCTTTTTGGAGCTTTAAATTGCAATACCTGGAAGCAGCCCCAAAAATCCATAGGCGATTCTTACTGAGTCTTCTGTTGTTTTAACAATTTTTTGTCAAGAGGTCTGGATCAAAATGATGGAAAGTAGCTTTAATGAGATCACAGAACTGGTCAAGTGAGTGAATGCTTCTGGGTGGCAGATTGTTGGACCATCATTTCAGGGATTCACGAAGTGTGTGTGAAAGCATCACGCTGACCTCTTCTGCATAGAAAACATCTACATCCTCAAGGAATACATAGAAGTATTATAAGTACTCAAGCCAGGCTATTTCGCCTTCACCATCATATGTGAATTCGAACAAGATATCAAAAATATACCTTGTGATCTTGAGAGGTTCGGCATGCGAAAAACATCATGGAGGCACGAGTTTGATAGTATCCATGAAAGATGTTCAAAGATTCAACATAGGATGAGAGGACACATCTTGTCATCTCAACCTCCTTCTAGCACAAAAAATGTTGACAGTGCTAGACTCACCAACATGTCATGGGATTTCCCCGGTAAGAAGTCCCAACTAGACCTCAGACCATTTGATGTAGGAGTCCTAGAAGTGGGTCGTATGGTATCGCCTTGACCACAATTGCGTGCAGAGGTAAGTAGGATGTCCTTATTGGTAGCAAGGGTGTGACATGTGCAGCAATCCAAGGAAGATGCATGAAGGGTTCTAACACATGGAAATTGGGGTGAGTGCGCCCGTTGGAAACCCGTTGAAACATGCGGCTTAGAAGGGAAGACAAAAGCAAAGATGCATCACAAACTAGTAGGCAAGTCAACCAAAAATCCAAAGTGATGGTTAAACAAATAAAATCTCAGTAAGATTCATACATACATATACAGAAAGAGTCTATACATACATGCATAAGAAAACAACTACATATATCATTAGAGTAACCAAGATAGCTAAAATACAATAACAACATATGCGTGAAGCGTGTTGTATTTGTTATATTAAGAAATGAAAGTTCCAATCATACGGTACAACCATGACCAACCACTAGTCTCGATAACAAAAAATTACAGTCACCGTCGCTTGCTGCTCCAAAGAGATGTACTAGCTCTTTATTGTGGAGAAGTCAAGGCTCATTACAATACACTCCAAGCTTTCTCTAAGATACTCCTATCGGAAGCTTGGCTACCCACAAGTCTGTAAAATGAGCTATGAGGTCCTATAAATAGAAAAGGATGGGGTGACCCTTGAAATCTCCTTTGTGACTATTCACCTACCCTCATGACCCTTCAACTACTCTATGACTGTTACATTTAACTATCAACACTTGGAATTTCACTTTACAAGATGTTACATACAATCTACACATGTACCCATGTGAGACAAAATAGGCTTGAGCAAGCCATGCAAGACATCTCTAAGACTCAGAAAACTGTGGGAAGACCAACTCTTTGACATCCTCGTGATGGTCGATGGTGGCGAACTGATGCCAAGCTTGGTAGTCCATAATGGTGTTTGTGTACTATGTGGTGACATATTTCTGGAAACAAACTCTTGCCTCTGTCGCATCCGGGTACACTTTTTTGGTTCATTTGTCCAACTCATCTAATAACATGTGCATCATCATCTTGAGTGTGGCTAGACCAGTGACATACTGATGCATAGTGTCTGCGCTGATCACCAAGTCTGCACTGGTGGCTATGCGCATCAACTCGTCAAGGTACATGTCTAGCTCAAGTCAGACTTGATTCTTTTTCTTTGCCTCGGTGAGTGTCCTAATGGATGGGATCACATGCGTGCACACAACAACATCTATGCTTATGAACACCCATGCATGTGAGGCTTGCAAATTGGTGATGAGCTACAGGAGTTCCTCATAGTTCTCGACCTGACTCCGGATGCGTTCCTTCAACTCTACCACCTTAGGCTTCATCAACTTGGGCAAGTGTAATGAGGCTCCCTTGTATCTCATTATCCGTGTTTTCATGTTGTCGGTGGCATTGTGCAAATCTGAAAAGATGCATGCTCTCCTAGCATAGTGTTGGTGCCAACCATTGACATGGACAACTGACTTATGCATGGTGAAAAGTATGGAAAGCAACATTCGCATGACTGTCTCGAGAGATGATAGCTCATTTAGTATTGCTCTCTTCACCTCTTCTCTAGCAGATGCTGTAACTTGTTCTCATCCCTGCTTGGTCGTCTATAACTCCTTAGCCAATCACTCGTTCTCTACTATCAAGAAGAAAGCACTTGAGCTGGTGGCTTCGACATATGCTCTGGTAGCATCGGCCAATGCTGTTGAATGCTTGCACACGTCAAATATGATCACCCGTTCTTCAAACTGCGCAAGAGATGTGTGGACATCCATAGTAGTCACTTTGCGAGAATGCACAACTCTATGTTGTGACTCATCGAATGATATGTTGTGCATCTCTTCTTCTAGATTGTCTTCAAGGAACTCAGTATCTCCTTGATCACTCAGGACTTGCTCTGCTTCCGGATCTGGTGAATCTAGTGGGTTTACCTATTTGTCATAAGGAAGGGGTTGAATACCCTATTTTGACTCTAGCTTCTCCATCTCCGTATCCATTTGCTCAAGTATCTGTTCAATCTCTTTAGCAAAGTCCTTCTCTTGCGACTGCTCACCCTCTCTGCTTTGTGCCAGCTACTAGGATGAGTCTACAACATGTATGGGCACAGTTTCATCATTTTATGCATGTTGTGCCTCTTGTTGTGTTTGTCCCTACTGTGCTTCCTTCTCCTGTCTGTGCAGCTCTTGTTCTTCCCGAAGTTGCTGCTTCAACTCTTACAACTCCTTCATTGTTTCCTCCATCCTATGTTTCTCTCTCTGCCTTTATGCATTCCTCTTGTCGCGTTGTTGCCTCTTCGCCTCTATCTCCAAAGTTTGTTTCTCCACAAGTGGGTCTGATTTGAACTTGAAAATTTGTTTTACATCTGCGTTGTCAACAACCTTTATCTTGCCTTTGTCACATGCATGTATGTTACCCTCTCCTGCTGCTGATGATGGTGCTCTCCTAGATGTCGCTTGACTAACAATTCCATAGCTATGCCCACCAGTTCATTGAGCCTAGAGAAGTTGTGGTAATATCTACATGGGTCCTCCTCATCCCAATGAAACGCTTGTGCATTGAAGGAAAATTCACTCTCGAACAATGGTCATTTACAAAGAAATGTGGGTCATATGGATTGAAACTTCTGGTTCCAAAAGTAATTCTTTTGAACTTGCCAGTCTCAGCATTAGCATTCTTGAGATTCCATATCTCGTATAACCCAATTCGCAAAGGAAGAGTGGGACAAGGTGCCCTTTTCTTCCTATGGAGCTCAGCTGACAACCATGTCAAGATGTGATACGACACTTCTTACATGACAAGCTTGTCCATGGCAAACTTTGGTAAAACATGTGGAGGCTTCTCCGCGTTGTACATCTGTATGAAGGTACCAAGAGGTGAGGAATACCAATCCACTATTTCAATCAATGCCTCCATTTCTGCCTGCAACATGCAAGGTGGATCCTGCTCAAATATCATCGTGTACACCGGGGTGAAAAAATGGTCTGATAATTGTGTGATGACTCTCTGGAAGATCAATTCAGAAAAAAATCTGCAGTACGTGTGTACAAAGGTTTCCGTTGATGTCCATGCCTAATGAAAGCCTAGGAACTTCTAATAGGCATAGATTACATAATGAATGTATGTGGACATGTATATCTCTTCTTGATGACCTTTGGGTGGCTTCTAGGATTTTGTTATTTGTTCCTTTAGCCTATGAGCTAACATGTCGAACTAGTTGCATGGTCTACCCTGAATGGCCAGTTGGTCCAATGCGATCAACCAACTCTACGGGAAGGTCTTCATGCTCTCTTGGCCGTATAAGTTGCATGAGAAGATGACCAAGTCATGATATGCCTTTCGCAATATCTTCAACTTGTCCAAACCACCGAGAGGCTCACTGTCTACTAGAATTGTGCAGTGCGCAATCCAGCCTGGCCTGTTGGGGCTAATATTGGGCAATGCGCAATTTCAGTCCGCAAGGCATGTAGGACCAGGGACTAATTTGGGAAATTTTCTTGGAAAGCAGAGAATTACCTCTCAAATTTGTGTAGAGTAGGCCTAGAGGATAGTGTGTGCCTAATTTTGTGCATTTTCTAAGAGGAAGGCAGAGCCTTCCCTCTTAGAAATGCGTAATGTTGTCTGGGCAAGGCAAGGTCGAGGCCAAGGTTGCCGAGACCCACCGATGGGCGACCGAAAGCATGTGAAACTTCAAATGCATGGTGAAATTGAGTGTAATAAAGAGTGAATTATCATGCATGCAAATAGTGAATGCAAGATTCAGAAAATGGGAAAACATCATGTGTGTGAAATGGGTCACTGCAACGGTGACCGTCAGTGCAAAAGCAATGTCATGCATGCGACCACAGTGAGATGAAAATGAAAACTGAAATGGTGCTTGTACAGGCTGACATGCATGTAAACGACATCAAGCAGACAACACTCACACAAGCCAAAACACAAAAAGCGGCGAAAAAAATGCAAAAGACATGTAAAGCAAACATTCCCAGAAAAAGTTGAGCTAAACGTGCGGGAAACCCCTACATGCGATGTGAGATGTCAAAGCTCGAAGATCGATATGAAGAATGAGTTCTGGAACATCGAATAAATAAATTTGAGGCTCATGACGCGCATGCCACAAATCTAGGAAAAAGCGACATTTGGAGGGCAGTTTCTAAAACGATCTTTACATGTAACCTCCCACTACTAAAAACAGATCCCTAAAATCTAGGGATGCTCTTTGCATGTTTCTTTTTTCTATTTCAGGAAAAGAAGCCAATGTATGCAAATCAAATTTGTTGGGTCCCAGACGGAACTGGTCAACTTAAAGGCACATGCATTGGTCCATGAGCTTGGGAGAAGGATTTGCGTAGTTTCTGGGTTGAGCTAGGCTGGCTGTCCTTGAGGGATTGCACAATTTATGGGGTCAGCAGGTAACTGTCTCCCTGAGTTACGCAATTTCTAGGCAGAGGTCCAGTGCCGGGCCATATTGTAGAGTTTTCCGTGGGAGGCTTGTCTGATTGCTCTACACAATTCTGGAGGTTAGCAGGAAGCCCAACAAACTTGCACAATTTCTAGAGGGAAGTTTGTTTCCCCTCCAGAATTGCACAATTTTCTGGGGGAGCTTCTGAGCCAGCAAATAACCTAATTTTGAGATCGCAGCCTATGAAAGGAGTAAAACAAGCTAACATGCACAAGCTAGTGAGCCATTAAAAATCAGCTAAAGCCTATGAACTTGACATTGCAAGACATGATGTGAAGGATGGTTGGTAGGGAGGCTCCAAAATGAAGCTAAAGCAAAAATTTTGGAGGGTGTTTGTAGCAGCTAAAACGTGTCCTCTGCTTCCTTTTGATTCTGCTACCAAAACTGCCTTCATGAAGATTGAATCAGCTTTTACTCTGCAACTTTGTTCTCCCTCTGTTATATCAATAACTTCATCTTTCCCTGATCTTGTAATGGATTATTGTGCTCTATTATTACTGCTGGACTTATTCCCATGCTAGTGTTCACTCCTTTTCTATGAGTAGTTGAGTGTCCACATACATTGGCAAGTTAACGTGTGCTTGCTCAATTGCTTCCCCAGTACTGCTTTCAGTGGTCTCTCTTGAAGCAACTCTCTTTGGTTCCATGGTACAATTACTTCTTGAGGGAACTGATTCATGAGTTTTGTACCTGTGGGATAGAAGGGACACTCATGGCAAGCAAACATTAGCTCTTACAAATCTAACTTCATAGCATGATCAAGAAACAATCAATGCATCTGATGAAAGGGATTGTAAAATTTTGACCGATAGGGGTGATTGACTGACTGTGATAATTGTGCACTGCTGAGTCCCAATAGCTAGTTTGGACACTTGATGAATAGAACTGCGTAATGTGCATTTTAGTCTGGGTCAGGGTCTGGGAAAGACTGCACATTACATAGTCCCAGTGGCCACGATGGGAGACTACGTCCTGGAACTATGTAGTGTGCGTTTTTAGCTAGGCTAGGACAAGATCTGCATAATTCCAGAAGCTAAGGAAGAGGCCTTGAGCTCCCAAATTGCACAGTGCATGTAGTGAAGTGTGAGATTCGGGCAAGGAGAGACTAGATTTGCCCATGGGAGTGTGCAAATTAAGAAGATATGAAGGATGATTTGATGTTAGGTGAAAATATGACTAAGTGCTGATGCATTCATGTGAAGCAAGTGCAATAATTGATTAAACTGAAGGAAAACAAAGCATGTGAATGAATTTGCCACAACAATGACCGTTGGTGCAAAAACAAGAAAAATCATGCGCCACTTGGGAAAGGAAATCTATAAATTGAAACAACACTTATACAATCTAAAAAAAGTTAAAAATCTGGCATTCATTCAAAGAAGAGAGTGAAATAGCACTCACACAAGCTAAACAACAAAAAGCGACAAAAAAAGTAGCAAAAGACAATAAAAGAAAACCTCACCTGGAAAAGTGGCGACAATGCTCCGAAGGCTCCTCAATCTCCTCGGGAATGCTAGATCTTGATTATCGAATGTACAAATGAGATCTATAGGTATCCATTAGATATAATTGAGAAAATTGGAATTTATGACGTGCATACGGGAGATCAAGGACAAAAGAGACACTTGGAGGAAACTTCTAAGGATAGAAATGTGCTACCTTCAGGAAAATAATAGGTCCCTTCTTCCTAGGAATGTTTTTTTCCCTTTATTTTTTCTTTTATTTTTAGTTGGGGGGGGGGGGGAGACCTACCATGCATTCCCTAGAAATATTGCATAGTTTTCATAAGGACTAGGCAACCCTTTGGCTCATGCACTGCACAATTTCTTAGCACAGTGAGGTCCTGCACAATTTCTGGGCAATGTGGCTCTAGGCTTCCTCTCATGTTATGCAAAATTTCCTAACTAAAGGATGACTGTCCACTGGATCTGCACAATTTTGAAGTTGAAGTCTCATTATCAGCTTGAACTGCGAAATTCCCGAGAGTAAGGCTGATTTCCCTTGAGGATTGCGCAGTTCTCTAAGGAAAGCCCAAAACTTGGTGCAAACCAAGTCAAGTGATTAGATTTTGGGTTAGACAGTAAACCAAGTAAGAAAATGCAAGCCATAATGAAAAGGATGAAGTTCAATCACAGCACAAATACCTGGGTCAATGTGAGATGAGCTGTTGTGGCTTAGAAGGGAGGCTCCAAAACAAAGCAAAGGGAAAATTTTGGAGGGTGATTGCAGCTGCTACAACACCTTCCTAGCCATTTGTCACTCTAAGATTTATCTTCCATTGGTTAGACTTCTGCTAAAGGAACTTTATGTAATACCAATTGTTGGATTTCACAATTGTATTAAGGGGGGTAAGGAGTGAATCAATATAATGAATTTTTTTACTTATTTAAAATTATTAAAATATCATAAAATATTAATCTCATAAATTGAACAAGTAATAAGAGAACAATGTGGACACTATTACAACATAAAACCACAAAACCTCTTTATATGAAAACTCTTTTAGGAACCAACCTACAAGAGACACCAATACCCTCTACTACTTTATAGGAGCCAAACTATAAGAGACATTAATCCCCTCTATAAATTTTAGGCACTAATCTATAGGAGACACCAATCCCCTCAACCTCTTGGTAGGAACCAACTTACAAGAGACATTAATCCCCTATGCTTCTTTTTAGGCACCAACCTACATAAGACACCAATTCCATTTATTTCTTTGTAGGTACCAACCTCATAAAGACGCCAATCCCCACTAATGCAAATATTTGTACAAACCAAACTACTTCACTAAATCTTCTTTCCTCTTTAGAGTATATGTTAATGAGTTCTTATTTCACCAAGTTTACTTGTTTCTTATGTATTTACCATCTTTGTTATTTTCTCCTTCATTCATTAGGTATACTTCCTTCACCAAGTCTACTTCTCCTAAAATTTGTTACGTTTGGATTCTTCCAAATAACGAATTTGCAAAACATGCCATGTATCCCATGTTGTGAATCCGGTTATGAAATTTATAACATAGTTACCTAGAGATATATTCTCTATCTCACCCAAATTTAATTATATGGAACATCTTTGAAATAATGTTATAGAAAAATGGCATATTCACCTATTTGAAACATTTTTCAAGATAATTTAGGAACACTAATTCATTCATATAATATCTATAAAATTGTAGCGAAGTAAAATATGGAATTTATATCATAGTTACCTTAAGATATCTTCTTGTGTCCTCCATATTTGTGATTTTAAAACATCATAAGAAGAATGTTATAGCAAAAATACCAATTTGGCATGATTGAATAGGATTTCAGGAGAATTTAAGAAGCCTAATTTCCTTATAGCATATATATGAAATTATAGTGCACCAAGGTATAAAAATTTAACCACATATACATGATGATCATCTGTATATATATCCCCAAGTTTTACACTCTGAAACATCCAAGAACAAAAGTTATAGTGAAAATTCCATACTGACCTATTTGAAGTATATTTCAGGAAGCCTAATTTCCTTAGACCATATCTTTGAAATTATAGTCAATCAATGCCTAATATTTGAACCAAAGATACATGAATATATTCTATCTATATCCTCCAAGTTTTAGATTTTGAAACGTCTCAGAAGAATAGTTATCGTGAAAATATCTAGATGGCTTGTTCAACCTATAAATCACATTTTTTGCTTCCACATTTAGACTCGAAGAATTACCCCAAAAGTTATTCCTCAACTCCTCTTGTGACTTGAGATCTCTTCTTTCTTGAATTATGTTCAAATGAACTCATATTCCATTTATTTATAGCATTTGTACATTCAGTAATGGAGCTGACTTATAAAATTGGTTGGGTTGGCCTAATTGTACTTTGTTGGGTAATATTTATGAAATATTTCATATCTCCTGGTTCCTATGGATTTACATAGAGTTCCATATATATATATATATATATATATATATATATATATATATATATATAATATAATATTTCCAACCATATATCATATTCTCCCATTTAAGCTAGGTAATAGGAGTAGAAATTCCTTCAAATATAGGGTATCCAAATAGGACATCAAAAGTGCAAAATATTATTTTCAACAACCTTCATTTCCCAATATTTATAAGGACACAAGTCTTCTTCCCTATCTTTCATAACAATGAAAACACCACTTCCAACATGTGAGTGGCAGCGTGATCATAATAAACACAAACTTTTCTTATATACTTGGAGATGTCATCACATATTTCATCTCTTATAAATGTTAACACAAAAATTGAATTGGGGGTTTCATTTTAATAAATGCAATTATTTTCTTTAATTACTTGGGCATAGTTAGTTGTATTAGCCAATGGTATTGTAACAAAACCTATATACAAGTATAAAAAATACCCATTAAGAATTTGAAATATTGACATATTACAAATAGTACCTTAACAATGCACTCATTCACCAACAGTCCAAAACCTTACAAACAATTTAATATGAAATTATAATTTAGATATTTTTTATAAACAACCTAAAATATTAACAATTTAATTCGTATAACTTTACTGGTTATATATTCATTAATTATAAATATTATAAAAAATTACATAATTCACCGCCCTATATTTTGTATTTTATAATTAAAATCATGTTTAAGTAGAATTTTATTGTAGCGAATACAACTTTTTCTTATCTTATTATATCATGGATGTCATATATCCATTTGTTTTTTAAGATTGGTAATTAAAATCAAATCCAATTTGAAAATTAATTATATAAAATGAATCATTTGTTTTTTAAGATTGGTAATTAAAATCAAATCCAATTTGAAAATTAATTATATAAAATGAATCTTTATAATTTAATTAGAGATGTCGTTTATGAATTTTTTATAATAAATACAAATAATTTCAATCTAAATTTTATATGTTATCATATTTTTTATTTTTTATAAATACAAAAATGGCCACCATGTATTTAATGGGAAACTTACTATAACCAGAATTTTTGTCCCTTATGTAAATATTGTAGGCCTTTCGTATGTAATTGTAGGCCTTTCGTGTGTAAATATTGTAGGCCTTTCGTATGTAATTGTAGGACTTTCTTATGTAATTGTGTAAATATTGTAGGCTTTTCTTTTATAATTAATAACCAGGAACTTTTTTCCTTATATAATTGTATAGATATTGTAGGCCTTCTCTAATTAAAATCATATTTCATTTGTTCTTTGTTTTACAATTAAAATTATATCTTAATTTTTTTATATATCATATTTCATTTGTTCTTTGTTTTACAATTAAAATTATATCTTATTTTCTTATATTTTATTAAAAAATATTAATTATAATAAATATAATTTTTTTATTTAGTTATAATTAATTTATAATCCATCATCTTTATTAATTATAATTTACATAAATATTTAATTATTTTATAATCCATCATTATTATTGGTAAATGATGTAATTATAGTTTACATAAATATTTAATCATTTTTTATAATCCATCACGATCATTTATAATTATAATTTACAAGAATATTTTTTGTTTTCCTAATCTTAAAGGTGGTCTATATTTGGTCTTATAGCCACTTTATGTTCCGTCTTTTGTGATGAAGATTCGATTATAACAAATATGGATATTATTTATTTATTTGATGGTAAATGTATTCATATATATTATTTAATTAACTTAATTTTATTTATTTTAATTTTTTTTTAATTTGTAATTTAATTATTAATATTAATAATTATTAAATGGATGGTAGGTATTTAACTTCCATGGAATATCTTATAAGATTATTAGTAATTATTGAAGAATTATTTTTAAAGTAGTTATCATTTTTCTAGTTTTTTAATTAAATTAATCAATTAGGTCAAAAAGTGTGTAAAAATAACGCTTCACAATTTTAATTTAATTATTATTCAATAGTAAAGATTTAACTTCCGCAGAATATTCTAAAATATTAATAATAGTATACAAAAATCAAAGGTGGAGATTTATCTCCTAAGTATGTCATTTTTTGTCTTTTAATTAAATTGATTAATATTCCAAAGTCTATTTAAATATTGAGAATCTTTATGGTAAAGTAGAAGTGAATCTCCATAGTTAAGAATCTTGTTTTATCATTTATTAATCATAATAATTTAAAATAAAAGTATAAATTTTCAAGTTTTTATGATGTTTTTTAAATTTTAACATAATATGTATCGTGTTGTAAGCGTTAGCTATGTATTGTAACAAAGTCTATATTAAGAAATTAAGAATCTCAATAATAAAGTTAGTAAAATGGGGTTAATCTACATTGTATAAAAACTAATTATTACATGTTTTTTTAAATGTATATATGTTTAAGTCACATTTGATTTTTTTTTTTATAATTTTAATGTTTTAATTCCTATCAATGTTTATAAGTCATTTAATTTATATGGCTATGCTAATTGGAAAACAAGGGGTCATATAAATAGGGGTCATAAGAAGTGAGTTGTATTTTTTTGGCCATGTGGTATTTTTCTTTAAAAAGAAAAAATCGACATTTTTTATTAAAATGGAAATTGCTTACATAAACTATAAAAGAAACATGATAACCTTAGGGAGCACCAGATATAGTACATTAAAGGAGCAACCAATCATTACAATGCAAGTCAACAAACCCCAACATAAATCTCAATTTAGAAAGGGTGCAAGGTCCACAAAAGAAAATAGTTGGAAGATGCTCTCACTGACTTGGATGCTCGTAGAGATACTTTGACATGCCTCAACACATGTAGACACACAAAGTAGCCAAGAAAAATAGCTAAAGATACTCTCACTAGCTTGGATGTGCTAGAAAGTGTAGTTTTCATAACCATGGACCTATAACAAAGGCCATTTACAAATTAAGAATTGATAAGCCCAAGGTATTAGCCTATTTCAATGAAGAATTGGGGCTAAATCTCCATGGATTATTAATAATCTTGTTTCATGTCTTTTAAAATATAAAATGTTCAATTTATATATTCATTATTTTTATAATTAATAATAGTAATACTCTCAAGAAATAATATTATTTTTTGTTGCTTAAAACACATTTTTGAATGCATAAATGGATTTAACATAGTGAAAATGCTAGGGAACTCAAACCCTACATGTTAAACAACTTAAAATCAAGAAAAAAATATCCTAAAAAAATCATTTCAAATTAACTCATCAATATGAAATATATCATAATACTTATTATATATTTATTGCGTCAAGAGGTACATTATACAACCCAATATGACCCAGATGTGTAAGTATGTCTATGCTCAAAGTTAAATTTTAGCTAGTGTCCACCATCATAAAAATAAAATCCATCTAACTCTGGATTTGTCATGCTCAGAGAGGGATCAAATCTTTCTAGGTGCAAATCTTCTTTTTGGAATGTAGAATTTGAAGAAAAATTTACACCTCAAGAGATTTGATCCCTTTTAGCGCATGATAAATCCAAATTTAAATGAATCCAGACTAGTATTTATATATATTTACCAATCATTTATATAATTATATAAATAGAATAATAAATTATCACACTACTTGTCATATTATAAATTTATGTTTATACACCCTTAACCACAATTTATATAATTAAAATAATATTTATATAGTTAAAATAGTAAATGAGATCATAAAGTGAATATATCACCACTATGATGGTCTCACATTTCCTTATTAAAATTAAATATGGATGTCTGGTAAAATAAATATCACAGCCAGAACTGTCACAGAGAGAATATCCATATCTCAAATTGAATAGTCAATTTAAATAGGAGTTGTCTATCAAGGCGGAAGAATTGTTCGGACGGCCAAAAGTGGCCGGAATCCGGGCAAAAAAATTTCAAAAAATCTTGTAGAGGCAGTGTTTGAATCGTGTTTTTGATGGTGGAAATGGATTCAACACCATCAAAAACATCTAGGACACCTAAAATTTTGAAGTTTAACAACTATAACTTGGATTTACAAAAATCCTTGCTGGATTTTCTCTAAATATGACCGGAATTTCTATAACTTTCCGGGCAATTCCTTTGGTTAATTAAACTATAGCATTTAAATATGACTACTTACTAACATGTAATTGGGTAGATGAAAATATTCCGTGTCCAACAAGGAGGACGATCAAGATGAAAACATTAATAAGCTGGATGTTATTGTCACTTGGACCCCTATTAATCTCATCCATGTTTTGGAATCACTAGTGGAAAACGCACAGATTCAATACCCGTATTAATGGGAAAAACAACAATATTACAGTCTATGGGTTTGTCCAATGCAGAGGAGATTTAAATTTCTCTTATGGAAAAAGGTGTGTATTTATGGCAAAAGAAACCCTTCTTAGGGAATGCAACAACACCTATTGGTTCATTCAAGTACACTTGTGTGTCTTACGTTAAGAGAATCATAATTTTTACAATGATTATAATGAGAGTATTGATTTTAACGAAATTTGTAACTGTGTTGCACCAAGCAATGAGCCAGTTCTTCTAGCAAATATTACCATGGAGGCTTTGTCAAAACTTATAGAAAAAACTGTGGTAACCCAGACACTTTTTGCTACAGATAAATATGAAACTGGTTATTCAGATATCTTGGAAATATATAGCCTAGCCCAATGTTGGAATCTGTCGCGAACAAACTTCCAATCTTGGTTAACTATAAGTCGGTCGATTATATCTGCCCCGGTCGGTCATCTATATATATGACGGGATGCGAATCTGGAGCTATTGGAGCAACCTATGGAAGTACGAACTTCTTTCTGCGTTACGATATTTATCTTTTTTTCAATACATCCATCATCCCGTCGCCTCCAGTATCACACATATAGTTTACAATGACAAGTGGTGCGCTCAATTTGTTCATTTTTTGAAGTAATGCGACCAATTTACTAAGCCTTCAAGTGTGAATTTACAGGACCAAAAAGATTTAAGGTCGTTGGGATATCTCTGAAAGAAATTTTACGGGGGCCAGAGGAGATGAGTCTACCTCAACAAATCAGTTGCAGGGAACAAATCTTTAGCTATGGCGAACAAATCACAATTGGATAGAGGTTTAAAAATACAGTTGTGGTGAACAAATCACAATTGGAAAGAGGTTTAAAAATACAAAAATTTGATGCATAGGGAGATAGAGTAAAAACTTGGAGCAACACAATTAAAACTTTGAAATTATATTTCTAATGCATGAAATATATACATATGGAGAGTGTGACTCCTTCACCAGTGAAATTAAATTTTACGGTGATTTACTGTTGAAGATAATGGAGAATATCCTAAAATAGGTAGAGTTGGTTCACGTAGCCTCAAGATAGGAATTAGTTTCTATTTCTTAGGATGCTATTCTAACTTCCTTAAAACCATGTATTCTATTGAATGTGTAATGTTGATGAACAATGTAGAGCGTTCTACGGAGCCAGACTCTCCTGGTTCAGAGTCTCTTTCGTAGAGCTGACCTGTGGGTTTTATTTTCATTAACACAAACATTGCCATTTTTATCATGGTATCAGAGCGTCAGGGCTGAGGAACCTGTACACTCGCTGGTGGGTGGTTCTTTGAGCCAAAATCGTCGTAGGTTTTGAGTGGACAGCCGTGACTATCACTATTAAATCGTCACAGGTTTTGGCTGTATAACCGTGACGATCACTCTTACATCTCTAGAATTTTTCATCTTTCGATCGTTGCACTTTTTAGGTGTACAGCCACGACGCTCGTGAAAAATTGATGAAAAACTGCAACGGTCTCTGAAATTGGGCGTATTTCAACAACTAGTCTCAGATATTCGGCAAATATCAACGTTTTTTTATCCTCACACTTTTTAGGTGTACAGGTGCGATGGTCGCGAAAAATTGATGAAAAACTGCGATGGTCTCTGAAATTGGGAGTATTTCAGCCACTAGTCTCAGATATTGGGCAAATATCAACAACAATTGCGACTAGTCTCGGAAAATTGGTGTTTACTAGCGACTAGTATCGGATATTCGGCAAATATCAGCGACGATCGTGTAAATCAAAGAAATTGCGAAGGGAGCCAAGAAAAAGGTTGTAGCTGTGAGAGAAGCTGAGTGGGGAAGCCAAGAACAAGGTTGTAGCTGACAACAGAAGGTTGTATGGAGGCTTAGAAGAAAGCCACGGTGATCTGCACATGTGCTGCGAGATCGAATAACAGTGATCTATCTCTGCCACAGATCTGGGGTAAATTTAACATGTTTTACCTGTCGAATTTTTTTTCTAAATCGCCAAGATGAATAACAATATTTTTGAAGCATGCATGAACGAGCGTAACAAGCTCGATGGCTCCAATTATGCAAATTGGAAGTCTAAGATGCAGACTCTGCTAGAAGCGCAAAATGCTTGGCAGATTGTGAATGGGGATGAGCCAAAGCCCGTGGCTGGATCTACAACAGTCCCATATTGGGAGAAACGAGAAAGCAGAGCAAGGACAATGTTAAAGATGTCAGTGAAAGACTTAATTATACTGCACATCAGAGAAGGTAAGTCAGCTAACGAGATCTGGGGAATTCTGAAGGAATTATACGAGATCATAAATTCGAATCATCTTTTGTTCCTCAAGAGTAAGATCCTGTCCATGAAAATGGTGGAGAATGAAACGATTGCTTCATTCATAGCAAGGATCAAGGATCTGAAAACCAAATTATCAGATATTGGTCATACAATGGACGATATAGATATTGTGACCATTACAATGAATGGTGTCACTGATGATTATCAGATGTTCATCATTGGGATCAATGCCAGAGAAAAGATCTCGCACTTTGAAGATCTAACAGGTATACTGATGAAAGAAGAAGAGAGGAGATCAACTCTGAAGCCCCAGAGTGTCGATCTTGCATTGGTAGTGAGGAAATACTTCTATAAAGGGAAATGAGGTCCACAACAACAAAACAGAGCAAGTTCACATAAATGGCCATATCTGACTCAAGGTATGCATCCGAATAAAAACTACTCTAAAATTAAATGTTTTTATTATGGAAATTTGGGTCATATTGCCAGGGAATGTAGGAAAAAGAAGTATCATGAAAAATAACAGAAGTCGAAAAGACATGCAGGTCATCTCGCGAATGGTGATCAAGTCCTGAATTTGAGATTGTTCATGGCAGATCGTGATGAAAATTTTGATGCAGACATTTGGTATGTAGATTTAGGAGCGTCAACACACATGACAGGGAATAAGCATAGGCTAGAGGATTTTAAAGAGATCAATGAAGGCACACAGATTTACAATGTAATGTATGTGCTTGGCATAACAAAATACTTGATTCTGTATCAATGATTACAGACCAAGATTTGAAAGTTGAATTTTTAAAATCTAACTATTACATTAAGGATCTGCTAGATGGAATGAAGACAATTGCTACAGGAATCCTAACAGGAGGACTGTACAAGTTGGATGTGAGGCATGCACCAGTTAGAGCATTGACAACAGCGAGCCTGACTACAGAAGAGCTTTGGCACCAGAGATTCGGCCACATCAATTAAATGATTCGCTGTTACTACAGAGGAAAGAAATGGTAAGAGATCTTCCTATGCTAAAGCAAGTACATAATGATTGTGCTGCTTGTACTTTAGGAAAAATGCATAGAGAAGAATTCCTTGTTAGATTAGAAAAGAAATAGAGGGATATACTACAGATAGTGCACATAGACCTTTGTGGTCCCACGCAGACAAAATCATTAGGAGGTGCAGTATATTTCCTACTATTTATTGATGATTGTACAATGTTTTCTTGGGTGTATTTCTTAGATAAGAAGAGTCATACATTCGAATACTTTAAGCAGTTTAAAAATATGATTGAAAGACAAATAGGGAAATAGATAAACATTCTCCATTCTAATCAAGGGGTAGAATATAAGAAAGATGAGTTGATCAAATATTGTAAAGATCATGGAAATTTTCAACAATTTATAGTACCACAGAATGGAGTAATAGAAAGGAAGAACAGAACTCTGGTGGAATGTGCAAGAAGTATGCTTAAAGGTAAGAATCTTTCAAATGGTTTTTGGGTTGAAGCAATGAGTACTGTAGTTTATTTAAAAAATAGGAGTCTTACAAGAAGTCTTGAGTTTAAAACTCCTTTTGAAGCTTTGTATGGATATAAGCCTGCAGTAAAACACTTAAGAATATTTAGATGTAAAGCATTTCCCCACATACCAAAGGAAGATAGAAAGAAATTAGACTCAAAATCCATCAGATGTACTTTTATAGGGTATTGTTCATCATATAAAGCATATAGATTATTTAATCCCTCTACTCACAAGATCTTTGTTAGTAGAGATGTTAAATTCCATGAGCAGGATGGTGAAGAAACTGATGAGCACTATGATGAATGGGACATTCTGTGCTTTGAAGAAGAGGATGCAGAGAACAATCAGGATCAACAGCAAACAAAGGTAGAGGATGAACAACAACAACAACAGCAACAGGAAGAAATACGGTTTGAAACCACCACCCCACCCCTTGGGAGATCAGGTAGGAAAGCTCAAATCCCTGCAAGATATATGGAAAATGCATTTATAACTAGTATGATGAATGTTGTTGAACCATCTAGTTATAAAGAAGAAAATGAAAGTAATGAATGGAAAATAGCCATGGAATAGGAATATGATTCAATAATCAGAAACAACACTTCGAAATTGGTAGAACTTCCTAAAGGAAAACAGGTCATAGGTTGCAAATGGTTATATAAACCGAAAATTAATGCAGATGGAACTATAGAAAAACTAAAAGCTAGGTTGGTTGCAAAGGGGTATACACAAAAAGAAGGGATAGATTATGAAGAAACCTTCGCCCATGTAGCTAAATTGAACACCATTAGAATGTTAATTGCTTTAGCTATTAAGAAACATTAGATGATGCACCAACAAGATGTAAAGTCTGCGTTTCTGAATGGAGAACTGAAAGAAGAGGTTTATTTAGAGCAACCGGAAGGGTTTGTCCAAAAGGGAAAAGAATATTTAGTCTGTAGGTTGAATAAAGCACTTTATGGACTAAAACAAGCTCCCAGGTCATGGTATGAGAAAATCGATTCATTTTTCTGCAAGCTAGCTATAATAGAAGCAAGAATGACCCTAATCTTTACACCATGAAATATGAACAAGGGTGTGTAGTGATGATTTCATTATATGTAGATGATTTGATAATTACAGGTGATGCAATATATCTAATTGATGAAATCAAGCAATATATGTCACAGATGTTTGAGATGAAGCATCTCGGTGAACTCAAATACTGTTTAGGTCTCGAGATCTGGAGAGATTCAGGTCAAACATTTCTATCTCAAGCAAGGTATGTCAAAGGCCTATTAGAGAAGTTTAGAATAGATCAGTGTAAGTCTGCACCAGTACCATTGCAGCGGAATATCAAATTGCAGTGTGAGGATGGCTCAAAAGCGGCAGATGCAACACTTTATAGACAGTAGTTGGTTGGGAGACTAATCTACCTAATGACCACTAGACCTTATTTGGCTTATGCAGTTAGCGTGTTAAGCCAATTTATGTCTAAGCCACTTGAAATCCATTAGAATGAAGCAAAGAATGTTTTTAGGTATCTACAAGGTATTGTAGATTATGGAATTATTTACACTGACTCTTCTGATGTTAGACTGGCAGGATTTGCAGATTTAGATTGGGCAGGAAATGTAGATGATCACAGATCTATAACAGGTTATGCATTCAGTCTTGGATCCGGGGTGATCACTTGGAGCAAGAAGAAGAAGAACACAGTCTCCTTGTCCTCAGTAGAAGCAGAGTATCAAGCCATGTGTGCAACAACGTGCAAGGTGGTTTGGTTGCGGAGACTTCTCTAGGATGTTGGGGAAGAACAGACAGTCACAACAATATTCAGATGTGACAATCAAAGTTCAATCAAGCTGGCCAACAATCCAGTGTTTCACAAAAACACGAAACATATTGATACTCAATTCCATTTTGTAAGGGAGAAAGTGCAATCTAAAGAAATTCATTTGGAATATTGTAATACATGTGATAATGTTGCAGATATTTTCACTAAGCCCCTTGGAAAAGTAAAATTTCAAATGTTTAGGGAGATGTTAGGCATATATGTGAACCGATTCTCCATTAAGGGGGAGTGTTGAAGATAATGGAGAATATTCTAGAATAGGTAGAGTTGGTTCATGTAGCCTCAGGATAGGAATTAGTTTCTATTTCTTAGGATGTTGTTCTAACTTCCCTAAAACCATGTATTCTATTTAATGTGTAATGTTGATGAACAATGTAGAGCATTCTGCAGAGCCAGACTCTCCTGGTTCAGACTCTCTTTCGTAGAGCTGACCAGTGGGTTTTATTTTCATTAATACAAACATTGCCATTTTTATCATTTACACTTTACTAGGGGTTGGGGAGTAAAGGACAATAAAACACTGTTGTTTTAACATGCCCACCAAAATTTGTTCCACAATTTTCTCCTCTCTACCTCTCACTTACACCGTCAACTCTCTCTACTATCCACAAGACTTTTACATTCATATTTATCTAAACATACATTTTTGACACATTAATGCATTACTGAAAAAAACATTAAGACATAGTATGGGCGCTTGTACAAAATGAATGATTTTCTGAACTTGCAGAGGTTGTGTACTGTAAGTAAGAGTTGCCCAATAAATGTTTGACCATACATATTTACCAATCCTTTATTAAGTATACATTCCTTCTTGAATTCTTGATGTGTGTTGCGGAAGGGTCTAATGTGTTGCGGAATGTAGAACTGGTACTTTTGCTAAGAACTTCTTTCCTTTAGCCTACTAACAAAATATGCAACCTACAAAAAAATCTACTTGGCAAGTATGCTTGATGTGAGTGTATTTAATGGGGTTGTTGGGATTAATTTTTCCACCACGGTTGGGTTTAATTTTTCCAACACTTCAACTTAACCACAAATGCCACCATTGACAACTTCCAAAGAGTCCTTGAGATAAACAAAAATTTCACGTGCCAATAGCTCTGTGAAAATATTAGCAAATTGTTCTTGTGGCTTGCAATGCCGGAACACAGTTTCACCATTGTTAATCAATTTTCAAATAAAATGATCTTTAGCATCAATTTTCTTGGTCCTCTTATGAAAAACAGAGCTCTTTGATAGTGTAATTACGGAAGTGTTCTCGTAGAAAATAGTTGTTGCTCCCTCTTGGTCATGGGATAGATCCCTCAACATTCTTCTCATCCAAACTACTTGACATGTTGTTGCAGTTGCAATGACATACTCAACTTTTGTTTTTGACAATGATACTTTTGTTTTTGTTTTTGACAATGATACTTTTGCTTCTTAGAGGCCCATGAAATGGCTCCCAAATCCAAATGAAAAACATATCCTCACGTGCTCTTTCTATCATCGACACTTCCTGCCTAGTCATTGTCAGTGTAACCAACCAACCTAAAATCATTTGTTGCAGTGTACAAAATACCAAACTCTTTTGTCCCATTGATATACTTTAGAATCATTTTGGCTGCTTACCAATGTGTCTCCTTGGGTGTCCCCATGAACCTCGACACCAGGCTTACTACATACATTATATCAGACCTAGTTACTGTCAAATACAACAAGATACCCACCATACTTTTGTATAATGTCAGATTGACATTGCTGCTACAATCTTCTTTGCTCAACTTCAACCCCATGAGATTTGGAGTTAGTGCGGGCTTGTTGTTTTGCATATTAAATGTCTCCAAAATGTTTGCTACATATTTTTCTTGGGAAATAAAAATACCATTTTCTGTTTGCTTCAATTCTATGCCCAAAAAGTACATTAACAACCTCAAGTCAGTCATTTCAAATTCACTTTTCATGACTTCTTTGAAATCAATGATGAGGAAATAGACACTGCCTGTAAAATCAAATCATCTACATATAATACAACAATAAGAAGCTTGCCGTCACTCTCTTTGAAGAATAGAGTAGGCTCACCGTCACGTTTGTTGAAACCATTGTCCAACAAGTAAGCATATATCATGCTATATGGTGACAATCCCCGAGATGCCAAGGTGGCAAGCCTACGTGGTGGTTGGCCTGCGTTCAACCTTTCCCGCGCTCATATTTTCTTGGGGTTTTAGGTAAGGTTTTAATGGGCAATTAATTCTCCTCCATCTCGAGGTGATCTTGGTCTGTGTAACACGGCTCTATGGCGCAGTCTGTTGTGGTTGAGTTGGTTATGTTTCCGTCGGTTTTGGTTCTACTCCCCTGCGTTATTACCTGGTTCGTTCTGCAAGGAAATGATGGTACTATGCCTCCCGTTGTCTTTTGGGTCCTTCTTCGGCTCTGGTCCTCTGTCGTTTTGTTAACTATGTGACGGTGTTTCGTTGGACCTAGTGGTTGCTTCTTGCATGGTTTTTCGAGGAGGTTTTGGGCTCTATTGTCGCCCTGGGTATGCCTTGGCTTCTCTGTATTTGTTCATGGATATTTTATTTTACTAGGTTGATGGCATTGTTTTTAACTGTTTCAGTGGTTGCATTGTTTTACTAGGCCCTCTGCCCGACTCTCTCGGCAATGTCTTGACAGATTCTACTCGAGGTAATTCCTCTGCTCCAGTTTCAATTCTTTGTTTCCTTTTACTTTCGCTGACAGCTTTGCTCCTGGTGAGTAGACGGTGGTATTGTGGCTCTGTGGCTATGGTTTATGCTCTATTCGGTCTTGGTATTTGCTGGCCCTCTAGTCATTGGTTGCACTTTGTTGTGTCTCGGCTTTCCTTGGCTCCGGTGTCATTGGCTATGCTCTGTTGGTCTCAGTTTTGTGGCTCAACTATGGAGCCCGACCTCCTCTTCAGGTATCCGCTATGGGTATTCATCCTACCCTCTTTCTATTATTTATCATGGGTTCGTGGTTATGCTACCTCACTAATTCTCTATTTGTCTATGCAGGTACTCGGCCCTCGTCACGACGGTTGCAAGGGTTTGGTCTTTGGGGAAAATGTTGGGGTCTTCGTCCTTCTGGTCCGACTTTACGCAAACCAGGTAGGGTCCTTCCTGTCTATGTTATGTGGTCATATATATTTTGTTGGTAGCATTTAGGCTATGCCTCTATCCTTTCTCGATCTTAGTTGGTCTGTCGATAGGTGGCCCCCTATGCACCATGTCCTCTGCCATAACTTTTGTTTATGAATTTGGAAAAAAAATTTATGTATCTCGTCTCTAGCTGTTGGTAATGCTTCGGTCTCTCCTCAGTTTGGTTTTTTCTAGGTTGTGTGGAACCCTCCTTAGCCTATGTCGATTGTATGAGGACTGCTATGGATGGTTTTTGAAGGCTCTGTGCCTCGGACCTGTGTGGGGTTACAAAATGCTATCTTTTTGTGCTACCGTGGACTTTGACAAATGTTTGTACACACACACACACACACACACACACACACACACACACATATATATATATATATATATATATATATATATATATATATATATATATATATATATATATATATATATATATATATATATATATATATATATATATATATATATATATATATTTTCACTGTTAAATCAATAGCATGCTTTTTTGAAATACCTAGATGGTTTCTTTTGATGTGTTTGGATCCTTCAGTTTGATCCACAATTTGATTAATAGTCATTCAATTCTGTCATTAATTTCTATGCACAATACATAATTCTTATCATTTATGGAAAACAATAATGGATACCTGTAATCTTCAATCTACTTTTAAAAATATATTTCAGAGCTATGCTCTCTGGTCTCTTTTCTTCTGGATGGCAGCAACCCCACCTTTGTCTTTGGGTTGCCTATTTAAGTTGTTGATAGCCTCATTCTTTTGAGGAACTACCTTCGGTTACAATGTAGTTACAATCCAGATTCTGGCAGTTTGTTTCCTAACTTATTTAAAACTAATTTCTAATCTAACTATTGTTCAAATTAAAGGAAAACATTAGCTGTGACAACCTTCTTTTAAACATAAAATAAAATTAAACTAAAAGTGAATTTAATTTTAACAGCTTGTCCAGCTGTCGCCTCCCTCCTACATCAGGCTCCCGGGGTGAATGAATCCCATGGCTCCTGTCCATGAGCTCTTCAATCGAATACTCGGCACTTTGAATATGTCCGACATCCAGCCAAGGACTATCCTTAATTGGAAGGTTCTTCCATTTAACCATGTACTATAAATACTCCTTCCGTCGTGTCTGCCTAGCAACCTGAGTATCCAATATTTGTTTGATCTCTAGAGGCTTGGCTAGGGGCATCTGTTTGACCCATGTCTCTGTCTCTCCTTTTCCCTGGGTGTCCCATGTGTATTCTGTTGAACTGTCCTCCACATTAGCAGTAATGTAAGGGTACAAGTTTGCCACATTGAAAACGGGCGAGATCCAAATACCCGGGGGTAGTTGCAGTTCATATGCGTTGGCAAAGAACTTTCACAATATCCGGAAAGGCCCTATTTTTTTCAGTTTGAGCTTGTTATATTCCCCTTTAGGAAACCTCTCTTTCCATATATGTGCTAATACCAAGTCTCCTACATTGAATTGCACTTCCCATCATTTTAATTCTGCCTTCTGTTTATATCTTTGGCTGCTATCATGCAATTTGGTTTTCACCTATTCATGAAGTTCGTTGATCACATTTGCGAAATCTTCACCATCAGCACTCCATTCCAACCTACCCAAATCCCGCAACTCGTTCACACCACGTGGGTGCATTCTATATAGGATCTGGAAAGGACTTTTTCCCGTACTCCTATTGGGTGAATTGTTATAAGCGAACTCTGCTTGTGCGAGTACACAATCCCACTATCGTGAATTTTCACCAAACAGACTATGTAATAGATTCCCTAGACTTCGGTTCACTACCTAAGTCTACCCATCTTTCTATGGATGATAAGCTGAGCTGAAATTTAATTTAGTATCTATCTTCTTCCACAAATTCCACCAAAAATGACTCGTGATATTCATGTCCCTATCTGAAATAATGGACTTTGGCAAGCAATGTAGTCTGACAATTTCTGTGAAGAAAAAGTGGGCTACATGCGTGGCATTGCTGGTCTTTTTATAGGGAATAAAATGCACCATATTAGTAAAGCAATCCACTACTACCATGATTAAATTGTACCCCTTTTGTGTCCTTGGCAAGCCTAAGACAAAGTCGAAAATGACTGAGTCCCATGGTCTGTCTGGTATAGGTAGGGGCGTATACAATCCCATATTTTGACTGTGTCCCTTTGCCAGTTGACACATCTCACATCTAGCCACATATCTCTGTACGTCTCATCGAATCTTCGGAAAATAATAGAAGTGACTTACTTGGTCCAAAGTCTTGTCTATGGCAAAATGTCCAGCTAGACCCCCACTATGTTTCTCTTGAATTAAGTTTTCCCTCATTGAACATTCTAAGATACACAACTATCCTCCCCTAAACAACAATCCTTCCTATATATTATAGTCTAGCCATGAACTGTTGTCCCTCAACAGTGGATTCTGGAAAGATTCATATGCTTCCTTAAACTTTGCATCTGTTTCATGCAGATCCTTGAGATGCTCAAAGCCTAACACCTGCACTTTTCTTTCCTGTAAAATCAAACTCCTCCTGCTTAACGCATCTGCCACTTTGTTGGCTTTTCCACTAATGTGTTTAAGCACAAACATAAAACTCTAGAGGTATTCCACCCACTTCGCATGTTTATGGTTCAGCTTATGCTATTGCATGACATATTGCAAAGCGGAATTGTCCGAAAATAGAACAAATTCATTTCTTATTAAGTAATGTCTCCAATGTTTCTGCGCTTGTACCACTGCATAAAACTCCTTGTCATAGGACGTATATTTCTGTCTACTCTCATTCAACTTCTCACTGAAATAGGCCACTGGTTTGTCCTCTTGGCTGAGTACTACTCCAATGGCTGTCCCACTCGCATCGCAACGAACTTGAAAATTTTTGTTGAAATTTGGTAACCTCAAAATGGGTCTTTCGGTGATCTTCTTTTTCAGCAGTTGAAAACTCTTTTCAATCGAAATTGTCCAATGAAAAGGTTGATTTTTTTTTTTAATGGTATCCACCATGGGTGCACAAATCCCACTGAAATCATTTATAAATTTCCGATAAAAACTCGCCAACCCATGAAAAGTCTATACTTCAAACAAACTCTTGGGGGATGGCCAACTAACTATGGCTACAACCTTTTATGGATCCATCTTTAATTCATTTTCTAAAATCACGAACCCCAAATAAATTAACTCCTTCTTAAAAAAGGTACACTTTTTCAAATTTAATAGCAACTTATTCTGCTACAATTTTTCCAAGACACACCTGACGTGTTGGAAATGTTCTTCCCTTGTCTTACTGAAAATAAGGATATCATCTAAATACACAATCACGAACTTTCCAATATATTCCTTTAGCATCTCGTTCATTAAGTGCATGAATGTGCTGGGTGCGTTGCTCAATCCAAATGGCATGACAAGCCATTCATACAGGCCTTTATTAGTCTTGAAAGCGGTCTTCTACTTGTCTCCTTCTCGAATCCGAATCTGATGATATCCTCTTTTTAAATCAATCTTCAAAAGATACACCACTCCACTCAAACAGTCCATCATATCATCCATCCATGGTAAGGGAAACCTGTACCTAATGGTAATCTTATTTATTGCTCGAGAATCAGTACACATCGCTACTGTAATCCTTTCTTGGGAGCTAAGACTATTGGAACCACACAAGGACTTAAACTCTCTCGAATCAACCCTTTGTTGAACAACTCATGTACCTGCTTCCTGATCTCCTCATTGTCCTTTGGACTCATTCGGTAAGCAGCTTTGTTTGGTAAACTAGCTCTTGGAATGAAATCAATATGGTGACTGATACTCCTTCTTGGTGGTAATTTATCCGGTAAATCATCCACTACAATGTCGCTAAACTCCTGTAGCATATCTTGTATCTCCTCAGGCAAATCAGTAATCTCAGTGTGGATTAACACTACTCTTGGCCTTTGCACAATTTCAAACATTATTTCATCATCTCTAATCTGTTGTAGGAACATTTTTCCTCCTAACAATAACGCTTTTGTTCCACTGTTTTTTGTTGTATCCTCCTCTTTCATGGGTACCAGCGTATGCTTGATCCCATCTTTCACAAACTTATAATAGTTTGTCTTCCCATCATGGACTACTTTCCTCTCATACTACCATGGTCTACCCAATAGTATATGGCACACATCCATCGACATAATATCACAAGTTACCTTATCCTTATACCTACCAATATGAAACTCCACTTCGCACTGCTCATCAACTAGCAGTTGATGTCCTTTTTGTAACCAAGACACCTGGTATGGGATTGGGTGCTTCAATATTTTTAAACCCAGTCTCTCTACCATTTCAGTGGCTACCAAGTTCTCAGTGCTTCCGCTATCAATAATCAATTTGCAAAATTTCCCATGTGATTTACACACAGTTCGAAGCAGTGCTTTCCACTGTGTCTGGTCAGCTAATTCTTTAGCTGGCTTCAACAATACCTTATTCAACGCCAAGGCCTTTCCTGTCTTAGGCATGTTCTCCACTTCTTGAGGTGGTGCCTCAGCTTCCTCTGGTTGAGTAACATATGCTCCTATTTGTACTTCTTGATTACTTTCAGGACATTCAAAAGGCCGGTGTCCCCACTTGGGACACTTGTAACACTGATAGGCATTTCCTCTACCTCTTCCATTACCTCTTCCTCGCTAGTAAGGCCTTCCTCCTCTAGTGTTACCTTCTTTATTAGTTGGTCCTGCAGTTTTTGAATTGTTGCCTTCTTCATTGTTGTTGGCAGTTATGCCTCTGCCAAAAGACTGTCCTCTTCCTCGGCCAGATCCACGTCCTCTTCTGGCATTCTGCTTCCTGGTGATCTTCTCTTCTGCTTTTAAAGAACTTTGATAGGCTTCCTCTATGGACTTGGGGGAGAGAATACTAATCTCATCCAATATCTCCATTCGTAATCTATTCACAAACCTTGCTATCTTTTCTGGGGTATCTTCGACATTACCTACTCACAGAGTCACTCTGTAGAATTCTTTTGTATATTCCTTCACATTCATTGCCCTTTGTTTCAAGTTTTGTACCTGTCTATATAGAGAAATATGATAGTCTTTGGGTAAAAACTTACTTTTCATCTTGGCGATCATCTTGTTCCATTTTTAAATTGGTGGCTTATTTGACCTTCTCCTTTCTACTTGCACACTGTCCCACCACAGTGCTGCATGTCCCTTCAGTTTGGTGGTTGCAAACCTGACCTTCTTATCCTCACTGATTTCTTCACATTCGAAGTACTTATCCAACTCGCTAATCTAGTACAACAATACTTCTGTAGATAAATAGCCATCATAGTTCGAAAGCTTTGCCTTCGGTTTGCTGCTTGCTAACAAAACAAACCTCAATAATTTTATCTTTGGCCCTTCCTCATTGGATCCATCTGTCGTAGTTGCAACTTCCTCTTCACTGTCGTCACCACCTTCTGGATCCCTACGCCTCCCTTCTTCTACTACTGCCAATATGGCACTTCGGATCCTAATTTCTTCATGCAATCCTTCATCGAATACTCTCTGAATAGCTCTACCTCAACCTCTTCTTCCTACTTCCATATTTTTCTTCCTTAAGGAAAGAACTTTCTCTGATACCAAACTTTGGTGACAATACCCGAGACTCCGAGGTGGCAAGCCTACGTGGCACTTGGCCTGCGTTCAACTTTTCCTATGCTCGTATTTGCTTGGGGTTTTAGGTAAGGTTTTAATGGGTAATTAATTCTAATTCGTCCCAAGGTGGTCGTAGTCTGTGTGATACGGCTCTATGGCGCAGTCTGTTGTGGTTGAGTTTGTTATGTTTCCGCTGGTTTTGGTTCTTCTCCCCTGCATTCTTACCTAGCTCGTTCTGCAAGGAAATGATGGCGCTATACCTCTTGCTATCTTCTGGGTCCTTCTTCGGATCTGGTCCTCTGTCGTTTTTTTAACTGTGTGATGGTGTTTCATTGGACCTGGTGGTTGCTTCTTGCATGGTTTTTCGAGGAGGTTTTGGGCTCTGTTGTCGCCTTGGGTACGCCTTGGCTTCTCTGTATTTGTTCACGGATATTTGATTTTACTAGGTTTATGGCACTGTTTTAAATTGTTTTAGTGGTTGCATTGTTTTACCAGGCCCTCTGCCCGACTCTTCCGGCGATGGCTTGACAGCTTCTACTCGAGGTAATTCCTCTGCTTCGGTTTCAATTCTCTGTTTCCTTTTACTTTCGATGACATATTTGCTCCTGGTGAGTAGATGGTGGTCTTGTGGCTCTGTGGTTGTGGTTTATGTTTTTTTGGGTCTTGGTATGTTCTGTTGGGTTCACGGATATTTGATTTTACCAGGTTTATGGAATTGTTTTTAATTGTTTTAGTGGTTGCATTGTTTTACCAGGCCCTCTGCCTGACTCTTCCGACGATGGCTTGACAACTTCTACTCGAGGTAATTCCTCTGCTTCGATTTCAATTCTTTGTTTCCTTTTACTTTCACTGACATCTTTGCTCCTGGTGAGTAGACGGTGGTCTTGTGGCTCTGTGGCTGTGGTTTATGTTCTGTTGGGTCTCAGTATTTACTGTCCCTCTGTCCGTTGGTTGCTTTTTGTTGTGTCTCGGATTTCCTTGGCTCTGGTATCGTCAGCTATGCTCTGTTGGTCTCAGTTTTGTGGCTTGGCTATGGAGCCCGGCCTCCTCTTCAGGTATCCGCTGTGGGTATTCATCCTACCCTCTCTCTGTTCTTTATCATAGGTTTATGGTTATGCTACCTCACTAATTCTCTGTTTGTTTGTGCAGGTACTTGACCCTCATCACGGTGGTTGCAAGGGTTTGGTCTTTGGGGAAAATGTTGGGATCTTTGTCCTTCTGGTCTGGCTTTACGCAAACCAAGTAGGGTCCTTCCTATTTATGCTATGCGGTCATATATATTTTGTTGGTAGTGGTTAGGCTATGCCTCTGTCTGTTCTCGGTCTTAGTTGGTTTGTTGATAGGTGGCCTCGTGTGCACCATGTCCTTTGCTCTAACTTTTGTTTCTGAATTTGGGAGAAAATTTATGTATCCTGTCTCTGGCTATTGGTAATGCTTTGGTCTCTGTTTATTTTGGTTTGTTCTGGGTTGTGTGGAACCCTCCTTGGCCTGTGTCGATTATATGAGGACCGTTATGTATAGTTTTTGAAGGCTCTGTGCCTCGGACCTGCGTGGGGTTACATAATGCTATCTTTTTGTGCTACCGTGGACTTTGACAAATGTTTATACACACACACACACACACACACACACATATATATTGTAAATTTTCACTGTTAAATCAATAGCATGCTTTTGTGAAATACCTGGATGGTTTCTTCTATTGTGTTTGGCTCCTTCAGTTTGATGCGCAATTTGATTAACAGTCATTCAATTCTTTCATTAATTTCTATGCACAATACATAATTCTTGTCATTTATGGAAAACAATAATGGATACCTGTAAGCTTCAATTTACTTTTTAAAAATATATTTCAGAGCTACGCTCTCTGGTCTCTTTTCTTCTGGATGGTAGCAACCCCACCTTTGTCTTTGGGTTGCCTATTTAAGTTGTTGGTAGCCTCATTCTGTTGAGGAACTACCTACAGTTACAATGTAGCTACATTCCAATTTATGTCAGATTGTTTCCTAACCTATTTAAAACTAATTTCTAATCTAACTACTGTTCAAATTAAAGGAAAACATTGGCTGTGACAGCCTTCTTTTAAACATAAAATAAAATTAAACTAAAAGTGAATTTAATTTTAACAGCTTGTCTAGCTGTCGCCTCCCTAATTGGATGCTCCTGCATCACTATACCATGCACACAGTCCTTGCTTCAGCCCATAAAGAGCTTTCCTCAACCTATACACCTTACCTTATTGACCTTCTACCTCATAACTAGGTATTCACATAACATATACTTCCTCTTTCAACACTTCATTCAATAACGCTTATTTTACGTCAATTTGATACACTTTCCATTTATGTTGTGTGACAATCGACACCACTGTACGAGTAAAAAAGAGTAAAAACTTGGAGCAACACAGTTAAAACTTTGGATTATATTTCTAATGCATGCAATACATACATATGGAGACTTCAGAAACTTCACTAGTAAAATAAAATTTTACGGTGATTTACACTTCACTAGGAGTTGTGGAGTAACAAATAGTAAAACCCAGTAACTATTGTCTTCACGCGCCCACAAAAATTTGCTCCATGATTTTCTCCTCTCTACCTCTCAGACTTACACCCTTGTTTGTCTCTATTATCCAAAAGATGCATGACTAAACAAAATATTACGACATAGTATGGGCACTTGTACAAAATGAATGATTTTCTGAACTTGCAAAGGTTGTGGTTTGCAAGTAAGAGTTGCACAGTAAATGTTTGACCATATATATTTACCAACCCTTTATTAAATACACATTCCTTCTTAAATTCTTGATGTGTGCTATCGAATGGTCTCATGTGTTGCGGAATGGAAAACTCCTACTCCTGCTCAGAACTTCGGTCCTTTAGCTTGCAAACAAAATCTGTAACCTGCAAAAAATCTACTTGCCAAGTATGGTTGTTGTCAGTATATTTAATGCAGTGGCCGAGATTAATTTTTCCAACAATCTCTCGGTGTACTAGTTACTACGCTTGGATTAATTGTAGTCATAGGCCTTTGGAAGTGGAATTTTTTCTCTCAACAAAATCCTTGGGAACCCATTTCTAAGACCAAAGGTCCTAAAGTTTCTAAATAATTAGTGTGCGCTTGACATACGTGTGTCTTGTGAACTTATCGTCTACTTCTTTGCCACAAAATAAATAGTATCCTTGTAAATGATTTCTCAGGGGAAGGTGGAGAAATTGATTTATCATCAAGTATAGCTAATCCATAACTTATATTCAAGTACGAGACACTGAAAGAGGATGCATCCAATTTTATTGAAGAAAACAAACTTGGCAAGGGGGCTATTAGATCCGTATTTAAAGTGACCACTTAATATCATTTTTTTTTGTCAAATTAGATATTTGGAATCTCAAAGTTCCATGAAATATAGCAATGATTTTGAAGCTCATTGATCTGCTGTAGAGGGTTCTACTTGATGGAAGAGAAATCACAATTAAACGACTCAATATAGATTCAAGGAAAGGAGGTACTTAATTTATGAATGAAGTAAATCTTATGAGTAGTGTTCAGCACAATAATCTAGTGAAATTGCTTTGCTTCTTCGTTAAAATCTCAGTAGGGATACTAGTTTATGAATACCTCCATAACAACAACATTCACAAGATTCTATTCGGTAGGTTCTCTCTCTAATTACTTAATCGCTTCATGGATCCTAGATTTGTTTGAGTTTTTTAGTATAGCTTGCCAATGTTTTACTTCGTGTCATGCAATCATTGCAAATAGAACAAAATGCCATTTACTTGAAAAATCATCAGAGCCATATTAGCACTAGAATTGTAGGAACATTGTATGAATTCTCTTCACATTGAACATCTTGATGCCCGAAACTTTATTCAATAATTATAGGATACGAACCAATAACAAGTCACATATCTGAGAAGGAATTATATAAGTTTAAGATCATATAGATTTCATTGTGCAATGGTTACATTGTAGGAGTAATTATTTCACTGTGCACCATCTTCCACCTTCGCCATAATCCTCCCCTACCTCACCACACACCGCCATTCACATCACTGCCTTGCCTCATCCAGTTTCCAACAGTCATCAGCGCCTGCGACCACACAGCCTCAACTTTTCAAAATTGAAAGGGTAGCACTGCCTCATGAAATCATTATTCTAATTGATGTAAAAAACTATTTTCTTTTGTATAAATAGAGATGCTTAGCTAGAGGTGCTCATTCCACTTGGATTTTGTATTTACAAGATTAAATTAGCAGCTATAGCTATATTTTTTGTTAAGCTTGGCACGACCTTTCATTTTCTATTTATAATCGGAAACTTTACAGCACATAGTTTGGCTAGGTGGCCTCAACTTTCCCAATGGGAAACCAAGTATGTTGGCCACGTGTCCACATTGTAAGCCATCCAAAAACAATAAAGTTTGAATCTCTCTAGCCAAGCCATATATGTCTCTGTTTCATGACCAGACTCTATATTTCTATCTATACATATACTTGCATGAAGAAAAGTAAATGTTAACCGCATATATAACAAAGGTAAACATGGTAAATTGACTAACCCTTCTGGTCCTCCGAGGCCGATTCCACTGGCACAGGATCCTTAACAGTTGCTCTAGGCATCTCTTAGAGTTCCAAGATGCATGGAATGTGTCTTTCAATTCTGTCTAGTCTAATATTCTACTTATGGAGTTGGAACTCAATTTTCTGCAGATCTTGTGTGTAGCTCGACATTCCTTGGAGAGAAACCGGCATACCTACTGAGATTTGTTCCATATCTTTTCCCAAAAGGGTTTTCATTAGCTAATAGAGGTACAATGTTTTCTTAAATCATGTTATCATGCCTCTAATGTTCCCAGGATCCAGGACGAGTGTCCACTTTTCCATATCCTCCTCTATCTTACTACCCTACTTAATTTCCTCTTGCATTCCTCTAACAGATTCAAGATTCCTTCATTTGTGCCCTCACGATATGCCGAGGTAGCTTCACAGATTGTCTACCAATTTCCTCCATTTGCAGGGCTCCGACGTGCTCGGGTCCTTATCCTTTTTGGGTTCTCGACCCACCTTCCACGTCCATGACCTCTCGCTAGCCGAGTTGTGTCAATGATGCCCGAAACCAGTTCACAACAAATATTTGTTAACCAAAATCACTTTGACATACTATAGCACTCGTTACTGCCCTTAATTGAATTATCGATGTCATCATCCTCCCTATTCATTTCCTTTTTCCATTCACTATCAGTGCCAAAGGAAATATGGGTGAAGAGTCAGTCTGAAGGAAAATTTTAAGGATGGAAAATTTTCTTGAAGTTTAAAAACATTGGCGAATCTCACTAATCCATAACATGAAAACTCTAAAATTCCTATTGATATATTTGTAAAATTATTCAAATTTATAATGATTTTATATATAGTCTCTAAATATTGTTGGCGATTTTTAAGGTAAAATAATTTTATATTCTAAAATTTGGGTGAATCATCTTTTATACAAATTGGAAATTGGAAAATCTTTTTTGTGGAAAAATCACGGAAAACTAGCCCACTGGGCGAACATTAGCCCCTAAAATTTTCCATGGGGCCCAACTCAGTCCTTAGCCAGGGTTGAACTCCAAATCCCTTCTATCTTCTCACCCCTCCACCCCTAGTGCCTCTCATACACTATAAGGTTGATAATCCCTAGCCAAGGCCACACAAGTGAGCCTAGCCTCAGATCGACATGTTTCTTGTTATGAATTGCAGCCCCTTTCCCCTCTGCCTAGTAAGCTACAGAAACAACTGTGTCATTTTCATACCCGACGTCACCCTTAAGGACCCTAGCAATTCTCTTAATGCAAGAATTTCTCTCATTGCCCCAGTAGTTGTAGTGGTTTTGGTAGCAGGGCCAATATTCTACATGACATATTAACTGACCCTATGTATCCTCAGCCCTAGAATCAAATCCTCTACCTACCAAACCCCATCGACCAGCCCCACTCAGCCCTCGGTATGCTGAACCCGGGTTCCCATTGCCAAATAATGCAAGGTCCAAATAACTAGAGGCATGGTCATTACACGACAAGCTCAATACAAAGACGTAAATCCAAACCATTGCAGCCAGTTGCCTCCTCCATTTCCCTCATCATTTCCCCCAATTACCCTTCCCAATTAACTCCCTCTCCCCCGAGCAAAAGCTAAACCAATTCGTCATTCCAAGGAGGTGAAGAGCCAAGAAACATACCCATTTCCAATTGTAGACCATCTCCAAGTTTGATGTCATTGGTGTCGACACCTTCCCTAGCCTCTGCTCTAGCTCCTTACTACGCAAACAAACTCACTAGCCTTACTCTCCTGTCTTCCCTTTATTTCTATAAAACCTATCTCTCCACTATCGTTTCTGCCACCTTTGTTATAGACAATTTTGTGCCTTGCAGTATCAGGCATGAATTGTCAATAATCCAAGGGATCCAAAGTCCCTAAACATGATGTTCCTACCCCTAAAGGAACAAGGTCAGCAAACCAACAGCTCCCAGATCAGTTCTCCACCTGAAAACACTCAAAAACAAGCAATCCTGAAATCAAATCAGGTGCTCCACTAGGCTTCTGCGCTGAAACTCAACTCCTCCATGGTGTACCTGCGTTGCAAAGCAGGTAGAACAAAGCCCACCTGCGCTGAGCGAGATGGGACAAGTGGCACACTGAGTCATTGCTCTGGAATCTTCCAAAAATGACACTTGGATCAGGGATTTCGCCTTGTGACGAGTCAGAGGCTCTGTTTCTCCAAGTGGAATCAAGGTTCTCCAAGTGGACTCAAGAACAGAAGATCAACTGAAGAGAGAGAGGACACAAGGCAGCTACACATCAGTTGCAAGCTGACTCATCTTTTCTCAATTCATCTATATATTGAGCTCTCTCCTATGAGCTCAGGAGGCTGGAATTTTGTGCAAAGTAATGATATGCTGTTGGTTTCACTATAGAGCTATTGGGTGATTGCTTGAAGGAGGTGAAGAGGAGAAATTCTTTCTGCTGGGAGGTGTTGCTGGATTGGGGCCTTCAATGGTTGTAACACTCTCAGAACTTTACTTCTTCTATTAATAAAAGCTATTGAGGTTCTTCTATATGCACTTGTTTCAATGATATATTGTGATAATTGTATATTTGATTTATGCTAATCCTTGAATCAGTTATGATTGCATGCTTCTTGTAGTTTCCTTCTTTGTTATTTTGCAGGATCTCATTGTAGCTGGGCCAGCAAAAGAGCAAGGAGCTAGGAGCAAGCAAGCAAAGAGAAGAGTTTGGATTCGACATTAAGCGCAAGGCAACGGTTAGTGCATTTCTTCATTCTCTCTTGCTTTCATAAAGAAGTAAACCTTAAGTAGTTTTCTTTACAGTTGTTGCTGAGGTACTATCACCCTTAGAGTGGGATAGGGTCATCCGAGTTGGATACTTTTCCCTACAACAAACTGGCGACTCCGCTGGGGATCGTATCTGTTTGATTGGTTGTAGTATTTTGCTATTCATTTCCTGAACAAAAGAGTACCAAATCGAAAAGCTTTTGACTATATCAAAAGCGAAGTAGAGGGCAGTTACTCTAGCTCATTTCTGAGCATGTTCATGATTTGAAGAGCTGATCTACAAGGATTCTTGTAAGCTCTTAGTGATAGCTTTTCACCTTCCTTGTCATCCCTTAGTGTGTGCTTGACTAATAGCTTCTGATTTGAGCAAAAACTGTGAATTTTTGAGAAAATTGTGACCCGGAAACTGAGAAAACGAAACTTTTGTTTTCCAAAGCAGGTAGTACACAGGCTACCTGCTTTGCAACGCAGGTCCCGAAGGGGCTACCTGCGCTGAGAGCCAGATTGGCTGTGCAGCACCTGCGTTGGCCCAATTTTGCCTTGTGCAGTTGGGGTTTCCTCCCTTTTTCCTGCCTGTTTTCACTATAGTTTTGCAGTCAGTTGTCAGTCTTAGTACCTATCTGAAACCAACCTTACTTGCCATCATTCTGCCTCTGTTATATAACGAAATTGTACTTGTTCTTTTGTATTTCTTACATCATTTACAATTTCCCATAACGAAAGTGAACTAGTCTTGCTTTTGGCCTCTTAGATCTGAACCTGTGTTAGGCATTTTGCTGGTCTAAAGAGTTAGCTTGTTTGCTGTCCATAGCTGATTAGTCTTTTTACTTTCGTCATTATGGTTTGATTTCATGTATTTCCAGTGATTAAACAAGTAAATCTTAAGGTGTCTTTTGATTTTGGACAAGCTTGTTTACTTTCGCTTCAAATCGAAATCAAAGTTATATAATAACTTTCTTTTTGTAATACATCAACATTAAGAAAGGGAAAAGAAAATACATGCATTGTGCATTTTGCATTTGACTGTTTGCATGACGATTTAGGAAATTTTGCATTAGTGTGTGCTCTATGATCTGTGTGAAAAGATTTGCCTTTCTTCTCCTCAGTAGTTAAGATTTTCAAAGTTGAAAGATTGAAAAGTTTGCTTCTCATCTTAGACTGCATTCAGGAATTTGTTACATACATCTCGTGGTGATCCTTAAAGGCAAACTGCTAAACAAGATCAACATTAAAATAAATTCAATTTACATAACAACGCTTTGTAACATAACGCAAACACATAGAGGTCTAGGTAGAGAAGTGTTCCGGCGTCGTTAAACTTAGTGACTGTCGATCTCTACGAAGGTGGGTGATTCCTCCTGAGAGTCGGTGGCGCTAATACGGACTTGTGCTCCCACGTACCGTCGCGTATATATTGGGAGACCCCTATAGGAACAAAGCCTTTATCCATAGGAAGCCGTGTCGGCCGCCCTACTGATCGCGATGCAGTGAACACAGCATTCACGAAGATCGACCACCCGTACCGTAAAAAGTATTCTGTGGTTTCGCGAAAGGTTTGGCACACCCTCTGCCTAGAACTCCAGAGCAGTTTCTTTTGGCCTTTTTCAAACTCTATAACTGAAAAAGTCCAATCGAGCATTTGTCACTTCGGGCTCGTTAATACATCGAAGGAGACTAGAGTCATCTTTAGCTTTTTCTTGACTCTTAAAACATGAAAAAGCAAAGTTGTGTCTAAAGCGTCGTCAATAAAATTTATTTTAATCGGAACATAATCACCTGTTATTCCCACGTTGATCTTTCAGTTGAAAAGTATGGAGCCCACCAACCAAGGAAGTCACCTTGGTGGAAGTCCCAATCCCTTCTCCTCTTGGGGAGATGTTGGTGCGCCTCATATGGCCACATTGTCACTTCCAGGATTGACAATTGGCCTACCTGTATGGCTCTTTTCAACTAATGTAGTTCAAATCGCCACTAATCCTGAGCAGTCGAATCAACAGTCAGACCAGTCTAGAGCTACCCACCAGCATTCCACTTCTTACAATTCTTCCTCTGATCCTTCATCTTCGCAAGGTAGAACCGGCAAAAGTCAGCCTCCCATGGAGAAGAAGGAAAAGAAGAAGAAAGAAAAGAAGCAGAAGGGGCCTATGGCGAAGGCGACTGGGGGCAAGCAAAAGACATCTGACAAAAATCCACACACTGCACCGACCGGGCCTAAATCGCCATGTGTCATTTGCAAAGGGACCCACTTCCATCGTGATTGTCCTTGTATTCCCCGGATACTAAGGGACTGGTCCCCCAGGTTGCACAATCCGGTAGCATCAACCTCTGGTAGTCATGTTGATTGCAGTCCATCAACTAGTGAGAGTGAAGGACGAAAAGGGAGACCAAGATCACCCTGTATGTTGTGTGAAGGCGATCACGCCATCCACCGATGTCCATTCTTAGATGAGGCGAAGAAAGTTTTGGAAGATCGTCCGGTATCACCGTTACGACTTTCTCCTGGATACCAAAAACTCGTGCCTAATCCCTCGGTAGTTGAAAATCTAGCTGGCCCGCTCAAGTGGTCAGCTGAAGTGTCGGTCATTGAGAATGAACCAACTGAATCCAGACCAGACGAAAGTCTAAAGGTCGATACGGCAGTTGACCCAGTTCTTCCTTCAGAGGTTTCATCCTCAAATGACTCCGTCATTGAAGATCCATCTTCAAATGACACCCTCACTGAAGAGGATAAGGATGACACCGTCCATATTCTTTTCATCAACACAGACTCTGATGAGCATCAAGGCAATGCGCCCATTCCTTTGTCGCAGGAAGGAACATCGTCAGGGTCGTATCCGGCCGTGTATTCGGTCCCACCACCAAGCAACCTAGTTGTATCCCTTGATTGGAATCAACTAGGCAGACCCCAATTACCAGCCAGTATACCATTCAGAATCATTGTCCAAATCTATAGAATGGTAATGGCTGGAACTATCATTGATGAAGGGGCATCTGTGAGTATCCTTTCCTCTATTGCTTGGAAAGCACTGGGTTCCCCAACGCTTTTACCTGAGATGAGAAATCTATCAGGTTTTGATAAAGGAACCAGTCACCCGTTAGGGATTCTCCCCAATGTTCCCATTACATTGAAAGGGAAGACAGTTCATATGAACGTCATGGTCATCCAGGGACCCTTGGTTTATAACTTACTCCTTGGACGAGACTATATATATTGCATGGAGGCAATAGTGTCCTCACTCTTCAGAGTTATGTGTTTTCCGCACGAAGGGAGAATGGTCAAGCTCGTAGACCAACTTTCATTTCCAGGATCACGCATCGCAAATAGTCAAATACCATCCCTTAACGGTTTATTCACTCAAGGAATGCCTCCACCCCCGGTTCTACTTCCCGATGAATGCGAGTGATTCGGAAGAAAGAACTGGGACCCAGGGGGCATGCACCCTGGCCTGCCTTGGGCAGAGGAAACCTTGGGTATAAAGTTAATTTCCGCAGAAGAATATGACTAGTCCGTACCCCGTCCGAAAGAAGGAAGAGAGGGTTGTTCTAGAATAAGATTCTTTTGTCAAAGTTATGTGAGTGAGATAATCAGCTTCTCGCTCCCCTTGTCTAGGTAAGTAGGCTCTCCTGAGGGAGGAGATCCATTTGTGGCGGCAAGTAGCCACCATCTTTGAAGGCAAGCCTCACCCATTAAAACATATGTTTTGAAGGATAAGTAGGGGCAACCTCCAAAGAAAGAGATGAAATTGCTGCAACAAGTAGTCACCATCCTTAGCAACCTAATGATAGACATCGCCGGGAAAAAGAGTTTAGTTTGCGGCAGCAAATAAAACCTTTTTTCGGATAATAAGTAAGAGGCAAACCTCCCTCCGTAACGCCAATGTTTTATCTCTTTCGATCTTGCGAAAATATAAAAGTGAACTGACGAGAAGACAAGTACCGTCGGCACCGAAAAATAACGAGAAGACAAGTATCGTTAAAAATATAGCAAGACGACAAGTAGAAAAACAGAGGTGCGATGGAGGAGGGGTAGCCTTGAAATTATACTTTATACCTGGGGGCATGCGAACCTTTTGGAGTGCAAGCACGGGACAACTATTTATTTTTTTAAATTTTTAGGTCCTCCCTTTAAACCTGTAGGTCTAACCCGTTAAACTCGTAGGATTAGCCGTTTCCAGCTTGCATAAAGAAAGGATGTGGGGCAAAAGTTAAAACTTGCCAAATAGGAGCATAGCTTCGTGAGATAAAGCTCCTTAAAAAATAGCTATCTCACCTGAGGCGTTTCTTGTATTATGACTGGTATAATCGAGCAGTTTTAGCAATGTTCATGCTCGTTAAAAAATAAACGCAAGATCCGAGCAGTTTTAGCACATAGTTCATGCTCGTTAAAAAATAAACATAAGTTGTGAGCAATCTTCCCCTAGAGTTCAAGCTCACCCAGAAAAAATGAACCGGTAAATAACCTTGGTAAATGTAACCTTTGACTGCCATATTAAAAGCCCTTGGTCGTGTTTATATGCCATCACCTCCATCCGTTCATTTGGCCAATCGTTCATCTCCATATGATTGTTTACCTTCTTTTGAGGAACAGCTGCGAAGAGTGATTTCACTAAGCCATCCTTGTGACACTGCCGTGATTGGAATATTCCAACCTGTACCTGGAATCTGCTGCTATCCCTGTTTATCACTCGTTCCTCAAAAGACGAGTCTTCTTTGAGCTCTTTTCACTGACTCGTAAAATATGAAAATTTTGCCGAGTTTTGGCCTTCCAGCTCGTTAAACGACCGGAAGAGCTATCCCTCCTCTAGATTTTAATCTTTTTGGACCTGAGGGATTATTGCACAAAAAGATCGAGCGCTTGTCTTGTTCGGCTCGTTAAAAGTACCGAAAACTCATCCCTTCTGTATTGTTTTATACTTTTTCGGACTTAAGGGATTAGATGACGAAAAAGGAATTCTGGAGTTGACTTTATGTACCTTTTCAGACTCTCTTAAAATGAAAAGGACCGAGTTATCCTTGTCGTTAGACTCGTTAAATTTATTAAATAGCAACAAACTTGTCTTTAGACGAGAACGAGTTTCCCTATCGCTAGGCTCGTTAAAACATAGCGATGGGCTTGCCCGAAGGGCAGGTTATAGAACAAGCATATGTTATCCTCCTCAAGCTTGACAAAAATAAAGAGGTACTGGTCAGCAATGACTGGGGAAAAATTGGGAGAACCTCACAGCTTTAATGGTAGCAAGTCGCTCTTGAACATGACACTTTGTCCTCCGTATCATATCGGGTTGGGTTGTTTCATTCACCGGTCTCATCACCATGGTCCTCGCCACACCATCCACATTTGGGGTAATGCTACCGATCCATCACATCAGTGTCGTTATATGTTCAAGAGATGTTGTTCTGCAAAGAGTCAACCGTGTCCCATCCACTACCATACATTGTCCTTCATCCATTTCATGACCGCCACCCTGAATCATACATCACAGTTTGTTTTCGCCTCATCACAATCACTAGCTCCGTTCCGTGTCAATGATGTGGGATTCATTAAGGCCCTCCTTTGACGGATCGCTCCTTGTCGACATCAGCTCATTATCCAAGGAGTTGATCTAGGAACAACCCCTTCAGTACTTTGAAGCTTGCATGCCTCAATGGCAAGTTTCTCACTTCCGGCGACAGGTATACATCAATGACCTTCGACCAAAGGATTTTGCATGGTGGTCGACGCCAAGTCCTTTATTCCCACCATGTGAATTGTACTGCTGTACCTTGAGGGTCATCATCCTTATCGATGATTCCTCTCACGCTTGTTAACGGTTTACATCATTGACCGGTAATCAAGCGATGTTTTTCCATGTTCGACTTCAAGAAATTCTCACATGGATCGACTTGTACATCGAGTGAAGATCGGAAGAGATTGAAGACCCCGGATCTAGTTTCATCCATCCGGGCTGTGATATATATTCAAGATATAAAGACATTTGATGTGTACATCATTGCAGCAGATGATCATCCTTCTCAAAGGATGATAATTTCAGCAGAGAATTATCAGTCTAACATCAGACGATCGTCTGTTCTATGTACAAAAATGAATTTATAAAGCTGAGCATGGGAATGCCCGCCTCAGCTAGATCATGAAAAAGTATGAAAAATAATGTATTGTATTGTATCTTATTACATGACACTTCTCAGCAGATTGAATGAACTTCGGATCCTCCTAATAAACAATTTCACCCGATAAACGACCTCATACTTTAGGGGGCATCTGTTATAGACAATTTTGTGCCTTGCAGTATCAGGCATGAATTGTCAATAATCCAAGGGATCCAAAGTCCCTAAACATGATGTTCCTACCCCTAGAGGAACAAGGTCAGCAAACCAACAGCTCTCAGATCAGTTCTCCACCTGAAAACACTCAAAAACAAGCAATCCTGAAATCAAAGCAGGTGCTCCACTAGGCTTCTGCGCTGAAACTCAACTCCTCCATGGTGTACCTGCGTTGCAAAGCAGGTAGAACAAAGCCCACCTGCGCTGAGCGAGATGGGACAAGTGGCACACTGAGTCATTGCTCTGGAATCTTCCAAAAATGACACTTGGATCAGGGATTTCGCCTTGTGATGAGTCAGAGGCTCTGTTTCTCCAAGTGGAAGCAAGGTTCTCCAAGTGGACTCAAGAACTGAAGATCAACTGAAGAGAGAGAGGACACAAGGCAGCTACACATCAGTTGCAAGCTGACTCATCCTTTCTCAATTCATCTATATATTGAGCTCTCTCCTATGAGCTCAGGAGGCTGGAATTTTGTGCAAAGTAATGATATGCTGTTGGTTTCACTATAGAGCTATTGGGTGATTGCTTGAAGGAGGTGAAGAGGAGAAATTCTTTCTGCTGGGAGGTGTTGCTGGATTGGGGCCTTCAATGGTTGTAACACTCTCAGAACTTTACTTCTTCTATTAATAAAAGCTATTGAGGTTCTTCTATATGCACTTGTTTCAATGATATATTGTGATAATTGTATATTTGATTTATGCTAATCCTTGAATCAGTTATGATTGCATGCTTCTTGTAGTTTCCTTCTTTGTTATTTTGTAGGATCTCATTGTAGCTGGGCCAGAAAAAGAGCAAGGAGCTGGGAGCAAGCAAGCAAAGAGAAGAGTTTGGATTCGACATTAAGCGCAAGGCAACGGTTAGTGCATTTCTTCATTCTCTCTTGCTTTCATAAAGAAGTAAACCTTAAGTAGTTTTCTTTACAGTTGTTGCTGAGGTACTATCACCCTTAGAGTGGGATAGGGTCATCCGAGTCGGATACTTTTCCCTACAACAAACTGGCGACTCCACTGGGGATCGTATCTGTTTGATTGGTTGTAGTATTTTGCTATTCATTTCCTGAACAAAAGAGTACCAAATCGAAAAGCTTTTGACTATATCAAAAGCGAAGTAGAGGGCAGTTACTCTAGCTCATTTCTGAGCATGTTCATGATTTGAAGAGCTGATCTACAAGGATCCTTGTAAGCTCTTAGTGATAGCTTTTCACCTTCCTTGTCATCCCTTAGTGTGTGCTTGACTAATAGCTTCTGATTTGAGCAAAAACTGTGAATTTTTGAGAAAATTGTGACCCGGAAACTGAGAAAACGAAACTTTCGTTTTCCAAAGCAGGTAGTACACAGGCTACCTGCTTTGCAACGCAGGTCCCGAAGGGGCTACCTGCGCTGAGAGCCAGATTGGCTGTGCAGCACCTGCGTTGGCCCAATTTTGCCTTGTGCAGTTGGGGTTTCCTCCCTTTTTCCTGCCTGTTTTCACTATAGTTTTGCAGTCAATTGTCAGTCTTAGTACCTATCTGAAACCAACCTTACTTGCCATCATTCCGCCTCTGTTATATAACGAAATTGTACTTGTTCTTTTGTATTTCTTACATCATTTACAATTTCCCATAACGAAAGTGAACTAGTCTTGCTTTTGGCCTCTTAGATCTGAACCTGTGTTAGGCATTTTGCTGGTCTAAAGAGTTAGCTTGTTTGCTGTCCATAGCTGATTAGTCTTTTTACTTTCGTCATTATGGTTTGATTTCATGTATTTCCAGTGATTAAACAAGTAAATCTTAAGGTGTCTTTTGATTTTGGACAAGCTTGTTTACTTTCGCTTCAAATCGAAATCAAAGTTATATAATAACTTTCTTTTTGTAATACATCAACATTAAGAAAGGGAAAAGAAAATACATGCATTGTGCATTTTGCATTTGATTGTTTGCATGACGATTTAGGAAATTTTGCATTAGTGTGTGCTCTATGATCTGTGTGAAAAGATTTGCCTTTCTTCTCCTCAGTAGTTAAGATTTTCAAAGTTGAAAGATTGAAAAGTTTGCTTCTCATCTTAGACTGCATTCAGGAATTTGTTACATACATCTCGTGGTGATCCTTAAAGGCAAACTGCTAAACAAGATCAACATTAAAATAAATTCAATTTACATAACAACGCTTTGTAACATAACGCAAACACATAGAGGTCTAGGTAGAGACGTGTTCCGGCGTCGTTAAACTTAGTGACTGTCGATCTCTACGAAGGTGGGTGATTCCTCCTGAGAGTCGGTGGCGCTAATACGGACTTGTGCTCCCACGTACCGTCGCGTATATATTGGGAGACCCCTATAGGAACAAAGCCTTTATCCATAGGAAGCTGTGTCGGCCGCCCTACTGATCGCGATGCAGTGAACACAGCATTCACGAAGATCGACCACCCGTACCGTAAAACGTATTCTGTGGTTTCGCGAAAGGTTTGGCACACCCTCTGCCTAGAACTCCAGAGCAATTTCTTTTGGCCTTTTTCAAACTCTATAACTGAAAAAGTCCAACCGAGCATTTGTCACTTCGGGCTCGTTAATACATCAAAGGAGACTAGAGTCATCTTTAGCTTTTTCTCGACTCTTAAAACATGAAAAAGCAAAGTTGTGTCTAAAGCGTCGTCAATAAAATTTATTTTAATCGGAACATAATCACCTGTTATTCCCACGTTGATCTTTCAGTTGAAAAGTATGGAGCCCACCAACCAAGGAAGTCACCTTGGTGGAAGTCCCAATCCCTTCTCCTCTTGGGGAGATGTTGGTGCGCCTCATATGGCCACATTGTCACTTCCAGGATTGACAATTGGCCTACCTGTATGGCTCTTTTCAACTAATGTAGTTCAAATCGCCACTAATCCTGAGCAGTCGAATCAACAATCAGACCAGTCTAGAGCTACCCACCAGCCTTCCACTTCTTACAATTCTTCCTCTGATCCTTCATCTTCGCAAGGTAGAGCCGGCAAAAGTCAGCCTCCCATGGAGAAGAAGGAAAAGAAGAAGAAAGAAAAGAAGCAGAAGGGGCCTATGGCGAAGGCGACTGGGGGCAAGCAAAAGACATCTGACAAAAATCCACACACTGCACCGACCGGGCCTAAATCGCCATGTGTCATTTGCAAAGGGACCCACTTCCATCGTGATTGTCCTTGTATTCCCCGGATACTAAGGGACTGGTCCCCCAGGTTGCACAATCCGGTAGCATCAACCTCTGGTAGTCATGTTGATTGCAGTCCATCAACTAGTGAGAGTGAAGGACGAAAAGGGAGACCAAGATCACCCTATATGTTGTGTGAAGGTGATCACGCCATCCACCGATGTCCATTCTTAGATGAGGCGAAGAGAGTTTTGGAAGATCGTCCGGTATCACCGTTACGACTTCCTCCTGGATACCAAAAACTCGTGCCTAATCCCTCGGTAGTTGAAAATCCAGCTGGCCCGCTCAAGTGGTCAGCTGAAGTGTCGGTCATTGAGAATGAACCAACTGAATCCAGACCAGACGAAAGTCTAAAGGTCGATACGGCAGTTGACCCAGTTCTTCCTTCAGAGGTTTCATCCTCAAATGACTCCGTCATTGAAGATCCATCTTCAAATGACACCCTCACTGAAGAGGATAAGGATGACACCGTCCATATTCTTTTCATCAACACAGACTCTGATGAGCATCAGGGCAATGCGCCCATTCCTTTGTCGCAGGAAGGAACATCGTCAGGGTCGTATCCGGCCGTGTATTCGGTCCCACCACCAAGCAACCTAGTTGTATCCTTTGATTGGAATCAACTAGGCAGACCCCGGTTACCAGCCAGTATACCATTCAGAATCATTGTCCAAATCTATAGAATGGTAATGGCTGGAACTATCATTGATGAAGGGGCATCTGTGAGTATCCTTTCCTCTATTGCTTGGAAAGCACTGGGTTCCCCGGCGCTTTTACCTGAGATGAGAAATCTATCAGGTTTTGATAAAGGAACCAGTCGCCCGTTAGGGATTCTCCCCAATGTTCCCATTACATTGAAAGGGAAGACAGTTCATATGAACGTCATGGTCGTCCAGGGACCCTTGGTTTATAACTTACTCCTTGGACGAGACTATATATATTGCATGGAGGCAATAGTGTCCTCACTCTTCAGAGTTATGTGTTTTCCGCACGAAGGGAGAATGGTCAAGCTCGTAGACCAACTTTCATTTCCAGGATCACGCATCGCAAATAGTCAAATACCATCCCTTAACGGTTTATTCACTCAAGGAATGCCTCCACCCCCGGTTCTACTTCCCGATGAATGCGAGTGATTCGGAAGAAAGAACTGGGACCCAGGGGGCATGCACCCTGGCCTGCCTTGGGCAGAGGAAACCTTGGGTATAAAGTTAATTTCCGCAGAAGAATATGACTAGTCCGTACCCCGTCCGAAAGAAGGAAGAGAGGGTTGTTCTAGAATAAGATTCTTTTGTCAAAGTTATGTGAGTGAGATAATCAGCTTCTCGCTCCCCTTGTCTAGGTAAGTAGGCTCTCCTGAGGGAGGAGATCCATTTGTGGCGGCAAGTAGCCACCATCTTTGAAGGCAAGCCTCACCCATTAAAACATATGTTTTGAAGGATAAGTAGGTGCAGCCTCCAAAGAAAGAGATGAAATTGCTGCAACAAGTAGTCACCATCCTTAGCAACCTAATGATAGACATCGCCGAGAAAAAGAGTTTAGTTTGCGGCAGCAAATAAAACTGTTTTTCGGATAATAAGTAAGAGGCAAACCTCCCTCCGTAACGCCAATGTTTTATCTCTTGCGATCTTGCGAAAATATAAAAGTGAACTGAGGAGAAGACAAGTACCGTCGGCACCGAAAAATAACGAGAAGACAAGTATCGTTAAAAATATAGCAAGACGACAAGTAGAAAAACGGAGGTGCGATGGAGGAGGGGTAGCCTTGAAATTATACTTTATACCTGGGGGCATGCGAACCTTTTGGAGTGCAAGCACGGGACGACTATTTATTTTTTTAAATTTTTAGGTCCTCCCTTTAAACCTGTAGGTCTAACCCGTTAAACTCGTAGGATTAGCCGTTTCCAGCTTGCATAAAGAAAGGATGTGGGGCAAAAGTTAAAACTTGCCAAATAGGAGCATAGCTTCGTGAGATAAAGCTCCTTAAAAAATAGCTATCTCACCTGAGGCGTTTCTTGTATTATGACTGGTATAATCGAGCAGTTTTAGCAATGTTCATGCTCGTTAAAAAATAAACGCAAGATCCGAGCAGTTTTAGCACATAGTTCATGCTCGTTAAAAAATAAACATAAGTTGTGAGCAATCTTCCCCTAGAGTTCAAGCTCACCCAGAAAAAATGAACCGGTAAATAACCTTGGTAAATGTAACCTTTGACTGCCATATTAAAAGCCCTTGGTCGTGTTTATATGCCATCACCTCCATCCGTTCATTTGGCCAATCGTTCATCTCCATATGATTGTTTACCTTCTTTTGAGGAACAGCTGCGAAGAGTGATTTCACTAAGCCATCCTTGTGACACTGCCGTGATTGGAATATTCCAACCTGTACCTGGAATCTGCTGCTATCCCTGTTTATCACTCGTTCCTCAAAAGACGAGTCTTCTTTGAGCTCTTTTCACTGACTCGTAAAATATGAAAAGTTTGCCGAGTTTTGGCCTTCCAGCTCGTTAAACGACCGGAAGAGCTATCCCTCCTCTAGATTTTAATCTTTTTGGACCTGAGGGATTATTGCACAAAAAGATCAAGCGCTTGTCTTGTTCGGCTCGTTAAAAGTACCGAAAACTCATCCCTTCTGTATTGTTTTATACTTTTTTGGACTTAAGGGATTAGATGACGAAAAAGGAATTCTGGAGTTGACTTTATGTACCTTTTCAGACTCTCTTAAAATGAAAAGGACCGAGTTATCCTTGTCGTTAGACTCGTTAAATTTATTAAATAGCGACAAACTTGTCTTTAGACGAGAACGAGTTTCCCTATCGCTAGGCTCGTTAAAACATAGCGATGGGCTTGCCCGAAGGGCAGGTTATAGAACAAGCATATGTTATCCTCCTCAAGCTTGACAAAAATAAAGAGGTACTGGTCAGCAATGACTGGGGAAAAATTGGGAGAACCTCACAGCTTTAATGGTAGCAAGTCGCTCTTGAACATGACACTTTGTCCTCCGTATCATATCGGGTTGGGTTGTTTCATTCACCGGTCTCATCACCATGGTCCTCGCCACACCATCCACATTTGGGGTAATGCTACCGATCCATCACATCAGTGTCGTTATATGTTCAAGAGATGTTGTTCTGCAAAGAGTCAACCGTGTCCCATCCACTACCATACATTGTCCTTCATCCATTTCATGACCGCCACCCTGAATCATACATCACAGTTTGTTTTCGCCTCATCACAATCACTAGCTCCGTTCCGTGTCAATGATGTGGGATTCATTAAGGCCCTCCTTTGACGGATCGCTCCTTGTCGACATCAGCTCATTATCCAAGGAGTTGATCTAGGAACAACCCCTTCAGTACTTTGAAGCTTGCATGCCTCAATGGCAAGTTTCTCACTTCCGGCGACAGGTATACATCAATGACCTTCGACCAAAGGATTTTGCATGGTGGTCGACGCCAAGTCCTTTATTCCCACCATGTGAATTGTACTGCTGTACCTTGAGGGTCATCATCCTTATCGGTGATTCCTCTCGCGCTTGTTAACGGTTTACATCATTGACCGGTAATCAAGCGATGTCTTTCCATGTTCGACTTCAAGAAATTCTCACATGGATCGACTTGTACATCGAGTGAAGATCGGAAGAGATTGAAGACCCCGGATCTAGTTTCATCCATCCGGGCTGCGATATATATTCAGGATATAAAGACATTTGATGTGTACATCATTGCAGCAGATGATCATCCTTCTCAAAGGATGATAATTTCAGCAGAGAATTATCAGTCTAACATCAGACGATCGTCTGTTCTATGTACCAAAATGAATTTATAAAGCTGAGCATGGGAATGCCCGCCTCAGCTAGATCATGAAAAAGTATGAAAAATAATGTATTGTATTGTATCTTATTACAGGACACTTCTCAGCAGATTGAATGAACTTCGGATCCTCCTAATAAAGCATTTCACCCGATAAACGACCTCATACTTTAGGGGGCATCTGTTATAGACAATTTTGTGCCTTGCAGTATCAGGCATGAATTGTCAATAATCCAAGGGATCCAAAGTCCCTAAACATGATGTTCCTACCCCTAGAGGAACAAGGTCAGCAAACCAACAGCTCTCAGATCAGTTCTCCACCTGAAAACACTCAAAAACAAGCAATCCTGAAATCAAAGCAGGTGCTCCACTAGGCTTCTGCGCTGAAACTCAACTCCTCCATGGTGTACCTGCGTTGCAAAGCAGGTAGAACAAAGCCCACCTGCGCTGAGCGAGATGGGACAAGTGGCACACTGAGTCATTGCTCTGGAATCTTCCAAAAATGACACTTGGATCAGGGATTTCGCCTTGTGATGAGTCAGAGGCTCTGTTTCTCCAAGTGGAAGCAAGGTTCTCCAAGTGGACTCAAGAACTGAAGATCAACTGAAGAGAGAGAGGACACAAGGCAGCTACACATCAGTTGCAAGCTGACTCATCCTTTCTCAATTCATCTATATATTGAGCTCTCTCCTATGAGCTCAGGAGGCTGGAATTTTGTGCAAAGTAATGATATGCTGTTGGTTTCACTATAGAGCTATTGGGTGATTGCTTGAAGGAGGTGAAGAGGAGAAATTCTTTCTGCTGGGAGGTGTTGCTGGATTGGGGCCTTCAATGGTTGTAACACTCTCAGAACTTTACTTCTTCTATTAATAAAAGCTATTGAGGTTCTTCTATATGCACTTGTTTCAATGATATATTGTGATAATTGTATATTTGATTTATGCTAATCCTTGAATCAGTTATGATTGCATGCTTCTTGTAGTTTCCTTCTTTGTTATTTTGCAGGATCTCATTGTAGCTGGGCCAGCAAAGAGCAAGGAGCTGGGAGCAAGCAAGCAAAGAGAAGAGTTTGGATTCGACATTAAGCGCAAGGCAACGGTTAGTGCATTTCTTCATTCTCTCTTGCTTTCATAAAGAAGTAAACCTTAAGTAGTTTTCTTTACAGTTGTTGCTGAGGTACTATCACCCTTAGAGTGGGATAGGGTCATCCGAGTCGGATACTTTTCCCTACAACAAACTGGCGACTCCACTGGGGATCGTATCTGTTTGATTGGTTGTAGTATTTTGCTATTCATTTCCTGAACAAAAGAGTACCAAATCGAAAAGCTTTTGACTATATCAAAAGCGAAGTAGAGGGCAGTTACTCTAGCTCATTTCTGAGCATGTTCATGATTTGAAGAGCTGATCTACAAGGATCCTTGTAAGCTCTTAGTGATAGCTTTTCACCTTCCTTGTCATCCCTTAATGTGTGCTTGACTAATAGCTTCTGATTTGAGCAAAAACTGTGAATTTTTGAGAAAATTGTGACCCGGAAACTGAGAAAACGAAACTTTCGTTTTCCAAAGCAGGTAGTACACAGGCTACCTGCTTTGCAACGCAGGTCCCGAAGGGGCTACCTGCGCTGAGAGCCAGATTGGCTGTGCAGCACCTGCGTTGGCCCAATTTTGCCTTGTGCAGTTGGGGTTTCCTCCCTTTTTCCTGCCTGTTTTCACTATAGTTTTGCAGTCAATTGTCAGTCTTAGTACCTATCTGAAACCAACCTTACTTGCCATCATTCCGCCTCTGTTATATAACGAAATTGTACTTGTTCTTTTGTATTTCTTACATCATTTACAATTTCCCATAATGAAAGTGAACTAGTCTTGCTTTTGGCCTCTTAGATCTGAACCTGTGTTAGGCATTTTGCTGGTCTAAAGAGTTAGCTTGTTTGCTATCCATAGCTGATTAGTCTTTTTACTTTCGTCATTATGGTTTGATTTCATGTATTTCCAGTGATTAAACAAGTAAATCTTAAGGTGTCTTTTGATTTTGGACAAGCTTGTTTACTTTCGCTTCAAATCGAAATCAAAGTTATATAATAACTTTCTTTTTGTAATACATCAACATTAAGAAAGGGAAAAGAAAATACATGCATTGTGCATTTTGCATTTGATTGTTTGCATGACGATTTAGGAAATTTTGCATTAGTGTGTGCTCTATGATCTGTGTGAAAAGATTTGCCTTTCTTCTCCTCAGTAGTTAAGATTTTCAAAGTTGAAAGATTGAAAAGTTTGCTTCTCATCTTAGACTGCATTCAGGAATTTGTTACATACATCTCGTGGTGATCCTTAAAGGCAAACTGCTAAACAAGATCAACATTAAAATAAATTCAATTTACATAACAACGCTTTGTAACATAACGCAAACACATAGAGGTCTAGGTAGAGACGTGTTCCGGCGTCGTTAAACTTAGTGACTGTCGATCTCTACGAAGGTGGGTGATTCCTCCTGAGAGTCGGTGGCGCTAATACGGACTTGTGCTCCCACGTACCGTCGCGTATATATTGGGAGACCCCTATAGGAACAAAGCCTTTATCCATAGGAAGCTGTGTCGGCCGCCCTACTGATCGCGATGCAGTGAACACAGCATTCTCGAAGATCGACCACCCGTACCGTAAAACGTATTCTGTGGTTTCGCGAAAGGTTTGGCACACCCTCTGCCTAGAACTCCAGAGCAGTTTCTTTTGGCCTTTTTCAAACTCTATAACTGAAAAAGTCCAACCAAGCATTTGTCACTTCGGGCTCGTTAATACATCAAAGGAGACTAGAGTCATCTTTAGCTTTTTCTCGACTCTTAAAACATGAAAAAGCAAAGTTGTGTCTAAAGAATCGTCAATAAAATTTATTTTAATCGGAACATAATCACCTGTTATTCCCACGTTGATCTTTCAGTTGAAAAGTATGGAGCCCACCAACCAAGGAAGTCACCTTGGTGGAAGTCCCAATCCCTTCTCCTCTTGGGGAGATGTTGGTGTGCCTCATATGGCCACATTGTCACTTCCAGGATTGACAATTGGCCTACCTGTATGGCTCTTTTCAACTAATGTAGTTCAAATCGCCACTAATCCTGAGCAGTCGAATCAACAATCAGACCAGTCTAGAGCTACCCACCAGCCTTCCACTTCTTACAATTCTTCCTCTGATCCTTCATCTTCGCAAGGTAGAGCCGGCAAAAGTCAGCCTCCCATGGAGAAGAAGGAAAAGAAGAAGAAAGAAAAGAAGCAGAAGGGGCCTATGGCGAAGGCGACTGGGGGCAAGCAAAAGACATCTGACAAAAATCCACACACTGCACCGACCGGGCCTAAATCGCCATGTGTCATTTGCAAAGGGACCCACTTCCATCGTGATTGTCCTTGTATTCCCCGGATACTAAGGGACTGGTCCCCCAGGTTGCACAATCCGGTAGCATCAACCTCTGGTAGTCATGTTGATTGCAGTCCATCAACTAGTGAGAGTGAAGGACGAAAAGGGAGACCAAGATCACCCTATATGTTGTGTGAAGGTGATCACGCCATCCACCGATGTCCATTCTTAGATGAGGCGAAGAAAGTTTTGGAAGATCGTCCGGTATCACCGTTACGACTTCCTCCTGGATACCAAAAACTCGTGCCTAATCCCTCGGTAGTTGAAAATCCAGCTGGCCCGCTCAAGTGGTCAGCTGAAGTGTCGGTCATTGAGAATGAACCAACTGAATCCAGACCAGACGAAAGTCTAAAGGTCGATACGGCAGTTGACCCAGTTCTTCCTTCAGAGGTTTCATCCTCAAATGACTCCGTCATTGAAGATCCATCTTCAAATGACACCCTCACTGAAGAGGATAAGGATGACACCGTCCATATTCTTTTCATCAACACAGACTCTGATGAGCATCAGGGCAATGCGCCCATTCCTTTGTCGTAGGAAGGAACATCGTCAGGGTCGTATCCGGCCGTGTATTCGGTCCCACCACCAAGCAACCTAGTTGTATCCCTTGATTGGAATCAACTAGGCAGACCCCGGTTACCAGCCAGTATACCATTCAGAATCATTGTCCAAATCTATAGAATGGTAATGGCTGGAACTATCATTGATGAAGGGGCATCTGTGAGTATCCTTTCCTCTATTGCTTGGAAAGCACTGGGTTCCTTGGCGCTTTTACCTGAGATGAGAAATCTATCAGGTTTTGATAAAGGAACCAGTCGCCCGTTAGGGATTCTCCCCAATGTTCCCATTACATTGAAAGGGAAGACAGTTCATATGAACGTCATGGTCGTCCAGGGACCCTTGGTTTATAACTTACTCCTTGGACGAGACTATATATATTGCATGGAGGCAATAGTGTCCTCACTCTTCAGAGTTATGTGTTTTCCGCACGAAGGGAGAATGGTCAAGCTCGTAGACCAACTTTCATTTCCAGGATCACGCATCGCAAATAGTCAAATACCATCCCTTAACGGTTTATTCACTCAAGGAATGCCTCCACCCCCGGTTCTACTTCCCGATGAATGCGAGTGATTCGGAAGAAAGAACTGGGACCCAGGGGGCATGCACCCTGGCCTGCCTTGGGCAGAGGAAACCTTGGGTATAAAGTTAATTTCCGCAGAAGAATATGACTAGTCCGTACCCCGTCCGAAAGAAGGAAGAGAGGGTTGTTCTAGAATAAGATTCTTTTGTCAAAGTTATGTGAGTGAGATAATCAGCTTCTCGCTCCCCTTGTCTAGGTAAGTAGGCTCTCCTGAGGGAGGAGATCCATTTGTGGCGGCAAGTAGCCACCATCTTTGAAGGCAAGCCTCACCCATTAAAACATATGTTTTGAAGGATAAGTAGGTGCAGCCTCCAAAGAAAGAGATGAAATTGCTGCAACAAGTAGTCACCATCCTTAGCAACCTAATGATAGACATCGCCGGGAAAAAGAGTTTAGTTTGCGGCAGCAAATAAAACCATTTTTCGGATAATAAGTAAGAGGCAAACCTCCCTCCGTAACGCCAATGTTTTATCTCTTGCGATCTTGCGAAAATATAAAAGTGAACTGACGAGAAGACAAGTACCGTCGGCACCGAAAAATAACGAGAAGACAAGTATCGTTAAAAATATAGCAAGACGACAAGTAGAAAAACGGAGGTGCGATGGAGGAGGGGTAGCCTTGAAATTATACTTTATACCTGGGGGCATGCGAACCTTTTGGAGTGCAAGCACGGGACGACTATTTATTTTTTTAAATTTTTAGGTCCTCCCTTTAAACCTGTAGGTCTAACCCGTTAAACTCGTAGGATTAGCCGTTTCCAGCTTGCATAAAGAAAGGATGTGGGGCAAAAGTTAAAACTTGCCAAATAGGAGCATAGCTTCGTGAGATAAAGCTCCTTAAAAAATAGCTATCTCACCTGAGGCGTTTCTTGTATTATGACTGGTATAATCGAGCAGTTTTAGCAATGTTCATGCTCGTTAAAAAATAAACGCAAGATCCGAGCAGTTTTAGCACATAGTTCATGCTCGTTAAAAAATAAACATAAGTTGTGAGCAATCTTCCCCTAGAGTTCAAGCTCACCCAGAAAAAATGAACCGGTAAATAACCTTGGTAAATGTAACCTTTGACTGCCATATTAAAAGCCCTTGGTCGTGTTTATATGCCATCACCTCCATCCGTTCATTTGGCCAATCGTTCATCTCCATATGATTGTTTACCTTCTTTTGAGGAACAGCTGCGAAGAGTGATTTCACTAAGCCATCCTTGTGACACTGCCGTGATTGGAATATTCCAACCTGTACCTGGAATCTGCTGCTATCCCTGTTTATCACTCGTTCCTCAAAAGACGAGTCTTCTTTGAGCTCTTTTCACTGACTCGTAAAATATGAAAAGTTTGCCGAGTTTTGGCCTTCCAGCTCGTTAAACGACCGGAAGAGCTATCCCTCCTCTAGATTTTAATCTTTTTGGACCTGAGGGATTATTGCACAAAAATATCAAGCGCTTGTCTTGTTCGGCTCATTAAAAGTACCGAAAACTCATCCCTTGTGTATTGTTTTATACTTTTTCGGACTTAAGGGATTAGATGACGAAAAAGGAATTCTGGAGTTGACTTTATGTACATTTTCAGACTCTCTTAAAATGAAAAGGACCGAGTTATCCTTGTCGTTAGACTCGTTAAATTTATTAAATAGTGACAAACTTGTCTTTAGACGAGAACGAGTTTCCCTATCGCTAGGCTTGTTAAAACATAGCGATGGGCTTGCCCGAAGGGCAGGTTATAGAACAAGCATATGTTATCCTCCTCAAGCTTGACAAAAATAAAGAGGTACTGGTCAGCAATGACTGGGGAAAAATTGGGAGAACCTCACAGCTTTAATGGTAGCAAGTTGCTCTTGAACATGACACTTTGTCCTCCGTATCATATCGGGTTGGGTTGTTTCATTCACCGGTCTCATCACCATGGTCCTCGCCACACCATCCACATTTGGGGTAATGCTACCGATCCATCACATCAGTGTCGTTATATGTTCAAGAGATGTTGTTCTGCAAAGAGTCAACCGTGTCCCATCCACTACCATACATTGTCCTTCATCCATTTCATGACCGCCACCCTGAATCATACATCACAGTTTGTTTTCGCCTCATCACAATCACTAGCTCCGTTCCGTGTCAATGATGTGGGATTCATTAAGGCCCTCCTTTGACGGATCGCTCCTTGTCGACATCAGCTCATTATCCAAGGAGTTGATCTAGGAACAACCCCTTCAGTACTTTGAAGCTTGCATGCCTCAATGGCAAGTTTCTCACTTCCGGCGACAGGTATACATCAATGACCTTCGACCAAAGGATTTTGCATGGTGGTCGACGCCAAGTCCTTTATTCCCACCATGTGAATTGTACTGCTGTACCTTGAGGGTCATCATCCTTATCGGTGATTCCTCTCGCGCTTGTTAACGGTTTACATCATTGACCGGTAATCAAGCGATGTCTTTCCATGTTCGACTTCAAGAAATTCTCACATGGATCGACTTGTACATCGAGTGAAGATCGGAAGAGATTGAAGACCCCGGATCTAGTTTCATCCATCCGGGCTGCGATATATATTCAGGATATAAAGACATTTGATGTGTACATCATTGCAGCAGATGATCATCCTTCTCAAAGGATGATAATTTCAGCAGAGAATTATCAGTCTAACATCAGACGATCGTCTGTTCTATGTACCAAAATGAATTTATAAAGCTGAGCATGGGAATGCCCGCCTCAGCTACATCATGAAAAAGTATGAAAAATAATGTATTGTATTGTATCTTATTACAGGACACTTCTCAGCAGATTGAATGAACTTCGGATCCTCCTAATAAAGCATTTCACCCGATAAACGACCTCATACTTTAGGGGGCATCTGTTATAGACAATTTTGTGCCTTGCAGTATCAGGCATGAATTGTCAATAATCCAAGGGATCCAAAGTCCCTAAACATGATGTTCCTACCCCTAGAGGAACAAGGTCAGCAAACCAACAGCTCTCAGATCAGTTCTCCACCTGAAAACACTCAAAAACAAGCAATCCTGAAATCAAAGCAGGTGCTCCACTAGGCTTCTGCGCTGAAACTCAACTCCTCCATGGTGTACCTGCGTTGCAAAGCAGGTAGAACAAAGCCCACCTGCGCTGAGCGAGATGGGACAAGTGGCACACTGAGTCATTGCTCTGGAATCTTCCAAAAATGAAACTTGGATCAGGGATTTCGCCTTGTGATGAGTCAGAGGCTCTGTTTCTCCAAGTGGAAGCAAGGTTCTCCAAGTGGACTCAAGAACTGAAGATCAACTGAAGAGAGAGAGGACAAAAGGCAACTACACATCAGTTGCAAGCTGACTCATCCTTTCTCAATTCATCTATATATTGAGCTCTCTCCTATGAGCTCAGGAGGCTGGAATTTTGTGCAAAGTAATGATAGGCTGTTGGTTTCACTATAGAGCTATTGGGTGATTGCTTGAAGGAGGTGAAGAGGAGAAATTCTTTCTGCTGGGAGGTGTTGCTGGATTGGGGCCTTCAATGGTTGTAACACTCTCAGAACTTTACTTCTTCTATTAATAAAAGCTATTGAGGTTCTTCTATATGCACTTGTTTCAATGATATATTGTGATAATTGTATATTTGATTTATGCTAATCCTTGAATCAGTTATGATTGCATGCTTCTTGTAGTTTCCTTCTTTGTTATTTTGCAGGATCTCATTGTAGCTGGGCCAGCGAAAGAGCAAGGAGCTGGGAGCAAGCAAGCAAAGAGAAGAGTTTGGATTCGACATTAAGCGCAAGGCAACGGTTAGTGCATTTCTTCATTCTCTCTTCCTTTCATAAAGAAGTAAACCTTAAGTAGTTTTCTTTACAGTTGTTGCTGAGGTACTATCACCCTTAGAGTGGGATAGGGTCATCCGAGTCGGATACTTTTCCCTACAACAACCTTTCCCACCACCCTTGCATGTACTCATGCCAAAGGCCACCACACCCATCGCTTTCAGCGTGTGGGGGGTGATGGTACATAATTCATATGTATGCCTCATTACTTCCCACAGACATTTCCAACCACCGGCACACACCCCAATCGTGGTCTTGTGTTTCTAGAAGGTCGTTTTCCTGGCTTTTCCTGTGATCCTGATCTAGTATTTCCACCATGGTTTTGAATCTTTCACCCCAAGGCTGGACCGACCATAACTTTTCCATCGGGGCATTTTGTTGATTACATCCCCAGTTTGCAAGAAAATCTTCCCCTTTATTCCCTTCTCATCTAACATGTCAGACCATAATATAATCAAACTTTGAATTAATTCCCCTATCTCTTAGATGAGGCGAGCTGTCCTCCAACTTTGACTAAGCTTGTCCCATTTGGTGCCATTGTTTAGTTTTGCCAGAGTGTTTATGACGAGACTTGAGTCTCCTTACACTACTACGTTTCACTACCCCATTCTAAAAAACTATTAGAAGTCCTTGTATTGCTGCAACAAACTCCGCCTCGTTTTTACTTGCTATCCCACAGGAGTCAGCATATATTAGCCGAGTGTTGGCTTGGGTGTCTCGGAAGAGGCCACCTAGGCCTGCCACTCCTGGGTTCCCTTTTGGTGCCCCGTCGAAATTGTGTTTTATGAATCCTTTTCCTAGGATAGTAAATTGAGTTGGGGATATTGAACCTATCCTTTTTCCTTTTCCAAGTAGTGGGGGAAATCATCTCTAAAGATAGATTTAGTTTTTGTAAAATTTGAGCATCTTGAGGGGGAACTTGCCAATCTTCTTGGTGCCACGGTTCTGCTAAGATTGTTTCACTAATGTTATGAACTATTCCTTCCCACACCTTTTCTTGAGATGAGGGTTTATTTTTAAGGACTTTGTTGTTCCTCTCTTTCCATATGGCCCATAAATTTAAGCCTAAGGCCAGTCCCCATGCTCGGTTTACTACCGGGCTTGAGAATATGTTGCTATGCCATAGGAGGATTGTTTCCTTAATGTTGTGATGATCACGATTCATCCTTTTGAAAACTCCTTGTAGCTACCTCCATTTCTATTCAGCAAATGAGCATGTGTTAAGCATATGCTCAATCTCTTCTCTGTTTATATGACAGAGCCAACAGAAGGAAGGACATTGAAAGCCCATTTTTTGTAGTTGATCCCAGGTTAGGATCTATCCTTTGCAGACCAGCCAGAGGAAGTGAGATACCTTAGGCCACCATCCTCCCTTCCGTATTTGTTTCCATATGATGCCTTGCCCATCTTGGACTTGTCCTGCTTGGAGGTCATATGCTTTGTTTATGGTAAAGGTTCCTTTTGTGGTAAGCCCCCATCTTAGGATATTAGGATCATTTCGGATTGTTAATTGTCTCGATCTTAGTTCTTTTTCAAACTTTGTCCATTGGTCGGTCTCTATATCCTGGCACCAATATTCCTTCTTTTTGCATCTCCTCTAGTTTCCCATTCCTTAGTCCTCTTTCCAGAATTGCTTCACCTAGTGGATATTCCTATCTCTGGTAAATTGATATATGTCCTTGAGATCTTGCTTTTCTATCAATCGTTCCCTTTGTTTCCAAGAGTCCTGCCAAAATCTTGCAGTTTTTCCATTGCGGATTTCCCAAAAAGCATGCTGGTTTATGAGGTTTCTGTTTTGAGCTGCCAAGCTCCACACTGTTGATCCATTGGGGGGTCACTGTATCATAGAATATCCTCAGTTCTCTCAGGAATATTATATTTCCTTGTCCAAATTTTCTTCCATAGGTCTCTTCCACATCCTATCCATCTCCACCATATTTTTGTGCCCATTACTTGATTTAATGTATAAGGGTCTTTGAGCCCCAGTCCTCCTTCCATTTTTCTTTTCACCAATCCCTGTCAGGATATCAATGCCCATTTTCTGACCTGTTGAACCCCTCCCCACATAAACTTTTTGAAAATATCCACCATTTTGCCATACTTTAAGGTTGATAGATTGGTATCGATTACAACACTACTTTAAGAAGGATAATCCTGCCTTCCAGGTTGAGGAATCTAAAATCCAAACAACTTAGTCTTCCCTGCAACTTTTGAAGGATTTGCTGCTAGTAGGATAATTTGAGGGAATCATCCAATAGGGGCATACCCAGGTATTTAGAAGGGATGCTTCTAGTAAGAAACCCAAATATTCTGGTAAGATAGGTCTTGACATTCCCCTGAGTGTTAAAAAAGAAAATACAAGATTTGTCATTATTTATCTTAGTCCCAGAGGCCTCTATAATGGTATTCAGAATCTATTTTATTCTTTGACCTTCCCTAAGGGAGACTTGGCAGAAGAGCATGATATCGTCCACGATATGTTGGTGGGTGATGGCTAAATCATTACCCCAAATCTTCAGACCCCTAATGCTAGATTCTATGAATTTACTTTTGATAAATCATCCCAACCCTTTTACGGCAATAATGAACAAAAAAGGAGAAAGAGGGTCTCCCTGTCTTACGTCCTGGGTTGGATTAAAAGTGGGGGTAGGAGTCCCATTCAGCAAAATTGAAATGACAGGGGAGGAGATCATGGCAAGGATCCAATTTATCCATCTTTGGGCGAAACCATAGGCTTTGAGGATACTACTCAGATACGCCCAACTTAACTGATCATATGCCTTGGAGAGGTCCAACTTAATCATCATTCCTGTCAGTTTTTTTTCCTTGAGAGAGTGGACTACTTCTTGAGAAGTTACGAGTCCATATAGGATTTTCCTTCCTTCTACAAATCTCGTATGCTCTGGAGAGATGATATTCAGCAAGAGGGGTTTTAGCTGTTTTACAATGAGAGTAGAAATGATTTTATATATAACATTACATAAGGCAATAGGGAAAAATCCTTGCAGATCTTTAGATTTCGAAGTTTTAGGAATACGAGAAATAAAAGTGGAGTTCAGGCTGGGGCATACCTTTTGATTACGATGGGATTCCTCTACGACCTATAGAATTTCTCGTCCCACGAATTTCCAAGTGGCTTGGTAGAATTCCGTTGTGAACCTATCTAGGCCTGGGGCCTGGTTTTTTTGCATGCCATTGAAAATATCTTCCACCTCTTCTAGTGTAGCAGGTCTCATTAGGTCTAGGTTCTGGTCCTGAGTTACCAGGTGGGGGATATGCTATGAGATTATTTGTATTGCCTTTGTTCTCTTTTCTTGTGGTTCTGAGAGATCTCTGAAGTGGTTTACCACAAGTTCCTCCATTTCTTCATGTTTGACTCTACGATTCCCCTCCTCATCTTTCAGGGAATATATTCTATTTTTTTGTCTATGTTGGACCATGGCCTTATGAAAAAATCGAGTGTTTCATTCACCTTCCCTTAACCAGTTCACCCTCGATTTCTGTTTCCACAGGATCTCTTCCTGTTTTCTTCTTTCCTCCAGCTGATTATTTAGTTTTCCTTCTTCTTTGACAAGATTGTTTGATCTCCCTTCCTGTATGATTCATTGTTGCACCTCCATCATGTGCTTGTTGATTTGGTTTTGGTCATTCGTAATATGTCCAAATTCTTGATTATTCCATTTCCTAAGTTTCTACTTTAGATCCTTGAGGTTTAGTTGGAAGGTATGCATGAAATTCCTCCCTTGTTGTTTTCTCTTTATCCATCATTCCTCTATTTTTAAAGGAGGCCCGAATCTCCTAGACAAAAGGCTTCAAATCAGAAACATCGATTCTTAGGGCTTAGTTTTAGATCCACTTCCAATCTTATCGTCTAGTGGTTCGATCCCATGCTTGGGAGGATTGAGGATTCCATGAATATATCTCTACTTATGAATTATTCTAAGATTAGGAACCTATAAAGCTGTGAAGCAATTTGATAAATCCCTCCTCGTCTGTTATTCCAGGTGTGTACTCCATTGATTGTTGGGAGGTCTACTAAGTGCAATCTTGAAAGGATGTCTCCAAAGGCTTACATGTCCACATGCATTCTTCGCATTGATCCCTTCTTCTCTACTAGAGAGGTAATCATATTAAAGTCTCCTCCTACTACCCAAAGGTCTTTCGGGCATATGTTTCTCATGTTTGCAAGATTTTTAAGAGATTCTCTTCTTTCCCCTGGGATATGGTGACCATACACTCCTATAAGAAACATCCATTCTTTTGATCCAATAATTCTAAATTTTCCTGATAGTATTCTTGGAAGGTTGACCATGTCTTCAAGCCAAACGTCTCCAGGAATCCATATGATCGCCAACCCTCCAGCGCTGCCACTTACATCCTGGGCTATTACTTCGTACCGGGGTTAAAATTTTTCAAGAATCCCATTTAGTTTGCTTTCACTGATTTTAGTTTCCTATATTATCATGATGCTTTCTTTATATTTCTTCAATCTCTCTTTGAGGTACCTTTGTTTTCCTCTGCTATTGATGCCTCTTATGTTCCATGATGTAATAATCATTTCAACAATTTTGGGGGTTGTTGAAAGACCTCTAATAATGGAACTACTCTTACAGAGTTTACTAGTAGCTCCCCAAACATTTGGATGGATTCGTACAGTGTTCTTCTGCTTCTTTACCCCTTTTCCTATGATTCTTGTCCTTGACAGCGTTGAGACCCTAGGTGATCTAGTTGGGCTATGATAGTTGAGCCCTGTTTGGCTTTATATTGTTGAAAAGTTTCCTTGTAGAGATGCTTCTAATATTTTGGGATGAAGCATTCATCCAAGTGTCTCCACGACTGTAGTAAACATTTCATCACTTGTTCTTCCACACTAAGATATTCTTTTGGGTTATTGATCTCCATTGGGTTTTCTCTATCATTTATATTGTGAGCTCCTCTCATGTGTTTTCTACTACCTCCTTCATCTTCGACTTATTTCCTTCGGGCTCCTTCTTTTGTAGGCTTTCTGTCTCGATGGTATTGTGAGGGGTTACCTCTCCCGTTTCGTCTTCCTGAACAACAATAAACCGGTTAGGGGTGCACTACTGGTTCTTGTCGGCCTTTGGTTCCTTTTTCTCCTGTGCACCTCCTGAAATCCTTCCTCGTCTTCTCTTTCCATCATTTCTCCCACCCTTTTTTCCATGCGGGGTTCTCACTATTATTTAGCAGGCATGCTCAGTAGAGGTGGCCATATTCATGGCAACAATGACATCTAAAGGGGATATGTTCATAGTCTAGGGGTTGTTGCCATATCTCATCATGGTATTCTAGTTCTATGTAGTCTGGTAGCGGCTCAGTGATATTCATGTACACACAGATTCTGGCATAAGAGGTGTACCTACCTTTTCTCATCGAGTTAACAACTTTGACAAAGGTTCCAATCGAGTTACCTATCCCTTCCAAGATTTCAGGATCCGAGAAATCCATTGGTAGGCCGAAAATTCAAACCCAGATTGGGGCTGCCAGAAGCTTTTCTTGATCTAGGTTATAGCATATCTCCCAATTTCTAATGAAGAGGCATGTATTATTAATGAAATAAGGCCCATCCTCGAATACCTTCTCCTTGTCTTCAAGGCTAGAGAAGATTACTGAGAAGAACCCTTTCACCCCTAGCTTGAGATCAATATGCCCTTTCATTTTCCACAGTTATTGAATCCATTGGATTATCTCCTTCTTTGTTGGCCAGACCCCAATAAACTTGCATATAAGGGCGTGATCCTTCATGTATCTTCGATATTCCTCCAATTTATTGTTTGGAATGAAAAATCTTGGTTGCTTGGCTTCCCTCAGCCAAAATTTGCCTCCCAACCCTGCTTTCCATTTAGCTCCCAAGACCAGCATTCCTTTTTTGTGTCTTTTGTTGCTACTGACTACTTTGTGCTGGCTTGATTTTCCTATAGCGATGTTCCGGTAGGAGGGGATATTTACCCCCCTGTCGTGCCCCTCATGGTTGCTATCAGCGATTCCATTGTGTCTTGTTGTTGTAGTCCCTTCACCATCTAGTGTGTTTGTAGGTTTGTCAGACAGGATCCGTAGAAACCCTAGCTTCTCACGCTATCATCGTTCCCCTCTGGCACTCAAAATATTGTTATCAAATTCATTAGCAGCTATAGTTGTTGTTTGTCTTTCTTGTCTGCATTGTTTCTTTCAACTTGTATTAGAGCCAATTTGCAGTTTGCAGTTTTTGTGCAGTGCTTGAATTTGTGAGTTAAGGCTGAGAGAAATTGAGAATTTGTTTCTATGTGAGGAAGAAATAACTATTAGGGAGAGTACATGTAGCCGAATTGTTGTAGTTCTGAATTGTTGTGGTTTTGTTGAACAACTGTTGAGTGGCGTGATGATGTAGTTTTTGATAAGTGAAGTCAAGTCAACTTAACGATGGGTATGTGTTTGTACTAAGCATAAACTATAGAGTTGTGAGTAGTTGTTGCTGGACTGGGATTATCTATTGCAAGTGAAGAGTGGATTGTAGCAAAGATGTCTCAAGATATAGTTTTTCCTCATATTGGAACCATTTAAATTTTCTAATGCAATAGATGGTAAGTACTTTAGTCTATACATATATTTGAACTTAAATGAACTTTTCCATTTAAGGATATTTGTGTAATTTGGGTTGCAAAAAATTCTATGTGGAGGTTAAGGAGTCGGGTGAGGAATACACAATTTTTTCAACATATAAAAGAAGCATAATTTCTTTGGTACTATTCTAAAATTTATTTTTAGTTAAAAATCATTTGAAGGGTATCTGGAAGCCATTTTGTTTCTTCATCATTTTGTGTAATTTTGTTTCGTGTAGTTTTTCTTTAAAGGAACTAAAAGTAATATAGTGTAAAAGTGATTTTACAATTTTATTAGAAGACTTCAATTATCTATGAGAGATGGTCACAAATTCCAATATTAATCAGTCATCAGTTTCTATTTTGAATGAGATTAAATGATTGAAACATAGGTTTAAGGTAGACTTCATCGTCATATTCTACATTATGGTGTCAAAAGTTGGATCAACCTCAACACAGTCATCTCACACTGCTCATAGTCTAGTCTTCAACCCTTTGGCATTAATACCATGCACCACTTCACCAATGAAAATGATAACCCCGACAACCGCTATGTTAGAGAATATGGGGTTTATCTTTGGAACACACTTGCAAGGAGAAGCCCACTACTCAAATCCCAACAACTTGCCAAAATTTAATCTATTTGTTATTGTTGATGGGTAGAGGATATATTTATATATTAATAATGCAGGGTTAATATTATTAAAAAAAAAGGAGTGTGAGATATCGTGTTGGTGTTTGTGTTGTAAAATCATTTTGGTACATAAAAATCAAATGATGTAGAACCACAAACAACAAGAAAACTATTAAATAGACTGTTGTGACTCATCGTGCTCTCAGAGCATTAGTCAGAGGTAGTTCTTAATAAGTTCAAGTTAGTGTGACTCGTCGTTCTCCAGGAGCGTCAATATAGGTTGTTTTTATACAAGGTCAAGTTGTAGAATTGTCTATTGAAGACATTCTGTACCTAGAATGTTATCCTAGATAACCGATGAATATAGCGGAAGGCCATATATTCAACATATGGTGGAAATTGCATAATATGGTTCAGTATCGAGACTGACCCATTACGCTCCGGGAGCTTGAGAAACATCAACTCTGCAAAGTACGTCAACAATGGTCGGAAGGAGTTATGTCTTAAATGGATCAAGTGGGAAGCTCAAAAGTGTGGCAAAGAAAAGATCTGAAACTGTGAGATTTTAGAGTGAACATGAGTGCTAGTGATGACCATATCAGACAAATATGACACATATTCATTTAATTTTGTAATGTGTGTTTTCTATACTTGTTACATCTAAGAATTAAGAGAGGGTATTGGAAGTAATGCTTCCATGTGTTATTATGAATTCTAAGGTGTCAATCTAGAAGTTGATGTTCCCTATGTGTGAGTTGTAATAACTATCTAGATCCACTTTCTTAGGATGATGTTCCCTATGTGTGAGTTGTAATAGCTATCTAGATCCACTTTTTGAGGATGATGTTCCCTATGTGTGAGTTGTAATAGCTATCTAGATCCACTTTCTTAGGATCTGGATTTGTTGCAATGAGTAATTTATATCCTATATATATAACTATTATTTTTATTTATTTTTAAGTTTTTAGAATTAATTGTTTTGATTATTTAAGTTTGACCATGTATTATTTTATTTTATTATATTAATTATTTTATTGTTTTCATTATTTAGGTTTGACCTTAATATTATTTCTATTTTTAATTTTTTATATTTATTTCATTAAAATTTTCCTTTGGATTAATTATTTTCCTTAATTCAATATTAACATCTATATTCTAGCCATTATTTTCTTTAATTCAATATTAACATATGTATTCTAACAATTATTCCCTCATATTAAAATACCCTTTGTTAACCAATATTATTTATTTTGTCAAATCTAACCGTTATATTACAATAGCTAATTTTTTTTTATCTAATGATGTGACTTTTACCAAAAGTTTTCTTACTTTTCAAAATATAAGTATGTTTTGTCTTACGTGTAATAGCTCTTTGATCTCTCTATTTTCTAACATGGATTGACTTCAACATATGTAGTATGTCATTAACCAACCCATAATTCTTTGCTATTTTCAATTCAAATTGATTACAATGGATATGATTGTCTTTAAACTAGTACAACCACATTAAAAATATTAATGTGGTTGATATAGCTGAAAGCTTCATAAATATAGCAAAAAAATTTATTGCAACATGAAGAATGCCTTAGTAATGCATACATTTACCAAATTAACCATGTATAAAAAGGTTATGGGTCAACTTTAAATTAAGAAAAAAAAGGAATTGGACATGAATGTTATAAATAATAATGAGAAACTTATTAGAATTGGAATAATCTCAAATCCCTAGGAAATTGGTGGGTGAGAGCCGAATCTAATTTTTTAAATTTATAAAAATTAATGGACCATTTTGCTAAATAAAATTTACTTATATATAAATGAATGTTATAAATAATAATGAGGAACTTATCATGGAAGAACTTATTAGAAATGGAATAATTTTGAAACCCTAGGAAGAACCTAATTTTTTAAATTGATTAAAAGTCAATGCAATCTAACAAAATATTTAATACACTACACTAATTGATAAGCATTAAGACTAAGAATATGCTAAGCATATTCTCTTAAAATCAATCTAAGTCCTCAATTAAAAAAATAAGAAAAAAATCAAGAGATCCTCATCCACCTTAAGTTGAAATAAAAAACCTTCAATAATAATTAGATACAACTAAACAAAAAAGTAATCAAAAAATATTAAATATGAGATGCATGAATATTTATTAACTAAACTAAAGTAAGACTTCTAAACTAAAAAACTAACCAAAAAAACAACTACCACACGTATAATAAATTTTTAAAAACTATTTTTTTTTAAATACCATAAAAAAAAAACAATATCCATCCGCATATAATTAGTTTCATTAAAACTATATTTATAATTCATCAAAACAATCCAACGTTAACCATAAACCATAATTATAAAAAAACTCCTTTTTGTCCACTTACACCTTAACTATAAACCATAATTATAAAAGAACTCCTTTTTCGTCAACTTACTATGCCAAAATGGTAAAATTAAAAATTAATACTTAATTTAGAGAAAAAACCAGGACATTTGATAATGCATTTCCGGTTTTTGATTAAAGTAATTTTTAAGCTTTTAATCAGCTTAAAGATACCTTATAGAATCTGCCTACAGTTCTTTTAAATTTTGTTTTTCATAGTCAATGACAGTGATCTCTTAACGCCCTTCGGAAGCTAAGTCCACGGGGTATTCATTAAATCCATAGCGATGGAAGTATCATATAATTGTTATAAATTTGTCTTTAATCAACGTAAAGACACCTTATAGAATCTGCTTCCATGCCTTTTAAATACATATTCATTAAATGCATAGCATTGGTATTATCATTTAATTGGTTATAAATTAACGTAATTTTTAATAAACGTAAAGATACCTTATAGAATCTGCCTCCAGCCCTTTTTAATATTCTTTTACATAGTCAATGACGGTGCTCTTAAGTCTTCTGGAGCCTCCGAAAGGCAAATGAATAGGTTAATATCAGAACTCAACTTTGCTACGCCTTATGATTTATGGTTATAGGAGCAGCTCCTCTCATCTAACTAGCTAGGAAAGAGCAAGAAGAGAGCGTTGAGCTCATGCCCAGGCCTGAGGGGCCGATGAAGACGAAAACATTAATCCGCTGCATGTTACTTATTCTCACTCTATGGACATTTCTGCACCTCTCAGTGGCTCAGAACACTGTTTCAGACCCTGCCGATTGGTATGTTTGTGAGAATACTGAATATATAAACGGTGAAGATTTCCACCGTAATCTAATCCACGTTTTGGAATCATTGGTGGGGAACGCTTCTACGACTGGATTCAATGCTACTGTCCAGGGGAAAAACAACAATAAGACGTCTGTATATGGGTTTGTCCAGTGCAGAGGAGATTTAAATTCCTCTGATTGCAAAGGGTGTGCTTCTATGGCGAAGGAAAACCTTCTTCAGCAATGCAATACCACTTCTGGATTCATTCATCATAATGACAGCTGCTTCTTGCGTTACGACAATCATAATTTTTACAACGATTATGATGAGAGTAGTGATCACTTCAAGAAATTGTGTAACGCAAATGACGCATCAATATTTGACAGTGCTCTCTTTGCAACTAGTACCGTGGAGTCTCTGTCAAAGATTATCGAAAAAACTGTGCGGAGTCGCACACTTTTTGGTACAGATAAATATGGCACCCGTGATACAAATTTACCGGAAATCTACGTCCTAGCCCAATGTTGGAATTATGTGTCGCTAAAAAACTGCCAATTGTGCTTAACAGCCGGTCCGTTGAATATATCCAGCGGTGGATGCCAAACTGGATGTATTGGAGGACAGTACTTAAGTGTGTACTGCATTTTGCGTTACGAGATTTATTCCTTTATCAATACTTCCATCATGCCGGCACCGCCACCGCCGCCCCTGCCAGCACCGCCACCGCCAAGGGAAAGTCCTCCACTATCCCGTATCTTCTTTCACGCATAGCTTGGTACAGTGAATTTGTTTATTTTCTGAAACAAGTTAGCCGATTTACTAAGGTTTTTAGGTGTAAATTTGCAGAACACAAAGTATCTAACGTGGTTGGGATAACTGTGGGCGTAGTAGCCGCTACGGTTGGATTAATTACAGTCATAGGCCTTTGGAAATGGAACTTTTTCTCTCGTCTAAAACATTGGAAACGCATTTCCCGAGCCAGAGGTGATCCTGAAATTGCTAAATCATTAGCGTGCGCTTGATATACTTGTGTCTTGTGAACTGATAATCTATTTCGTTACCGCAAAATAAATAGAGACCTTGTAAATGTTTTCTCAGGGGATGGAGGAGAAATTGACTTGGCGCCTAGTATAGCTAATCCTGAACTTATATTCAAGTACAACATACTCAAAGAGGCTGCGTCCAATTTTAATGAAGAAAACAAGCTCGGGGAGGGAGGTTTTGGATCCGTATTTAAAGTGAGCGCTTAATATCATTGCTTTATGTCAAATTAGATATTCGGAATCTGCAGCTTCCATGAAATATAGAAATAGTTTTGAAGTTCATTGATCGGCTGTAGGGGGTTCTACCTGATGCAAGAGAGGTTGCAATTAAACGGCTGAATATAAATTCAAGGCAAGGAGACACCGAATTTCTGAATGAAGTAAATCTTATCAGTCGTGTTCAGCACAAGAATCTTGTGAAATTGCTTGGTTGCTTCGTTAAGGGTCCAGAAAGGTTACTAGTTTACGAATACCTACAGAACGGCAGTCTCGACAAGATTCTTTTCGGTAGTTTCTCTGTCTTTTACTATGGACCCTCGATTTGTCCTAGTTTTTTAATATAACTTGCCAACGTTTACTTCCTGTTGTGCAATCATTGCAGATAGTACCAAACGCCATTTACTTGACTGGAGTGATAGGTATGGAATCATAGTTGGAATTGCACGTGGGCTGGCCTATCTTCATGAGGAATCTCAGATTCCAATCATTCATAGAGACATCAAAGCAAGCAATATTTTACTTGATAATAAATATATACGCAAAATAGGAGACTTTGGTTTAGCCAAACTCTTTGGAGAAGATCAGAGCCACGTTAGCACTAGAATTGCTGGAACTTGGTAAGAATTCTCTCACATTTATATATGTTGAAGTCCCCCCAACTTTATTCAATAAATTGTAGGATATGAAACAATTACATGTCACATATCTGGGACGGTTTTATATATTTTTAAGAGGGTCTAGATTTCAATTGTACGTGACATTGTGCAGTGGTTACATGGCGCCCGAGTACGCGTTACGTGGACAGCTGACAGAGAAAGCAGATGTATTCGGTTTTGGAGTAGTTGTTCTTGAGATTGTCAGCGGAAGAAAGAATCAGAGTTTAGCACAACACACAGAGTTTCTCCTCGAAGAAGTATGGCTCATGTGGATATCATCTGTAAAGTACAAATTTTATAGAGAATTATGATTATTGCTAGCTAATCTTTTATATTTGGCTAATATTACCAGACATGGAGAATGTATAACGAACAAAGAACATTAGACGTCATGGATCCCACATTGGAGGACACTTATTCGTCGGAGCAACTGATTAGAGTGATTAAAATTGGTCTTCCGTACACTCAAGGAGCTGCATCGTTGCGGCCTTCAATGTCCCGCGTGGTGTTGATGCTGACGAGTGAACGAGAACATCTTCCTTTACCGACCAGGCCCATTTTCATGGATGTGGATAGTCTCGTCACAGCTCATCAAATTGAACGCCTTAGATTTATCGATTCTGCAGCTGCTGATCCTTCATCAGGCACCCTGGAGCCTAGGTGAAAATCAGCCGAGGTTTAGGTGGTAAAATTTCTATTTGTCTATGGGCAATGAGTATAGTTATTATTGCTGTAATTAATAAATGAGATAATGAGATTGTTCATTATTGAAAGAAAATTAGGTTAGATATAAATGAGATAATGAGATTGTTCCTTATTGAAAGAAAATTAGGTTAGATAAGGTATGGTAACGGGTAGATTTGATTTCATACCGATTAAGCTCGCTCTCTGTTTATTTCCTTCTATTTGGACCAGAAACATCTTAATTGATAAAATATTTTTAAAGACAAGTCCGAGATTATATTATTCTAATTATTATCATAAACGAAATTATTTCTTTTAGATTAGAAATTTTGAAAAATGGCATTAAATATGATTCTGAGTGCGAGACTGAAATAAATGTATAAAATATATACATAAAGTTTGGAACTTCCGAATTTTTTATGTGCCCGTTATTTTGACGTTTTCCTAAATAATTAAGCAGTCAACCATAACGTGTTTATTTGGCAATCAACTGTATTTTACGGCTAAAACAGGCAAAAACGGGCAAACGGGCGTCAATTTTAAAGCCTGGGCATGGGAATCCACGAATCTTCGTGCCATACCCATCCTGGTCACAGGTACTGTCGGGGTATTAAATGCCAAATAGGTTCTCTTAGATTATTAAATAACCTATGGCCTGGTAAATAAGGCTTGCCCATGGACATCCACTAATCTTAGTCCCATACCCATTTTTCTTAGTTACCACTCAGGATACAATTAAGTTCTTCAAGATCTGCAGTTGAACACTTCAAATTGATTACTTTGGAATCGACTTCAGATTTTTGTTTAAAATTAATATTATCCGCCTCATTGTTATTCGATGACCGTTTATAATTGCACAAAAAATTGTTTATTTTAATTATATGAAAATTTGATTATTGTTTATTTTTACAAAGTAGGATAAGAAAACAGTTTTCTTATAGTAAGTTTTTTTATTTCAATTTAAATATGTTAAATATAGGGGTTTGGAGTATTAAAATTGTTTTTGTTTGGCTAAGAGCTAATATTCTTTGGATGTAAGTAAATATTTTAAAGATTTGGAGTGAAAGTTTGCCCCCTTACTTACCACCATGAGATTATTCTAAGTGCTGTGGTTTTCTTTGATTAAAAGTGAGGAATCAACTTTTATTTGGGGTTACCACCCAGATTCCAAGTGCAGTGGCTTTCCTTGATTAAGGGTGATGAATCAGCATGTATTTGGGGTTAGCACCAAGAGATGGTTGTCTCCACTAATGGCACTACTACATACAAGGCAGTTTTAACAGAATATTTAAGACAATTTCTAAGTAAATTGTCTCAACTTACACAAAAAATAAATTGGAAATTGTCTTAAATATTGTATTTAAGAGGGTGTCTCAAATTATTGTCTTAAAAAGTTGTCTCTAATAGGCAATATAGAACGCAAGTATTATTGTCTCTTAAGAGACATTTCATTTTTTCCTCTCAAGAGACAATAATACTTGCATTCTATATTGTCTACACAATCTTTTAAGACAATAATTTGAGACACCAGCTTAAAGACAACAATATTTAAGACAATTTCCAATTTAGTTTTTCTCAAGACAATTTACTTACAATAACTATGATTAAAGATATATTTTCTCTATGGAGACACTATGTCTTAAATCCCAATTATTGACTTTATAGAGACAATATGTTTTTAATCCTAGTTATTTTTTCTCTAGAGATAATAAAAAAATATCTTTAGAAACAAAATATAGAATATGAATCTTTTTGTTTCTTCATCGATTAATTCATGTTAGGGCACCATGGAATAAAACCATCAACCACCCGCTTGCAAAGCATTTTCTCTTCCATTGAGCTAGCACCCTTTAAAGAAATGTGTTGAATGAATTCAAGTCTAAGAAAAACATTTGAGTTGAATAAATCCATCTTCAAATGCAAGATTAAAACTACGTTTGAGTCCTCTTTTAGAATCAAATATTAACAAATCTGGTGGAAGAGTATGGAATGAAAATGCCATCAAAGGTGATTACTCTTCTTCTAAGTGGTCAAGATCATTGCCTTCAAAACTTAATGGTCTATGGTTGCTCACATTTGATAGTCAGATGGATGGTAGATAGATATCAAGTCTCAAATTCAGCTCAAATCTTATCCAAATTGTATGCGCTAACATGGATCTGCAATATCTAAGCTTGATCATCTAGTTGTCACTGTTAGTTTTTGTTCTAAAGTTTTGAAAATGCATGTTGCAATACCTATACATATTTCAGACAAGTACGGGAGGCAGGGGGAGCAGGCTGTCTTAAAGCCCAAGTGAAACTGTGAACTTAATTATGCTCAAGGGCTAGGCATATCCATAGAAATACAAATCTGAATTGTATCAAGGTGGTTTTCTTGTCCTTGAAGCAAAGGTTTACTTACAACATGTTTTTTTTTTTACTTCTTGATAAATGATTCATCAATTGCTATCTTTAGGTCTGGCAAGGGGCTAATACAGAAGTGCCCCTTGTCACCGCTACTCTTCCTCACTATGGCTGAAGGTTTGAGTAGGACTTTAGTGGAGGCAAAGAGAAGGGACTGATTCAAGGGTATTAAGATAGATATGTCTTGAAAGCCATATTATTTCTAAACTGCAAAACTGGTATCCAGGAAATAAATTAAATTCCCACCATTATGTGATTGCATTGTAGATTTCCTTAATGTACTTTTCCCCCTTCACATTAACTTAATCTATTTTTATTTGTCAAAATAAAAATTAGTTCCAAATAGATAATAAAAAATCTATAAAGAAAGAAAGAAAGCATAATTGAGCTAAACATAAGATCTTATTCACCAAGGATGATTATAAAACATAATGTTAATAGAATTGGTTCAATGTAGTTGTCTTTCTAGGATATAAAACTAACATTTTCAAAGCAATTGTATATTCAGCCGTCAAGAAACAAGAGAGTGATTCTAAAAGGTAATTGGGTACTATCATAAATCAATAATATGATAAATTAATATGAATCTAAACAAATATGGAAATTAGTATAAAATTCTTATATGTTTGGGCAGTAAAATATTTGAGTGATCCAAAATTTCCCCCCTCTACTTTGATATTTAGAGGCAAAGTACATGATTCTGAATGCATGGTAATTGTCAAAATAAAAATTAAACGTCGACATTTCATAGTAGAAAATTAAAACTTATCTCTTTTATCAATAAAAACTGGGCTTGAAATGATTGTTAACACAACCTCGATGCAGTTTGTTGTAGCATTTTTTGGTTTTGATTAGATAGAATATTTCAAAAACTGTTAAGTTATGATATGGACATAACATAGTGAATAAAATGTTAGTTTAAAAAATATTTTTGATGATGATGTCCATATCAAAGAAAATGTTAGGTTAGATGCTCTAAAAAATTAAGGCAAAAATAAAATGTTAGGTAGAAAGAAAACAATTAAACTCTGAAAGTGAGCAAGTCCAAATTCCACTACTCTGTTTTTGCAAAATAATGGTTGTGTGCAGCTTTTTTTTAAATGCCACAACTCATGACAGTCAAACTGTTTAATCTTGACTATTTCATGCTTTAAATTTGATGTTATAGGTAGAGAATAAAGATCTGGCTAAACTATTTAACCTTGGCAGATCAGTAGTTAGGTAGAGAATAATAAGGTGCTCATCAGTTTAATCTGAGCCCTTGGAGGTTATATAGGTAGATTTAGATAGTTTTTTTTTGTTAAATTAGAAGAAAGGATAATGGTTTGGTAGCTTAAATTCACCCATTAGATGAATAAAAAATGATAGGATAAGAAAAGGGTAAGTAGAGAAAGGTTCCAGAAGTTTAATGGTTTATTGGACAAAATGTACATTTATCATGTTTCTATGTCCAGGAGGCAATTATAACAAGGCAAATGAAGGTCTACAACATCAATTTATTAACCTCCCTCATCCTTATTGATTCATATATTTACTAATTTCCCCTTCCTACCTTCATACATCCATATTCATTCATTTTCCCCTAAAAACTCCTTTTCCTATTGTAAAAATCCTTTTTACCTAGGAAAAGTAAAAACCCTATGAAAAATACCTTTTTACTATGTAAAATCCCTCTTTTCCTAAAAAACCCACAAAAAATGTTTTACCCTTAGTATTATGCATATATGAAAGTCAAAACATTCATAAAAAGCATTATATTTAGTGTTATTCCTCTTTTCCGATATATTTCATATTAACATTGACATAATGTATTAAATTCTTAATATTTTCCATTTCCCGTATAATATAGCTCCTTTAAATAAATATCCACAAACCCTTAGTTTTGTTTAAAAACTGTATATTATACACAAACTTCGCAATAATCTGTGAGACCGCGGCCCTTTAAAACATGCATATACAATAGTTTTATAATAAAACTATGTATTATATAAATATCACATCGCATATCGGCGGATTGAAAGTCCTTCATATAAATAACCCTCCCTGCATACATCCTCCGCCTTTGCAATATCAGATCTCCGATTGCGATCAAAGCACTGGACTCGACCACTTATATATTTTAGTTTATTCCCATATCACGTCCATGCAAAGTCCTGCTACACCATAGCCTGTTTCCCACTCCGATCTCCGATTGCGATGGGATACAGACTCAACCACATATATATTTTCGTCGATCGCCATTTCGCATTTGGTCCCCATCGCATCCCTTTGCGATGGGCCTATCCCCCGCTCACTCCAATAGCGATATGCGATTAACCTCGGACCCGATATCATTATCCACCAAAATTTATACATATTCAAGTCCGCTTATAAGCGTTTTGTAAAGGTTTTCTTTGTAAAATCATTTTTTTGATTTAAACGTGGAAATGACCCAAAACCTCCATTTGAACACTAATCACGTTTTTAACCACCATTAAGCTTTCCCACCATGATTAATCCCTCTGTACTCTCTCTTTCGCACAGATCGTCGCCCGATAGTTAATAGGTTAACTGTTTTTCTCCATTAAATGCATTTTTAGGCCATTTTGCTTTGTTTTCCTGTTTTAAACACAACGCAGCCCAATAATGCCTCTCTGGCCCATTTAAGCCATCATTTAGCCTCCAATATGCCCCAGACTTCTTCTGATAACCTTTCAAGCTGAGTAGAGCCATCACGACCTCCTTTGTTGCCATATTTTTCTTAATGAGTTCTGTGTTTTGCAGGTAAGAAGGTTGTTGTTTCAGGGTTATAAAAAAAAAATTCTACGAAATAGTTTGAAGACTAAATATGAAGACTTACTGTTGAAAAACACAGTAAAACATGAAATGCTTAGTCAAATCTACTCAGCGGGGTTAAAAGAGATTCACAGAGTTTAAACAATGTCAGATAAAAGATTTAACTAAAGAAATCTGCTAGCATAGAAGATACAACAACAAAGCAGAAATCTACTAACATAGAAGATACAACAACAAAGCAGCATAAAGTGTGAAAATATCCAACAAAAGCCAACACAGCCTAAATAAAGGGGACAACGAGAAGCAGTTCAAACAACTGCCCCTATCTTCTTGCCATGAAGATATTTTCCTTTCCTTAAATAAATCTTAAACAATTTTAAGATATTTGTAGTTTTATTATTGTATAAATAACTCTCTTCTTGAGATGTTATAGGTTCAGAGTTCAAGATTCATAGCTCACTGCTTGTAAAAGTCTTTGATTGTTTATACTACTTTGAACCTGGAAGCCACCTTTGAAGGAAGCTTTTGCAGACACTTGATATAATCGATCTTTCTGAAACCTTAATACAAAGCAGCGGATTCTAAATCTAGTTTTACATAGTTTTGTGTTATCCTGTAAGTTTTTCCAGTTTTCAATCATTATGTGTTTTCTTCATATGCTTATGAGTTGCAGAGATATCTAGGTAGGAACAATTAGAGTTTCAATTGATTCCTATAAGCTCCTGAAGTGATCATCTATTAAGAGATTGGATTAATGCAACTATTTGTGTAGCTAGTCCCCTCGAATCATAAATCACCAACATCTTGTGTAAGCTTAAGTATATTGCCTTGAATCTTTTGAACGTAGTTAAAAAGGTTTTCCAACTTGTGATTGTTCTGTTTTACAGTCTAGAAACTATGATAATCATTTTTTTGTTGTCTTCTACTCACCACTATTTTGATCTGTATCACTTTGTAAAGTCATATAGCAGCCCTTTGTTGAGATATTAATATACGCCAAAGGATTAATTACTTTAATTCTACATCTGTCTTCATTCATTGGTCTTCCAAAAAAATTAAACCAAAAACCCCCAAAGTAATTATTTTAGATGCTCTGGCATTGGTAGCCTAACCTACTACTATCTCAGAGGTAAACATCAGACTGGCGCCATTGCTGGGGATTTGAATTTCATTACAGTTTCCCTTGGGAGAACGATATTCATTCACTCTTTTCCTTTAAATGTGATTAAAGGATTTAGAAAGGTTAAAATCGTTCACCTAGGCGACTCCGCACTCCCAAGCTCGCACCTTATAAACATACCAGATCTCGTTCAGAGGCTGACATAATTAAACCTCTGTCAGATCCTGAAAGGCTTCTGAGAAAAGATAGTTCTAAAAGGGGACACCACCAATCATCTTCTTCTTCCTCTTCATTCCTACAGTCTGAAGAATTAGAATCATTTGACCCCTATAGTAATATCCGATTTGATCTTCATTACTCCCATTTATCACCTAGGGTTGCTAAACTTCTAAATAAAGGAGTTGATTTCAAGTCAACATATCTTATTCATTCATTAGAATCTCATCCAAGACCCACACTACCACCAAGATCACCTATCACTAAATTTTATTTGGGTGTTAATCTACCTGAATATAAACCCACAGATTTCATATCCCATACCACCTGTCCATTTCCTTCCATTTTTTATCAATATGAAGCTTCTTCTTCTTTAACAACCTGAAGAGACCTTTTCTGTGTATACCAATCCTCTTTCTGAATCAAAAGAAGGTATTCCTTTTCAGGTCCCAAAGTTAGTTCTTAAGACTCCTTTGAAGTCTTTTAGGAGATCTCCTCCTCCTTCACCTCCAACTAGTTCACCAACCCCTAAATCACCATCTTCTTCCTCTATTTCTTCTTCATCCTCTACATCCACACAAACACCTCATACTCCACCTGAACAACCTCATACACCTCAAGCACATCATATACCCCAAGCACCTCATACACCACCTGTTTTCATGGCTTTTTGACCTATTATACAGGCCAGATATGCTGCCTTAGTCTTACCTAATAACATTGATGCATTCCCACCTGGTTATTTAAAGTACCTCCCCAAGTACAATGGAGAAACTGGTCCCTCAGCTGAAGACCATCTTCAAGCTTTCCTTGAATTTGCAGACAACATGAACATAGAAGCAAATTTTTTTTATGTTAGATTGTTTGTATAGTCATTAGAAGGAAACGTGAGGATTTGGTTTAGGCAGTTACAAGGAGCTTCCATTAGAAATTGGGAAGAGCTTACTACCATATTCAAAAATCAGTGGGGTGTCAAAAAGGATCCTCTTTATTTCCTCATAGAATTTGAAGAGCTTAAAAGGAACTTCGGTGAACTAGTTGCAGATTTTATCAAAAGATTTAACAAACTCTATCACAAAATGCCTGTTGATTGTAAGCCCCTTGTAGTAGCAGCTAGGTCTAGGTTTTCTAAAGCTTTCGATGATGACTTTTCTATTATGTTACGTGAGAAAACTTCAAGAACTCTTGAAGACATGCAAATAAACGCCATAGAAGTAGAAGCAAATAGGACACCCTCAACTTCATTAAAACTTAAAGAAGAAAAAGCCCAAAGAAAACTTAAATCTACTCAAGAAGCCTCTAGTTCCTCAAAGACTAAGTCAGAAGACTCAAAAATAGATGAAATAACATCTCTTCTTAGAAACCTATCAAATAGGATTTCAAAGATTGAGACCCAACGTAGAAAAATACAACCAACAGTTACTAGACCTCAAAACCAAAACCAATGTCAGTATAAAAGAAACCAACCACTACAAATTCTTCAAAGACCTAGCAATGATCAACAGGTTCCTACTCCTCTATTGATAGATGACCAACAACCTGATGGTAATACTATGACAATTACTGAAGATATTAATAGTATGGATTCTTCTTCCAATCAAATAGCCATCATTCCTCTCTCACAATAGAATCAGGCTCAAGAAGATTAGGAAGCTTCACAGGTATCTAAATATCATGCTTTTTAAGAATTTTTAATTGCAGAGTTAAACAAAAGGTATGATCTTAGACCTAGAGCTAGTCCTGGGAGACCTTCAAAGGAAACTCTAGTGATTGAATCATGTACCAAAACTGTTGAAGCTCAAACAACTCTTATTCAGCCATTAGATCATTGTTAGGTCCCTATAATACTAGTGATTCCCCCATTACTATTGTTGTTGTATCCCTTATTAATATTGTTGTTCCCCTATTGTCCCCATATTGTTATTATTGTGCCCCATAGGATCCCTCTATTGTTATTTTTGTGCCTTTATATTATTATTGTTAGGTCGGTTTGGTTATATTGTGACCCCATAAACTCCTATATATAGAAAGGAGGTTTTGTCATTTGAATCATCCAAGAATTGCTCATTTGTGTAATGTAAAGGAGGTTGCCCCCTCGAAGAGGCTAAATTATAAAGTGTTGATCTATCTTTTCTATCTTTTTGTGAGCTGGTTTCATAACATTTGGTATCAGAGCTTTGGATTCTAGGGTTTCGTTGCTCCAAACAGGTCATCGTGGCATTTTCGCTATAACCATTTCTTTCAAAAGTCGTCCAATCAAGGGAAAGTATTTGTAACATAAAGCTATTTATGAGAAGGAAATGTTGGCAATACTACATGCACTTAAGAAATGGTGACCCTACCTAATGGGAAGACACTTCAAGGTAAAAATGGATCATGATAGTCTTAAACACTTTTTAGAACAAAGATTATCCTCTGAAGAGCAACAAAAATGGGTCACAAAGATGTTGGTTATGACTTTGAAATCATCTACAAAATAGGGAAGAAAAATGTTGTGGCAGATGCACTCTCAAGAAAGGATGAGGATGTGGAAGCATTATTGTGTGCCATTTCTATTATCCAACCAGATTGGATAAACGAAGCAAGGGAGGAATGGAATAATGATGAAGAAGTGTGGGCACTTATTCGAAAGTTACAACAAGATTCCAGTACATTTGATACATTTAGCTAGAAAAATGATTTGTTATGGTACAAAGATCACTTATACCTTTGTAAGAATTCCCAACTCAAACAAAAGATTCTTATGGAATTGCACACTTCTCCCTTAGGAGGGCACTCAGGATTTTTAAAAAATTACCACAAGGTTAAGAAGGAATTTTTTTGGGATGGCCTTAAATCGGATATTCAAAAGTTTGTGGCAGAATGTTTGGTTTGCCAACAAAATAAAGTTGAAACAATTAAGACCCCAGGTCTATTACAGCCTTTATCCATTCCAAGCCAACGTTGGGAGGAGGTTTCAATGGATTTTATCACAGGTTTACCCAAGTCTGAAGGAAAGAGTGTCATCATGGTGGTAGTTGACAGACTTACCAAGTATGCACACTTTTGTGCTTTATCACATCCATTTAAAGCCAGTACAGTTTATACTGCATTTATGGAAACAATTCAAAAGCTACATGGAAACCCAAAGATTATTGTAAGTTGACAGAGATCCCATTTTCATTGGAAATTTTTGGACATAATTATTTTCTTGTCTTCGTACTCAGTTATCTCATAGCTCATCTTGTCATCCTCAATCTGATGGGCAAACTGAGATGGTAAACAAATGTTTGGAAGGATATCTTTGTTGCTTTGTATCTGATAAACAGACACAATGGGTCAAATGGTTTCCTCTGGCTGAACGGTGGTATAACACTTCCTTCCATACTACAGTAAAAGTGACCCCATTTATGGCACTTTATGGATATCAGCCACCATCTATCACATCACATTTAAGAGAAAATTATAAGGTTCAGGTAGTGGAAATCACATGAAGCATCAACAACAAGTTCTCCAACACTTAAAGGATAACCTCACGTTGGCGCAGAATAGAATGAAACAATAGGCAAATCAACATTGTAGTGAAAGAAGTTTTGATGTAGGTGATTGGGTATTCCTACTGTTACAACCATATAAACAAATATCCCTCAAGCAAGCAAAGAAGGATAATAAATTATCACCCAAGTATTATGGTCCGTACAAGGTGTTGCAAAAGATTGGTACTATGGCATACAAATTGGAGCTTCCTGCAGCTTCTCGAGTGCACCCAGTTTTCCATGTTTCATGTTTAAAGAAGGTTATAGGCGACAAGCTCCCAGTTCAAACAATATTTCCAAAACTTGACGAGGAAGGAAAAGTTATATTGGAACCGGAAGTAGTCACAGAAACAAGATCTCGATAGCTACGAAATCGATCAATTTCAAAGTATCTCATCTAGTGGAAGAACTTATCTGCTGAATATTCCACATGGGAGGATGAAAATTTTATACAGAAGCATCCATAACTACTCAAGCGTTGAGGACAACACTTTTTTGAAGGAGAGGGGCATGTTAGGTCCCTATAATACTAGTGATTCCCCCGTTACTATTGTCGTTGTATCCCTTATTAATATTGTTGTGCCCCTATCGTCCCCATATTGTTATTATTGTGCCCCATAGAATCCCTTTATAGTTATTTTTGTGCCTTTATATTATTATTATTAGGTCAGCTTGGTTATATTGTGACCCCTTAGAGTCCTATATATAGAAAGGAGGTTTTGTCATTTGAATCATCCAAGAATTGTTCATTTGTGTAATTTAAAGGAGGTTGCCCCCTCGAAGAGGTTGAATTATAAGGTGTTGATCTATCTTTTCTGTCTTTTTGTGAGCTGGTTTCATAACAGACAATCAAATGATACTAACCAAACTGGTAAAAACATTTTGACTACGTTTAATGTTGAAAAAGAATTAGAGAGGGCTAAGATCCCAATTCCATTATCAGAACTTTCAAAAAACCCTGGTTACAAAAGCCAAGTTACAAAATGGATTCAAAATACTTCAGTTGATGCTGATGGTGACGTAATAAGTCTGCAAGATGAAAAACCAGCAGTAGTTTTTGGTCCTAGTTCAGATATGATAGATGAGATAGTGACTCCTTTCTACGTAACTCTTAAAACAAATAACTCCATGTTATACAATTGTATGCTTGATTCAGGAGCATCACATAATCTTATGCCGAAATCTATTATGGATCTTTTGAAATTAGATATCACTAAATCCTACCATGACCTGTACACCTTTGATTCCAAAAGGGTGCCCTGTTTAGGATTGATCAAGGATTTAGTGGTTACCCTTGCCCAAATCCCAGTTAAAAGTGTAATGCTTGACATTGTTGTTACGAATATCCCTCCCAAGTTTGGAATGCTCCTATCTAGGTCATGATGTGCCAAACTAGGGGGAACTGTACAGATGGACATGTCATATGCTACTATTACTGTTTATGGAGGAGAGCAGTTAAGATTATATAGAGAGGTAAGATTTGCACACACAATTTGTAAAACTGAAGAGCCAAGGAACCATCTAATTTATGCAATAGATCAAGACTTTGGTTGTTTTTAGCTAACTTCAAGCCAACACAAAACTCAAGTCAAAATTGAAGAGGTGGTTGAAAGTTCTGAATCAAAACAAACTAATATTTGGAAATTGTTCTTTGATGGCTCTTGCACGAAAGATGGGGTAGGAGCTGGTGTAGTTTTAATTTCCCCTGAAAAGGAAAATATAACACAATCATGTAAATTAGATTTTTAAGTTACTAATAATGTTGCTGAATACGAAGCTTTCCTTTTAGGATTGAATTTAGCCAAAAGTTTAAAAGTTCAAAACTTGAGTGTTTTTACTGATTCTGAGCTTATTGTTAAGCAAGTAAAGAATGTTTGCCAGACCAAGAACCCTAGACTTAGGTCATATCGTAATGAAGTATGGAATACAGTTGAAAATCTGTTCGATGCTTTTAATTTGACTCATATTCCCAGAGATCAAAGCATTCACACAGATGCCTTAGCTGTCTCTACCAACGCTTTTAAAATCCCTGATCATACTGATGTACTCTATAAAATTCACGTCAAATATAGGCCCTCTATCCCTAATAACCTCAAACATTGGCAAATATTCAAAGATGATGAACAATTGAAAATGTTTCTTCACGTAATAGATGGTTTTTCATTTCTGCAAATTGATGATGACAGAACTGAAAACAAAGAAGGAAATAAAAACACAGAAGGGAATGATACTTCAGATTTAAAATCCCTGATTGCCAATCATGGCATTATCCAACTATCTAATCATTTTATTCCAAAGGGACTCATTCCTTTAGAAAAATTATTCAATCAAAATGATGTTTTCCAAAACCCGCAGTCTATTTCTTCAGAAGATGACGTGGAAGAGATTAATGTTTGAATTATTGAAGATGTCAAAAAATTCAAATTATGCACATCTTTAAACCCAGAAATCAAAACACAGTATTTTAAGTCACTACAAAAGTATAAAGACGTGTTTGCATGGACTTACACTGATTTAAAGACATATGACACATCATTAATAGAGCACAAAATTCCTCTGAAGCCAAAAGAAAAATTGTATCAGCAAAAGCTTAGAAGGATAAATCCAGCCCTTTTACCAACTATAGAAAGGGAGATTAAGAAAATTTCAGATGCGCAGATCATCCTCCCTCTTAGATATTCTAATTGGGTTGCAAATCTAGTTCCTGTTAGAAAGAAAAATGGAGAAATAAGACTCTCCGTGGATTTTAGAAATCTAAATAAGGCATCATTAAAAGATAATTATCCTTTAGCCAAAATGGACCAGTTATTGCAAATGGTTTCAGGTGCACAAAGACTGTCTATGATTGATGGTTTTTCAGGTTATAACTAGGTGAACATTGATACAACAGACAGAGAGAAAACAACTTTTACTATGCCTTGGGGTACATTCATGTACGCTAGGATAACATTTGGGTTGACCAATGCTAGAGAAATGTTTCAGAGAGCTATGGACATCGATTTCATGGGACAAGTAAATAAATTTGTAGTTATTTATCTTGATGATATAACTATTTTTTTCTAAATCTGATCAAAAACATTTAAAGAACTTGATGAAGGTTTTTGACAGGTGTAGAAGTCCTTGTTTACTGTTAAAGAAGGAAAATTGTTGGGCCATATTATTTCAAAGGAGGGCATAATAATTGATCCCAAACGAGTATCTGCCATAGAATCATTGACCTTACCTAGAAACAGAAAGGAGATTCAAGATTTTCTGGGCAAGATTAATTTTCTAAGGCGATTCATTCCCAATTATGCAGAGATAGTGAAAGATATAATAGAGATGCTTCGAAAGGACCATGAATTCAAATGAACTCCCCCTTCTACGCATGCATTTGAACAAATAAAAGGGCAATCTCTGAAGCTCCCTCCTTAGCCAACCTCGATTATACCAAGCCATTTAGTATTTTCTATTTTGCCTCTTAAACAACCCTTGCTGCTGTTTTATTACATAAAAACGAATATTCCTATGACCAACCCATAGCCTTTTTCAGCAAGGTCATGCGTGTTGAAAATGCAACAAGATGATGGAGCTTAGTGGAAAGGAGTCGCCTTCACTAATTGGGCCCGCAGGGTATTTTTGGCGCAAAGTCTATTTTTAGACTATGTCTATTTTTAGACATACGGATCAGCGTCTATGAGTTGCAGGATGCTATTTGTGGATGATTGGTCATGTTGGTAAAAATAGATGGACTTCTATTTTTAGACATATGGGCGGTTTCTATTTTTAGACTGCCAGGCTAAAAATAGAACAGTCGAATATTATTGTCTCATAATAATATTTGGACTATAAACATTATCTTATCCTCTTGGAGCACTTCAGTTTGAGCTACAAATGTGGCACATGCAGCTGTCAGAAGGAAATATGCTTTCCTTGTTGGTCAGTTGAGCTATTACATGCAGGACTTCAGTTAGAACTCATGTGGTTGAGTTTCAGTGGAGTTGATGGAGTTGTGTTCAGTTTGACTCGGTTGAACTAGTTGTATTTTACTCTAACTAAAGAATACTCTAGTGATGAGTTGTGTGAATTAATTATTAATTAATTCACTAATTATTAACTCATAAACTAACTCAAGAATACATCAGTTAACTCAGTGCATGTACAGTTCAGTGGAGACAGGTGTTAGAGGTTGAGATTGCTATCAGTTGTGACTATAGTTGTGCATGAGATCTTGCACAATCAATGGGATTGAGTTATGCCAATGAGGACTGCGCAGTGTGGGCCAATACCAAGGTGATTGCAGCTTGTGCTCACGTGATTTTCACTTTGGATTGTGCAGTGGAGGCAAGCAAAGCAGCGGAGGAGATTTGAACCTCTGACTTGTTCGGATCTGAGCTAGTTTTGTGTGTAACAGGTGGAGATAGTGCTGGATACTTGTGAGGAGTATTGTACTATGTATTGTTACATGTTCTCAATCATTATAATATATAGATAGTGTGGGGTTTTCAACTGTATGCTTTCATCGGGTTACATACTGTGTTAATGTGTGCATACGATTGATGTTTCATTGATTTTAATGCTGCTAAATTGATGATCAATGTAGAGGAGGTTATGTATTGTGCATGTATTCCACAATAGTGTATAATCAAGATAATCTCTGTGAATAAGTGTCATATTATTCAAAATTTCTACAATGAGAGATGCTGAGCTGAAGTATGAGATCATCGAGAAGCAAGCCTATGCCCTTATTCAAGCCCTGAAATCATTCAGGATGTATGTCTTACACTCACATATCACTGCTTATGTCCCAAATAGTGTTGTGAAAATTGTCTTAACCCAACCAGACACCGAAGGGAAAAGAGGCAAATGGATCAATCAAATTCTAGAGTTTGATCTAACTATCAAGACTACCAAGCTAGTAAAAGGTGAAGGATTAGCTAAGCTTCTAGCTGAATCCAACTGCAAAGTTCTTGGAATCAATTCTGTTTTAGAAATACAAGGGATGAATCCACAAGAACCTTCCTTTCAGTCTCAAGCGAAGAATACACAAGAACCTTCTGTCCTTGCAGAAGGGGAGAATCCACAAGAACCTTCCCTTCCTCCTACAGGGGAGAATCCACAAGAACCTCCACCTTCAGAGCATATCAGTCCTATACACATTGATGAAAAATATTGTTGTCAAACTGGTATCAAGATATTGTAAATTTCTTGATCCATTTTGAGTGTCAAGCATCATTCTCCAAAACCAGTGTAAAAATCTCAAGTTGAAATCAGTCAAGTACTGCATTATTAATGCAAATTTATACTGGAAAGATCCACTCAACATTTTGTTAATATGTTTAACAGAATTTGAAATTGAAGGAATAATTGATCAGTTTCATGTAGGATTTTGAGGGGGACACTATGCTTGGAGAGCTACAACATACAAGATTCTTAGGGGAGGATTTTATTGGCCCACATTGTTTTTACAAGTAGGGGCAAAGGTGAGAGGTTGTGTTCCTTGCCAAAATTTTGCTGGAAAACAAAAGTTAGATGCTCTTCCACTTGTTCCATCCATAGTTTAAACGCCTTTTTCTCAATGGGGATTAGATTTTATTGGAGAGATTCATCCCACTTCAAGTAATCAGCATAGATGGATCCTTATTATAACATATTACTTTATTAAATGGGTGGAAGCAATTCCAGCCAGAAATGCTATTGATGTAGTGGTAATTAATTTTATTGAGGAGAATATCTTAGCTAGATTTGGTTGCCCAACTCAAATTGTCACTGATAATGCGACACCTTTTTCTAGTGTTAACATGATTGAATTTTTCCAGAAATATCATATTTTGCTACATCATTCAACTCCATATTACCCTCAGGGTAATGGCCTTGTAGAATCATCAAACAAGAGCTTGGTAAAGGAAATAAAAAAGACACTAGCTGATCATAAGAAGAGCTGGGATTCACATTTGATTTATGCAGTATGGGCAAATAGAATTACTCCAAAGAGGTCAACTGGAAAATCTCCATTACAGCTAGTCTATGGGAACTATGCAATTTTCCCTACCAATTTGGCTTTCCCTGTTTTAAAATTTCTGCAAGATGCAATAGATGAACCAGATGATTTTTATAGAAGAACAAATTAGATTATTGAGCTTAATGAAAATAGAGATGAAGTTCAATACAAATTGCAGAAATATCATAATAAGATGAAGTTCCTGTTTGATAGAAGAGCCAGGGAAGGGGACTTTAAGGAAGGTGATCTAGTTCTAAGATGGGATGCCAAGAGAGAAGAGGAAGGAAAGCATGGAAAATTTGACAATCTATGGTTTGGACCTTTAGCAATTGCTAAAGTAAAGGGTAACAAGAATTTTGTATTGCAGAACCTTGAGGGGCAATATTCCACTTATCATATAAATGGAAGGTTTCTCAAACATTATATTCAGTACTAAGAAGGTGAAATAGTTTTCAGTGTAAGTTTCCGGTTTTCTTTCCCTTTCCAAGATGTCAATCTGATATTTTTTACAACAAGGACTCCATCGCCCAAGGAGAAGGCACATGGATCTGCTGGTTCTCTGCATTCTACAGGAGAAAACAGTCCTCAGATGGAGCCAATGTTGTAGCATTTTTTGGTTTTAATTAGATAGAATATTTCAAAAAATGTTAAGTTAGGATATGGACATAACATAATGAATAAAATCTTAGTTTAAAAAATATTTTTGATGATGATTTCCATATCAAAGAAAATGTTAGGTTAGATGATCTAAAAAATCAAGGCAAAAAGAAAATGTTAGGTAGAAAGAAAACAAATAAACTCTGAAAGTGAGCAAGTCCAATTGCCACTACTCTATTTCTGCAAAATAATGGTTGTGTGTAGCTTGTTTTTAAATGCCACAACTCATGAGATTAAAACTATTTAATCTTGATTGTTTCATGCTTTAAGTTTTATGTTATAGTTAGAGAATAAATATCTGGCCAAACTGTTTAACCTTAGCAGATCAGTATTTAGGTAGAGAATAATAAGGTGCTCATCAGTTTAATCTAAGCCCTTGGAGGTTATAAGGGTAGATTTAGATAGTTTGTTTTGGTTAAATAAGAAAAAAGGATAAGGGTTTGCTAGCTTAAATGCACCCGTTAGATGGATAAAAAATGATAGGATAAGCAAAGGGTAAGTGGAGAAAGGTTACATAAGTTTAATGGTTGATTGGACAAAATGTACATTTATCATGTTTCTATGTCCAGGAGGCAATTATAACAAGGCAAACGAAGGTCTACAACATCAATTTATTAACCTCCCTCATCCTTATTCATTCATATATTTACTAATTTCCCCTTCCTACCTTCATACATCCATATTCATTCCATTTCCCCTAAAAACCCCTTTTCCTATGGTAAAAATCCTTTTTACCTAGGAAAAGTAAAAACCCTATGAAAAATACCTTTTTACTATGTAAAATCCCTCTTTTCCTAAAAAACTCACAAAAAATGTTTTACCCTTAGTATTATGCATATATGAAAGTCAAAACATTCATAAAAAGCATTATATTTAGTGTTATTCCTCTTTTCTGCTATATTCATATTAACATTGACATAATGTATTAAATCCTTAATATTTTCCCTTTCCCGTATAATATAGCTCCTTTAAATAAATATCCACAAAACCCTTAGTTTTGTTTAAAAATTATATATTATATACAAACATCGCAATAATCGGCAAAACCGCAGGCCTTTAAAACATGCATGTACAATGATTTTATAATAAAACTATGTATTATATAAATATCACATCGCATATCGGCGGATTGAAAGTCCTTCATATAAATAACCCTCCTCGCATACATCCTCCGCCTTTGCAATATCCAATCTCCGATCGCGATCAAAGCACCGGACCAGACCACTTATATATTTTAGTCTATTCTTATATCGCATCCATCGCAAAGTCCCGCTATACGATAGCCTGTTGTCCACTCTGATCTCCGATTGCGATGGGATACGAAACAAACCACATATATATTTCTGTCTATTGCCATTTCGCATCCAGACCCCATCGCATCCCTTTGCGATGGGCCTACCCCCCGCCACTCCGATAGCGATATGCGACTAACCTCGAACCCTATATCATTATCCGCTAGAATTTATATATATTCAAGTCCGCCCATAAGCGTTTTGTATAGTTTTTCTATGTAAAATCGATTTTTCGATTTAAATGTGGAAATGACCGGAAACCTCCATTTTAATTCTAATCGCGTTTTTAACCACCATTAAGCTTTCCCGCCATGATTAATCCCTTTGTACTCTCTCTTTCGCACTGATCATTGCCCGATAGTTAAAAGGTTAACTTTTTTTCTCCATTAAATGCATTTTTTTCTCTGTTTGCCTGTTTTAAACACAACGCAGCCCAATAATGCCTCTGCGGCCCACTTAAGCCATCATTTAGCCTCCGATATGCCCCAAACTTCTTCTAATAACCTTTCAATCTTAGCAGAGCAATCACGACATCCTCTGTCGCCATATTTTTCTTAATGAGTTATGTGTTTTGTAGGTAAGAAGACTGTTGTTTCAGGCTTACAAACAAAAGCCTGCGAAACAGTTTGAAGACTAAATATGAAGATTTATTGTTCAAAAACATAGTAAAACCTGAAATGCACAGTCAAATCTACTCAGCAAGGTTAAAATGGATTGATAGAATTTAAACAATGTCAGATAAAATATTTAACTGAAAAAATCTGCCAGTGTAGAAGATACAACAACAAAGCAGCATAAAGGGTGAAAATTTCCAACAAAAGCTAGCACAGCTTGAATAAAGGCGACAACAAGAAGTAGTTCAAACAGCTGCCCCTATCTTCTTGCCATGAAGATATTTTCCTTTCCTTAAATAAATCTTAAATAGTTTTAAGATATTTGTAGTTTTATTATTGTATAAATAACTCTCTTCTTGAGATGTTATAGGTTCGGAGTTCAAGATTCATATCTCACTGCTTGTAAAAGTCTTTGACTGTTTATACTACTTTGAACCTGGAAGCCACCTTTAAAGGAAGCTTTTGCAGACACTTGATGTAATCGATCTTTCTCGAACCTTAATACAAAGTAGAGGATTCTCAATCTGGTTTTACACAGTTTTGTGTTATCCTGTAAGTTTTTCTAGTTTTCAATCATTATGTGTTTTCTTCATATGCTTATGACTTGCAGAGATATCTAGGTAGGAACAATTAGAGTTTCGATTGATTCCTATAAGCTCCTGAAGTGATGATCTATTAAGAGATTGGATTAATGCAAATATTTGTGTATTTAATACCCTCTAATCATAAATCACCAGCATCTTGTCAGCTTAAGTATACTGCCTTGAATCTTTTGAACGTAGTTTAGAAGGTTTTCCAACTTGTGATTGTACTGTTTTATAGTCTGGAAACTGTGATAATCATATTTTTGTTGTCTTCTACTCACCACTATTTTGATCTATATCACTGTGTAAAGTCTTATAGCAGCACTCTGTTGAGATATTAATATACCCCAAAAGATTAATTACTTTAATTCTACATCTTTCTTCATTCATTGGTCTTCCAAAAAACTTAAACCAAAAACCCCCAAAATAATTATTCTAGATGCTATGGCATTGGTTCCCTGAGCTACTACTATCTCAAAGGTACAACACAGTTTCAACATTAGGGAAAATAATGGGCCAAAGAGCAGATCCCTCGACTCATTTTCCCTTCAAGGAGATATTTAACTTTTCTTATTTTTCCATGAAATTGAACTATTGAAGTTGAAATTTTAAGCATGTTGGGTGTGCATTATATTATATCCAAGGCTAGCCCCACATTGGACGCTATATTAGATGGACGGACCTACCTATGGTTTTTTGCATGGTGGTTTTATGTCCATGGTATTTTGTAGATCAGGTCAACGAAACTATGGTTATGATCTAATCCAGGGTTAATGTATTGGGGTTATGGATGCTTTGACATGTATATATATGTATTGTAACATTGAAAGGAATATAATGAAAAATCAATCTAGTAGTCTCGGTTTTGGTAACCAAGGAAAAATCTCTGTGTATTTTTTTTGTGTTTCTCACCATTGTATATATATATATATATATATATATATATATATATATATATATATATATATATATATATATTAAGAATTTGTTTGCAGGTAATTTCTATATAGGGCTAAAACCTACAAACCAGGTGGAAATGAACTTCCAAAATGAGTGCACAGGTTCCATAACATTCCTTTTTAGATGATACATGTGCAACAACTTACATGACAAAATTTATTTCATTGAACGTAATAATTGTTGGATAAGAACATGTAATTGATGTAGAAATATACCAGAAGCTTCTTACTATGGCTCATGATTTTACATAGCCATAGGTGAAGTACATAACTAATTAATCTTACAAACATGATAGCCTTAGAAACCTTTGGATTAAAAAGGTGTTCTTTGCACTCGACTATGTAATGTATATCAAACACTAGCCTTCATTGAATAATTGTCACTGGAGCTACAAAGTTTTCATAGTCCAGATTTGAGTAGTAGATATCTCACGTGAAGGGAAATTTTATGGCCTTCCAATAGTCTTTCGAAAGAATTTGAACTGAAAGACTAATCAATGTGGCTGAAAAAAAAATACATGATGAATCTACTATAAAGTTAGATAAGTCATTGAACCGAGAAGATATGTGAAGATATCTATGTGAATCATTGTTTGACCAGTATATGTCAAAAATATAAGAATCAAATTTATTAATAAACCTGAGCAGCTCACAGGTGTGGAACACCACCTAGAGATTGCCTCTTCAGAACCTACTCTGCATTACAATAATTACATGATGAATATATAACTCACACACAATTAGGGAAGTTGAAACAACACCCTAGAGAACAGAAACAAACTCTTAATCTAAGGTTCAGTTTGAATCGTCACTCCATTAAGATATTTCTTCATTAATCTCAACACTCCCCCTTAATGGAGAAATGGATTCACACATATGCCTAACACTTCCCTAAACAATTCAATCTTGATTCGACCAAGAGGTTTGCTAAAAATATCAACAACATTGTCACAACTATTACAATAATCAATATGGATTTCTTTTGACTGAACTCTCTCCCTGACAAAATGAAACTATGTATCGATATGCTTTTTGTTCTTATGAAATTTTGGATTATTTTCAAGTGTGATGGAGCTCTAGTTCTCATATTTGATCATTGTTGCAACCTTCTGTTCTTCTCTAGCATCAAGGAGAAGTCTCATCAACCAAACTGCTTCACATGTTGCTCCACACATAGCTTGATATTCAGCTTCCACAAAAGACAAGGATACTGTTATATGCCTTTTGCTTCTCCATATAATGACCCTAGATCCAATGCTAAATGCATAACCTATTATAGATCGTCTGTCATCTTCATTTCCAACTGAATCAGTGTCTGAAAAACCTGTCAATCTAACATCACACGAATCAGTATAAACAATACCAAAATCTAAGGTTCCCTAGAGATACCTTAAAACACCTTTTGTTGCAATGCAATGGCTCTCAAGGGGCTTTGACATAAATTGGCTCAATGCGCTAAATGCATAAGCCAAATCAAGCTTGGTTGTAGTAAATTAGATTAGACTCCCAACCAGCTGTCTATACAAAGCCGCATTTGCCTCATTAGATCCATCATCATTTTAAAGTTTTAAATTCTACTGTAAAGGTACTGCTGCAAATTTGCACTAATCCATTCTAAACTTTTCCATTAAGCTCCTGACATACTTACTATGTGACATAAAAGTTTTTCTAGAATCCTTCCAGACTTCTAAACCCAAATAGTAATGTAGCTCTCCAAGGTATTCATCTCAAAGACTTGTGACATCTGCTCCTTGATTTCTATGAGATTATCAGCATTCCCTGTAATGATTAGATCATCTACATATAAAGAAAGTAAAACAATCCTTCCCTCTTTATCAAACAAGGTATAAAGATTAGGGTCATTTTTGCTGCTTTTATAACAATGTTGTAGGAAAAATGAATCAATTTTGTCATACCATGACCTGGGTGCCTATTTTAGTCCATACAATGCTTTCCTCAACCTGCAAACTAAATGTTATTCACCCTGTTTGACAAACCCCTCAGGTTGCACTAAGTAGACTTCTTCTTTTAAGTCCCCATTTAAAATAGCAGATTTAACATCTAGCTCATGAATCATCCAATGGTGTTTGGTAGCTAAAGAAATTATCATTTTGATTGTGTTTAGTTTAGCTATAGGGGAAATGTTTCATCATAATCTATACCTTATTGCTGCAAATATCCCTTTGCAACTAGCCTAGATTTATATTTATCTATGATCCCATCTGCCTTAAATTTAGGCTTATACAACCATTTTCATCCTATGGGTTGTTTGCCTTCGGGTAGTTTAATTAAATCCCAAGTTTTGTTTTTGAGGATTGATTCATATTCCTCTTCCATAGCAACCCTCCATTCACTATATTGACTGGCTTCTTTATAACTAGAGGGTTAAACAAAATTCATCATACTAGTTATAAAATCATTTTCCCTATATTTTGTTGGCAACTGAACCTTCCTACCTGATCTCCTGAGTGGTGGGGTAGCTTCAAACCTTGTCTGATCATCATTTTATAGACTTGGCTTGACAGCTACGTCATCTTCTTTCCCTTCCTGTTGTTGCTCATTGTTGTCACCTAATTCATCACTTCCTTCTTCCACCAACAAGGGCACGTGCCATTCTTCACTAGCACTCTCATGGCTTCCATCGTTAACTTGCTCATGAAACACTACATCTCTGCTTGCAAAATCTTTAGGAGTAGAGGGATTGAACAGTTTGTAAGCCTTACATTTTGTACAATACCCAACAAAAATACATTTGATGGCCTTTGAATTCAGTTTATTTCTATCTTCCTTTGGGAGATTGGAAAAGGCTTTGCTACCAAAAACTCTCAAATGCTTAATTGCAAGCTTATAACCAAATAAAGCTTCAAAAGGAGTTTTGAAATCTAAACTTCTTGTTGGACTCCTATACTTTAGATATACTACAGTATTAGTTGCTTCAGCCCAAAACCCATTAGTAACATTCTTACCTTTTAACATGCTGCGAGCACACTGCACAAGGGTTCTGTTCTTCCTCTCTGCAACCCTGTTTTATTGAGGAGTGTGGGGTACTATAAACTGCTACTGTATCCCATGATCTTTACAGTATTTGAGGACACAAACTTTCTTATACTCTCCCCCTTGATCCGAGCGGTGAATCTTGATGCATTTACATGTACCATTTTTAACCATACTTATGAACTCCTTGAAGTATTCAAAAGTGTGGCTTTTCTTGCTCAGGAAATAAACCCAAGTAAATTTAGTAAAGTCATCAATAAACAATAAAAATAGTATGCACTACCTAAGGACCTTGTCTGCATAGGCCTACATAAATCTATGTGTACCAACTCGAGTATATCTCTCCTCCTTCTATCAACGTTCACACAAAATTCATCTCTATGCAACTTTCCCAGTGCACATGCATCACAATCAATATGAACATGTTTTAAAACAGGAAGACCTTCGACCATACCTCTTTTTTGTAATATCAGTAGATCATTGAAGTTAATATGGTATAACCTCTGATGCCATATGTCCACTGTAGTCATGGAAGATGATGTCAATGCATAATGTGGTGCACTTTTGACATTTACCTTGTACAATCCTCCCACACGAATACTTGATGCAATAGGCTTCATACGATCTAACAGGTCTTTACTAACACAATATGATTTATAAAACTCTACCTTGAGATTCTGATCAGTTATCGTAGAGACAGAGATCAGATTCTCTTTTATCCCAGGTACATACATTACATTATGAATATTTCCAATATTTCCATCAAGAAAAACAACAGGAATATTACCATAACCTTTGATTTGGTACCCTCTATCATCGCCAAGATAGATGTTTTCTCCATTTCTAGTCTCTTTGAAGTCTTCAAACCACTGTCTATTCCCTATCATGTGGATCGATGCACCTGAGTTCACAAACCAGGTATCTGCTTCATCATCCTTAGCCGAAAACATAGAGTCAGATATGAACAGTCAGAGGTTCTGAATCTGTTCCTGATCAGCTAAATGACCTGCATGTTGTTTATGTCTCTTCTGGCCTTCATCAAACTTATTCCTCATGCAATATCTCACTATATGGCATGTTCTACCACAATAAAACATCTGGTAGCATAGTCATTTCTATTTAAATATCTACCTTGAGGTGGGGGCATCTTTCTCTATGGGGCTGCATTGCTCTTCTATGCTACATTTGGCTTTCCTCCACAGGGCTTGTTCTTCGCCGTTAAGGCCAACTATGGACTCTGAGGTTTATGAGTCAGCTGCCCTTCCTCCTCTTGCATGAGGATCCCTGTCAATTCTTCAAGCATGAGGGCTTTTTCCCTTGCATTCAATCCAGTGATGAACATATGATACTCGTCAGTCATACCATTCATGGTAATCATGACTAAATATGTATCTCACACAGCTTCACCGATGTCACCCATCTTGTTCTTGAGCTCCTTGATCTGCGAAATAAATGCTATAACTGTCTCATTGTCCTCCATCTTGATGGAGAGAATCTTTCTCTTCAAGAACAATAATCGATTGGTGTTCTTGACCTCTTAGAGATCCTTGAGCATCTTCCAAATTTCTGGTGCAATCTTGCAATCACGGATATGGGAAATAACGTAATCATTGACCAACAATTTTGGTAACATTCTCGCCTTAGTCTCCCACTTGTCCCAGTCTTGGATTGTTGTTGTTATTCCTCCTCCAGTCAGGTTCGGCTTCACCTCATCGTTATTCACAATTGTCCATGCATTGTGTCCCTCAAGTAGGGCCTGCAACTTAAATTTCCAACCAAAATAATTAGATCCATCCAACTTGTTATTCTCATTGAGGTATGCTTCTGCTAACTAATTATTCATCTTGAATAAAAAACTTCAACCTCAACAACTTAAGAAAACAACTCAAAATATTGAAAATCTTCAAATGCCAAACCCAATGAGCCTAGATCTCTCTTTAAAAAATTCGCCCCCTTCTTTTTTTTTTTTAATTAAAGAATTAAATTAAAAAAACTTTTAATTATAAACCTTTAATTAACACCTTAATTAAAAAAGAAAAACCAATATGCCACAATGCTATGACCCAACACTATAAATGAAACAAACCTTTTCTCTCTCACAATGCCCATTAGAGATGATTTGTGGCTATGTGTGATATCACACACCAGCCCAATCGCTGCTTTTTGCTCATGTAAAGTTGAGTTGGGTTTTACTTCTTCCGTCTGCCTTTCAGGGCATCATCAGTTCCAGATCTATGAGATCAACCAACAACACTGACTGGATCAATACACATAAAGCGATATCACACTGGCACCCACCATGGGAAGGAGGAGAAGTAGCAAAAAAATGAGATGGGTATAGGATACGAACAGTTGAGCCAATGGATGCATTGTCAGGGAGCACATAAATAGGGGTTGTTGGCTGATGAATCCGAAACAAGAGCTACTGCGATTTCAGAGTAGATCTGTTCACATCCACGTTGTTTAAGTGATTGTGCATCTAGGTTCCTTCTGTGCATAGGTTCCATGTAGACAACAGCACCCACGTCCTCAACCACGTAGACATTAGCACCCACGTAGAAAATCACGTACTCAACCAAAAAACTTGCAGCGCTGAACTTGGTTGCCACTTTGAAAGTCTATGAGAACTCCGATCTCTACGTTGGTGCTTGTAGGCAAATCTCTGTGTCCTCTTCATAGTCAAGCTCGATATATCCACCAACAGCAAACAACAGTGGCTCTAAGCTTCAAGAACAAACTTCAGCAGTGGCTTCAACTTTGTCTAACAATAATCGTGTATCCATGCTTACCATACCATGCAACGGATTACTGATCAGATTTGCTGATACCATCATGGATTGACGGCGCCCTCCTCCACGACAGTATTAATGCTTTTAGTTGGAAACTTTTTCTAGAAAACGATCCCGCAGGAGCTGATGCCAGATTGCAGATGTTAGATCTAAGAGTAGATTTCGAGATCTCTCGTCTCACACAGCAAGGATTCTCACACGGCAAGATCTATCCTCCTCTTATAAGCTGCATCCTCTTCTCACATACAGTCGCTGATCACAACAGACTCCACCTCATAGGCAAATTTCACGGTCGACACATTTTAAAAATGTTCCACTCACGCTGTTCTAGAGAATAAAAATGCGTGCAAGGCCAGCACTGAATCGGTGCGACTATCGCGCTAAATTGTGCGTTGATTGCACTTAAACTGCACTTAAACTGCACTGGTCAAATTTCTGCATCTCAGCCTTGAGGTTTACTCTTCCACTTAGGGTTATAGGCAGTAAGAACACCACCTGGAGAATGCCTCTTCAGAACTCGCTCTGCATTACAATAATTATATGATGAATATATAATTCACACACAATTAGGGAAGTTGAAACAACACTCTAGAAAAAATAGGAACAAATTCCTAATCTAAAGTTCAGTTTGACCGTCACTACATTAAGACATTTCTTCATTAATCTCGACAATATACTAGAGAAAGAACTATTTCCTCACAAATGGTTTCTAACAGACAAGTAGCCTCTGTTCATTATCATGTTCGATTTCAACTATATGAGCATCCCACCACAATTGGGAAATAATTACTCTGTCTTCCTCTATTTTCTGAACTTCATCACGAAGTAAAACCCAACCTTGCAAATATGACCAAATCATTTTGTTTATTTCAAAAATTAGGCAGAGGACCATTTAGTTTATGAACAATCAGTGGTCCACCTATGTATCATTACATTTAGACATGATTTTATGTGAAAAAAACTACTGACCTCAATGAACTTAGTGAACCAGCTTAAACAAACTCTTCCACTAAGGTGATAAAAAATAAAAGCCAAGAAAAAATGACTAAGAACACAAATTATAGAAATAGAAACAGAACTAGTGGGGCATATCTCTACCCTAAGTACGCAATCTGTCTCTAAAAATAGATCGAGCATCCCACATTTATATTGATGATTGAATTCTTGTGAAAGTAGACCTGTTGCATGAAGCATATCATATGTTTTGGGATATTTTGGAAATGCCTCACGCCTGCAAATAAAGAAACTAGCTCAAAGGTTAAAGAGACTAGAAAATACAACAAGCCATGTCATTTTTATAAGAACCTTCATTTTCATAAAGTTATATTTCAATCCTTGTGCATGACATTTCTGAATTACATGTCCAATTTAACTTCAACCTCCAACTTAATTTCCCCTTAATAAACCTGCCTGATTAAGTTCTAAAATAATAACATTCTTTGGAGCAAGAGGCTTCGTCACTTTGTGAGCACCAAAAAGATGCCAAACCAATGGAGAATTGTAATACTCCATGGGAAAAATATTTCCTGACTATACTCTGCCTGTCCATGGTTCTCTTGTATCAAAATCCAGCAGTTAATACTCAATGTAATCAGCAGGTCATATGAACTACTAGAATGGTTAACTTCATACATGGGTAACTTCATACATGGGTAAGGAATGTATTTGGCATAGGAAATTCTATTTCCATTGCTAATTTATATCTTCCTATAAATGTGATTTTACATTGTCGATATTGATTTTAAATTTTGCCTCATAAATGCTAATTTGAAGGAAACAAACCTTGATGAGAGTGTTTGATGGCCAAGGAAGGCATCCAAGGACATCACAATACCATGGAACTAAAGCAATGTATATTCATCTCACCTTCCATCAGGAAAGAAATAGTGAATAGTAAAAGGAATGTTCAACTCTCCAAGTTCTTTCATTGAAATTTTCAATCACCAAAGAAAATGGAAAACTATTTCAAACTCTTTTCAAATAACTATTGCATTGGAAAATTAACAAAAGATAAAGATAAATGATCATTTCAAGTCCTACCAAATTCTCCTAACTCAATGTGCATTTCAAAAATGAGATCCAATGCATAATGACTAGAAATTGATTCAAAATGGAAAAAGAAAAGGAATAAAAGAGAGGTCTGTAAAAAAGAAATATACTTCCAATGGATTAGTGTCACCTTCCTCAAATAACATTGATTAAGCTCTAATAATAAAGAATATTAGTTTTCACAATCTACAACCTCTCTTTCGCCCCTTCAAGCTCTCTTAGATGCTCATACTTACCATCCTTTGTACTTCAATCTTGAAATAGTTAGAATCCATTACATACAAACTAGATAGGGAGTTAACACACAAGTATGTCATCCTAGTAAAAATAATTGTGAAAGACAAATCTAGCAACCTACAACCTATGCTTGTGATTTGTAGATTTTATAAATATTGGAAACCTTATTAGTGCTACAACAAATATTCAAGTATATATGCATCCCTTTTCTATTTCTATATTCATTACTTCACATGGAAATTTAGTTAACTTGCGGTGTCTCCCAAGAAAGCCAAAGGGAATGTTAATTGCATCCCATCAACTAAAGACAACCCATTCGATCATTAGAACATGGTTTTCATTCATATACGTGTTTCTTATTCTAATTATGAGAATGGTTCCACTCAAAATCCTCAAAAAATATTGTATCGAATATCCTCCATAGGGTAATGAACTACTCCTAACGACATTAGGATAAATATTTATGTTAATTGTACAATGTAGTGTTTGTGACATGTTGAAAAAGCACAAACTACATGGTGGCACTCTCCGAGCCCCTAAACCCTGACACAAGGATTTTTTCTATTTTTGTTTCAAGAAGAGTCAAACTAGATATTGTCTCCCATGGCTCTCTAAGATCACCTTAATGGTGTTATCTTCATAGGTGAATTTCTCACCCAAATAATCTACCCAACGATGTTGTTCTGAGTGGGTGGAATTCCCCAACCCGCCTATGCAATTTCAAGGCTTTCTAGATTGCATTTATGTGCATATTGGGGTGTTATCCATCAAAATTTCTCAAGGAATTTCTCTGAATTAGGGTTGGGACAAAGTGATTCGAGGCTTTCTAGATTGCATTTATGTGCCTATTGGGGTGTTATCCATCAAAATATCTCAAGGAATTTCTCTAAATTAGGGTTGGGAAAAAGTGATTAAACATCCAATGAGGTACATCAACCTCCAAAATCCTTATTTTAGGTGTCAAAGACTTGGCCATAGAATTCAGGATTGCCCCATTACCATTAGACCTAATGCCCCAACTAAATTAATTCTACTCCTCAGCACCAAGATCAAAATGTCTCTCAAGGAAATAACAAAGGTGGGTTCATGTCACATAAAAGAAGTATAACTCTTAAAGAGAGAAAGTCATGGTGGTCCAAAAGGCCCAACTAGCTAAGTCAGCCACTATAATAGTGTCAATTGCCAGCAAGGCTACAGAATCAACAATTAGGGAATATTTGTAATGAAACAGGGCTCCTAATATGGACAATTAAATACAAATTTATACGTTTAAAGGCGTGGATTCACCAAAATCCTACAAGGTAAGAGAATATGGGCTATGTCACTACCTCTTAAATGTTAAGAATGTATGCAACCCTATATAAAATCCATACTTCATAACATTAGAAATATGATCCCTAGTTTAGATATTGTGTTTACAAAAGTTAAGATAACTGTCTTTTTACTTCAAACGGTCCTTAATGTTATTTCCAATTTGGTTAAATTATTTCTAGTCATATAGATGCCAAGAGGGAGCCTGTTGCTTTAGTTTCTACAACCTTGCTTTAGTTGTGGGGTGGGGCACAAACCCATTACATATATTTGTACAAATTATGTTGAACTTACATGGTCAAATGTTCAACCTCGCTAACATTTATGTGCCTACTGATGTTAAGGAAAGAAATGAATTTCAGAACTAGATGGATGACAAGTTGCCATATTCTCAGTGGCTAGTTTGAAATAAATCCCATAGAGTTGAACCCTAGATGATAATTAAGGTATGTTTCCTCCCAGAATTCCATAGGAAGAAAATGTCACTAAGTGTTAAGAACATGTTGAAGCCCCAACAATCGGGTCTACAACAAGGGGGATACCCACCCGGTCTGGACCTTGGTTAGCAGCTCCTTTTCCGTTTGGTATAGTGGGTCTGACTGGGGATATGGGAACAATTTCCCAATTTATGTGTGTGTGTGTGAAGAATTGATATTTCCCTTCTAAAAGTTCCTAAGTGAGATGTTCTAATTCTAACTCTAATCTAATAACATGCAAATTGTATTCTAATAAGCAGAAATATCTAAGTCTACACTAACCCAGGGTGTAATCCTTCTGTTATGCGATCTAAAATGATTTTAGATAAAAATTGGTAATAAAGATCATTCAACTGTTATGAGAAAAGAGTTCAATACAGATAAATCACTTCGTATAAAAAGTTAGATGAAACAGTTGTGAAAAACATATCGCATAATAAGCTACTCATACATTAAGCACAAATAAATAGTTATCACCGTAGAAAAGTGCCAAATGATAACTCAAGCATTCACGCATCAATATATAAACAACTGAACATGAATATCGCTTTTAACACAAAGGCAGAAATAGTTAAGAGATAAAAGTACCATTTATAACTAGTCCTACTCATGAGCTTCAAGTGATAATGATTTATCTCTTCTTGATCCAACATCCACTAAGAGTATAGAAGTGCAACATTAGTAGCGGATATTAAATACATATATCAATAAATCCTATTCCATTCATTCATCAAAACCTCCTCAGAGGGTACAAAAGTGCATGTTCTGGGGATGAGTTTTTGATAAATTTCAGGACCCTTCTCTAAATGTGTGACAAGGGTTTAAATACTACTAACTATATCTAAAAATAACTTATTACAAAAATGTAGGATGCGGTTTAAATGAACGTCCTCATTTCAGGCAAAAAAAAAAAAAAAAAAAAAACTAAAACTGAATCTAAAATTAAAACTACTAACTAATTATTTATGTATCTGCTCCTTGAAATTGCACGCATTCAATGTTTGTTGGAGAAGAGTCGGCTGGCCGACTTCCGATTTTAGTTGTGCTATGAAAACAGAATTGGCAAGAGTTGGCACCATCTTCTCGGCATAATTGATGATACACTTGAGAGTCATGCACTAGCTGTGTGGTTTTACCAAATATGCCCAGTAATAATCCCAATTCAACTTGGTTAACCTTTGGATTGATTCTTCCTTTGCTTGAGCCTTCTGTCTCCAGTCTATTTGTAATTGTTGTTCATATGTACATACCATTTTGAAGATATTTCTGACAAATACCACTGGTTTTAGGATTCAAGTTTTACTTTTTACCTCTATCGTTACTTTCTTACAAATTTTTGGGCTTACAGATGACTGAGCAATTAGAAGCTTTCCTTTTCAAGAAGTGTTGCTCAGTGATGCGCGATTAGCGCTAATTGCACATCAGAAACAGCCTCCGTTTCTTGATCCGGGCTTCCTTGGTGCGTTTTTTGCCTTTTGCGCGTTTTCTTTTAGCGGATATAAAGCTCAAATTTTGTGAAAATAATGATTCCATAAGCTCTTGACCCTGAGTTTTAAATTGTCTATTTCTGATATCAGTGCTGTCTAGTATCCATTTAATCGTGTCTGTGTATGGGAGAATTTTGGGCCTCGCCGCTATCGTGTGTAAGAACGAACAAGCTAGCTCTGTAATAGATGCCTCGGAAGGACCATGTGAGCCTGCAGTAGCCGTAACTTCCATCACTCTGGGATTTTCTTTCTCAAGTAGACTATACATGCCTTCCCAAGTAGAGATACCAACGACTCTGTTACAAGTGGTGTCTGTATACAAGGGCGCCATTTCTTTCTCTTCAGAACTCTGGGGTTTGCCTTTCTTTCTCATAATATCCTGCGTACTGTTTTGTATCATTCTATGTTCTCCGTTCCTGCAATTTACAAGTGAAGTGAGAATAATGATAAGGAAAGGTGACGGGAAAGCTTTAAATGCCGAAGACATATAAAATATACCACCTTACGTGAAATGGCTCTTTCGATAAGCACGAAACCCTATTTTATTAATGATCGACAACTAACTCATTAATTAGCATTAAAGCTCATAACCAGGTCTCGGTTTATGGAAAATACTTTTTTGAACAACAAGCCCAAAAGATCTGTAATGAAGTGATTTTGCGATTTGCTTTGCAATATCGCATATCACAACATCGCAGAATCATGACATCGCTTGCTCGTTATATCGCAAATTCACAATATCGCATTATCACATTATCGCATTGCCGCTCTATCGCATTGTCGCTCTATCACAAAATCGGAATATCGCAATATCACATTATCACATTATTGCAAAATCGCAATATCGCAATATGACAGGAGCGTGACATATGACAATTTTCGTTAATCTGTTTTCTGCGAAATGCGATTTGTGATATGCGCCATCGCATATCGGCAGTTTAAAGTTTTTCAACGTAAGCGGTGTTTGATGCATGCGATGCAATATATGTTTTCAGTCACGCATCATGATCTCGCAATCTTGGAATTTGACTTGCAAGGAGGTATCCATGATCCTTTTGCGATGCAATATTTCCTAATGAATAATTTTACTTTATCATAAAACTTAGATTTTTTAGATTTTTCAAGGAGATTTTCCTAAGTTTATGATGGTCAGTTTTATTAAAAAGGAAATAGAAGCACTAATTGATTTTTAAAATTTTTGACTAAGGGTCCCTACTTATTGAGTATTAGGAATAACACTAAATAAGAAGGGGGGTTTTTGCTGGCCACAACAATTGGCGATTCACTTGGAAGAACCAGTCATCTCTGCTTTTCTTTTGAATTTTCTAAACTTCCAAAACAAAAGATTTTCCAGAAAATTAAAATTTATTATAGAAAGACAAAGTACATTATGCTTTTACCTATCAATGATATTTTGTTTCTTCTATTTTTAACTTTGATTATTTACTCCCTCAAGCTAGTCCTTGTATCTACATCAGTCATTACTTGGTTTATAAAGATAAAAACAAAGCCTTCTCTATAAATTAGTTTTGAATATGCTCATTTTTCGTAGGTAGAGCCTCTGCTGCCAGCAAGTGTTTATAGCCTTGACAGGGTTACCTAGTACCCAGCAATGATCCTGTATCCTACTTAGATAAATTTACAATTTTCAAAGAGAAATCCACATCTACACTTATTTCTTTCATTTTCTTTTTTACCCTTAAAGAACAATGTCTTGGTTTGGTAGCCAATTTATGATAGTCATTCACTTGATTTATGGCTTTGCTGAACAAGCTGGCTCATGATGAGACCCCTTGTCTTTTGATTGCGACAATCTTGAGTCATTGCCCTATTGTGGTATCAATATTGGCAAAGTCAGCAAGCTATAATATCTATGATCATGATAAGTCGGCTCGTGATGAGACCTCTTACTCTTTAAGTTAAAGTGTATCTTTGGATCATTCTCTGAACATTGTAGTTTCCTAGGTGGGGAGGAAGTCATTGTTTCCTTAAGACAGCTCTCGATGACAGTGATAGAATTTTTGGAAAGAGATTTTCTATAGAGAATCTTCATTTTTGTTATTGATACCTTTCATTGGACTGATACAAAACAATTTCTGTCAAAGTTTATAGAGTTAAAACTAGTATCATTTCTAGGCCTAGAGTCTTTAACTGTATCTTTCAATAATAACGATTAATTTTCTAAAAGAATTCTATTTATACAAGTGAAAAACAAAATCTAAAAGAGAATTTGTGTCTTTTTTCGTGAATTCCTAATGTAACCATTTACAACCGGTTTTATTATGAAACTAAAACAACTACTCTACAAATTAGAAGAATGATCTCCTATGGAAAATATCTTTTGAGGATCTGTCCGTTAACAGGTAAAGAATCTCTTTTTCCTGTTAAATCTTGTAACATAAAAGTAGACAGACCTATGAATTCTATGATTTGGAAAGGGCCAAGCCACATTTGTTGAAATTTTGTATGTTTCCCTTTTTCCTCATGAGCCTTGTCCCATTTTAAAACTAGATCTCCCATCTGAAAATCTTTTCTGGATATCATGTTGGAATCAAAAGAGGCTTTTACTAATGCTTGATGATGAGCGTGAGTTATTTTGGCCTGTTCTCGTTGTTCTTCTAACTTAATTATTTCCAGTTGCCTTAGTTGTAAGGAAGAAGTTGGTGCTTCATCAATATATTGAACCAAGGACAAAGAGGGGATTGCTAAATGATTTGGAAGAACCACTTTTTTCCCATAAACTAAATTAAAGGGAGAAGTGCCAATGGAGGCTTTCTGCGTTATTCGATCTGCCCATAAAGCATATATTAAAGACTTGTGCCAATTTTTGTGATTTTGATCAATGGTTCGCTTAATAATTCTGATTAAGTTTTTATTTGTAGATTCAACTAATCCATTCCCTTGTGGGTAGTAATTGGTAGAGTATTTAAGCTTGAAACCCCTTTTGAGTGCAAATTCAGTCATTGCATTACCTGAAAAATATGATGCATTATCGAACCTTAAAGCAGAAGGCAACCCAACCTGGTGATTATGAACTGATCCATGAACTCGATGATATTTTCAGCATTAGCCGTCTTGATTGGAACTGCTTCTACTCATTTAGTAAAGTAATTTGTTGTTGTAAGGATATATCTATGTTGTTTAGAAGAGTGAGGAACGATCTCACCTATTATGTCCAATCCCCACTGATTGAAAGGCTGCTCAATGTTAACTGGTTGCAGTGGCAAGGATGGTTTCTTTTGTCTCCCAGTAGCGGTTTGACAGACTTGACATTTCCTGACGTAGTTATGTGAGTCTTTGAATAATGTGGGCTAGTAATAGCCTGCGGGTAAGATTTTATGAGCAGTTAGCGTCTCCAGCATAGTGTCCGCTTGCTGGCCCATCATGGAGTTCCTGCAAGACCTTTTCAGCTTCAGATTTCTCAAGACATCTAAGGAGAACAAAATCATAATTTATTCTAAAAAGAACATCATTCACAAGCTGATATTGTTTGGCTTTCAACCTTAGAGCTCTTTTCTTCGTATGATCGAGGTTTGAAGGAGCATATCCATTCTTCAAATAATAAATGATATCAGCGTATAGTGACTCAACATCGTTTAGGCTTACCTCGTACATTTGTATCTCTGCAGATGGAATTTCGAACATAAGCGATGCTCTAGCCAGCATTTTGCAAAAGCCTTGACCTTTTACAATACTTGCTGGTTTGATTTCTACGTCATATTCCTGTAAGGCAGTAACCCAATTGGCTCTTTTCTCGCCCACATCCTTCTGTACTAGAAGATTTCTTACTGCCGGAAATGGTACTATGATTTTTGTATGTGCTTTGAGTTAAAAAGGTCTGAAATATTTAATTGCTTTGAAAACAACATAAGCTTGTTTCTCCACATCTGAATAATTCAACTTAGCCCCTTGTAAATTGGAACTGAAAAAAAAAATTGGGGCTTCTGCCTTTTCTTGATTTGCTTGAGTGAGTATCGCAACATATGATCTATCAGAGGCAAATGTATATAAAACAAAATGATCGGAAAAATTTGGAGTTGCTAAAGATGCAGCATTAACAATTGCTTGTTTGATCAGATTGAATGCCTCATGTTCATCTTGGCCCCATTTAAAGTTTGAGTTCTTTTTAATCATTGCTTGTAAAGGAGACATGATTCTTGAAAAATTTGGAACAAATCTCTTTACAAAGTTAATCTGGCCAAGGAAAGATTGCATGGATTTCTTGTTGTGAGGTAGGGGTACTGCAAAAATCTCCTTGATTCTGTCAGGAACAATGTGAATTCCAGATTTTGACACTATGAATCCGAGAAGTTTTCCTTCACTTAATGCGAAAAAGGATTTTTTCGGGTTAAGCGAAATTCCATACCTTTGACAATGTTGGAAGATTTGTTTTAAATCTCTAAGATGATTATTTCGTTTCTTGGAATATACAGTTATATCATCCAAATAGATTACCACTGATTTATTAACTAAACCCCTGAATGCGATGTCCATGGCTCTCTGAAATGTGGCACCAGCGTTAATCAGACCAAATGACATCTTTTGATATGCGTATGTGCCCCATTTAGTTCTGAATGTGGTTTTTAATTGATCATCGGGATGTACCAACACTTGATTGTATCCTGAGAATCCATCCAAGAAGGACATTAATTTTGACCTCGCGACTGCCTGCATTATTTGTTCCATGGGAGGCAAAGGAAAAATATCCTTTTGGCAGTCTTTGTTAAGATTTCGAAAGTCAATGCAAATTCTAATGTCTCCGTTTTTCTTTCTAACAGGGACGATATTGGAAACCCATTTGGAATGCCGAACGGGAAAAATTATTTTGGCTTTCAATAACTTATTGAGTTCAGTTTTGATCTGGTTTTCTAGATTGGGATGGATCTTTCTCATTTTTTGTTGGATAGGTTTTTCATTGTTTATCATTGGAATAGTATGTTGGATGATGGAGGTGTCGTATGTTTTGAGTTCATCGTAATTCCAAGCAAAGACACTTTTGTATTGTCTCAAGAAACGAATATACGCTATTTTTTCTTCAGGAGCTAGACCAAGGCCTAGATTGATATTCTATGGTTTGGTATCAGTTCCTAGATTTACTAATTCATAGTTCAAAGTTGAAATTTGGAGTTTTGAATTGGTAGATCTTTTGAATCGATCTTTCAAATCATAAAGGTCCTCTAACTTGACTACTGACTAAGGTATGGCATTGTTAGTGCTATCTTGTTACAATTGTTGGTTATGTTGGTCTTTGTCAATTATTTGATTGGTATAGGATCCTTCAGATGCGAGGAAACTCACGATATCAGGATCGTTGTTGAAAATCCTCCAATTGGTAATGTTATCAGGAATAGATGATCTAAAAATTATTTCAATTGAAAATCGATCAGGGCTAAAATCTTATGAAGGAATAAGCTTGGAAGCTATGTTAGCTAAGAGGTCAACACTAGCATTCTGGAGTCTGGGAATTGATGAAATATTAAATGCCATAAAGTGTTTAGTCAGATCTTGAACTAAAGATTGGTAATGTTTTAAATGACCTGATAAACAATGTGTAGTATTACGTACCTGTCTGATTACGATTTCAAAATCTCCAAAAACTTGAAGGTATTTGACGTCTAATCCGATTGCTTTGTATAATCCTTGGACTAAAGCCTCGTATTCTGCGGTATTGTTGGTGCAATCGAATTCGAGTCTGCAAGTTAGCATAGTTTTGTCTCCCCCTGGAATTATTAACATGCATCCTACTCCTGCTCCTTCGTTAGACTTAGAACCGTCAAAAAATAATTTCCAAAATAAATATTTATTTACAGGACTATCTATAAAATTAATACATTTAGAACTATCTATTTGAGAGAAATTTTCTACTTGAGATAAAACAGAATGTTCTAAGTAAGGTGAAGTATAAGCATTAAAATTTCATAGGAAAGAATCTACTGAGTAGTTGCCAATGATGTTATTGCTGTATGCTATTGGTTCATTTTCTCCCTCCAGTTCTGTTACTATGTATTTCTGATGTCTTTCCCGCTCAACTTTTATTTGATTTGGTTTACCATTGTAAGGGAGCCACATGTGCAACCAATCAGTTGTAGAGTATCCATGAGGTTTTTCTTACCAATCTCTGCTAAGAATTAAGCCATAAAATTCCGGAATATCAACAACTAAAATGTCGATAACTTGACATACCTTTGGGTTGGATGATAGCCTCATGGTAACCTGATTTAATTCCCCAATCACTTCGACTTGCAATCGATCTAATTGAACTATGCGTACAACTGATTTTTGTAGTTGAAAGTTCAATTTTGCACATATTGACTTTGGTAAAATATTCGATGAAGCTCCAGAATCCACTAAGCAATTATGCAAATTTTTATTGAAAATTTCATAAGTAATAAGAAATGGGGGAGTATGAGATCTCGATCTTCCTCCAATTAAGGTGATATCGTTTGGATCAACTTTATTAATCGCATTAGTTGGAGGTCTTCCCATGTCATGGGAAGCTTGAGAGATTATAGCGGTAGGAAAAGGTGCAACTGGTACAGCATGTAATTCTTTCAAAAGTACCTTTTGCTGGTGTTTTAACTTGCTCAATTCGTAAAAAGTGATATTGGCCCTAGTCTTTTTCATGTCTTCTATGATATTATACTCCATTTCATCTGAAACGATCAACTTTTTAGATGGAGTTGATTGGTCTGTTTGGACTGGGCTAGTTTGAGTCGCTTTAGGTGTCGTTTTCTTGGCTGCGACTTTATCCGTAGTCATTGAGCTTGCGCTCTTTGGCTTAGGTGTAGGTTGAGGAGGATCAAGTTGATTTCTACTTTGAGTACTAACCGGGGATGCCTCTTGATCCTCTTCATCTGGGAGGATGAAATCCCACATACCTTGTAACTCTACAACTTCTTCTTCATCAGTATGTTCCTCAGTAGTGATTTCCTCTTCTTCTTCTTCGGATTCAGCACTTGTAATAGCATTAGGGGGTTTGGAATCGGTCGAAGGGTTTCTTTTAAAAGGTCTGTACGGATTTTTAGAAGAAGTTTCTGCCACTTGTTTCTTAATGTCGACCATCTCGTTAGACATGGTCTTCAAAATTTTTTGCAATCCTTCTAAATCGAATGGATCTTTCGATTGTTTTTTCTTGGGATCTTCCTTGAAAGTAACCTTCTTGGATTTTCCTTCTTCTAACGCGTTTTTCTTTTCTAGGGCCATAATACATTTCTCTACTGTTATTGCTTCTTTCATATTTTCAACCAAGGATAATTTTAGGGGCGAATGTTCACCCTTTGGCGAAATTAAGGGGTTTTAAATTTTTAGTGGGCGAATATTTTGTATCATAGTACATTTTTACAAATCACCTCAAATAGCCCACCTTATTTTAAGGGAGAGGGTAAAAAAGGTAAATTTATCCCTTGAAATTAGGACTTACAACCTTCCATTCGCCCATTTTCAAGAATAGGTTTTATTTAAGTGAATCCATTCGCCCATTTTCAAGAATAGGTTTTATTTAAGTGAATCCTATGGGCCAAATACCATATTTATAAAAAAGGTATGGTAAATTAATGAAAATATAAATAAATGAGAGGTATGGTAAATAAATAAAACATTTTTTATATTTACTCCATAAGTCACCTTATATACATGTAATGGTGTAAACAAATAAAAATATAAGTAAAGTGGAGGTATGGTAAATAAATAAAATGTCTTTTTATACTTACTCAAACGGTATGGTAAATAAATAAAAATATAAATAAACTAGACGTATCGTAAATAAATAAAACCTCTTTTTATATTTAGTCCATAACCCTTGTTCTATTTATGAAGGCTCAAGAAAGAGGTTTTATTTAAGTGAATCCTATGGGCCAAATACCATATTTGTAAAAGAGGTATGGTAAATTAATAAAAATATAAATAAACGAGAGGTATGGTAAACAAATAAAACATTTTTTTATATTTACTCCATAAGTCACCTTATATTTACGGACACTCAAAAAATGGGTTATATTTAGGTGAAACCTATGGCCAAAATACTATGGGACAAATACCATGGACTAGATTGTTATTAATACCATGCAAAAAACCATTATTAACCCTAATATTAGAATTAATAAAAATAAAAATGGAACATGGTATTGACCCATGGTATTCACCAAAATGGCACATGGTATTGACCCATGGTATTCACCTCGAATGTAGCCTATTTAAATGGGGGAATTAAACCAGCATGTAGCCTATGCTAAGATTCACTAGGACTTTACAAAGTTTTATTATTTAGTGAAAGACTCGCCAAGATCTTACAAGATTTTATAATTGAGTAAAATATTCGCCATGCCTGGTGAGAGATTCGCCAAAAAATTATATATACATATTATATTATTGATAAAATCGCCTTCCATTTTTCCTATATACCATGGAGATTCGCCCATTTATTATATTCATAAATTTAGGGGGGCTTCTTAAAATTTTCCCTGTTTTCAACTAAAGTTGTTTTGTTAGCCCTATTAACGAAGATTGCTATGTTTGATGGTAAAGCAGTGATGTACCATTCACTTCGAACTTCTTCGCTAGGCTTGGAAGCAGTAGGAATTTTGTTTAAGATTTTATTGAAACATAAATTGAAATCTTTGATAGGTTATTTTGACTCGGCCCTAAGGTTAGACAGGTCATTGATTAGTGTCGTCATAGACCTATCATCACCAAACTTAGTCAGGAATTGTTCTTGGAAAATCTCCCAACTAGTAATAGATCCAGACGGTAATGAGAAATACCATGATCCGGCTGTTCCTTGTAGAGTATAAGGGAAAAGTCGAACAACAACATCTTCATTGGTAAACTCCATTTAGATTTATGGATAGCATAAAGTTATTTATATGTTCTTCCGCTAGGATGCCTGCCTCAGGGTTAAACTTAGGCATCCATTTTTCAGGATGGGCCAGTAGCTGACTCAGGGTGTAGGCATTAAGACTGCCCCTGGGTTATTCCATGGAGATTGGGCCATCGCTGATCTATTAACAGAGGAAAGTGCAGAAGATGATCCCTGCGGTTGAGAAGATGAGGATATTACGACTCCAGATGATTGAGAAGGAGATGTAGGAGTACCAGTGGACTAATGGACAATGATCTGAAGTGGAGGAGTGGATAGTTGACTGCGCGGTGGAGAGGTTGAGATGGATGATGATGATGAAAGAGTCTTGCTATGGGACCCTTTAGGAGATTTCCTTGCTCTCTTCCTTGTGGGTAGAGGTAACTCGGTTGGCCGAACACCAAACTTTTCGCTCTTTAATTTGGTAACAGGATGAGCAGGGTTATATTGCGAAGTCACGCTGCCTTGAGATTTATCAGATTTTTGAGGAGATATGGAAAATCGCTGAAGTTTTTGAATCAAATATTCAACTTCAGGAGGTTCAATAGTAGATTATTCTGAAATGTGAGGGTTTGTAATAGCGACTGTTGCTCTAGCGACTTCTGACTCTAGATTTAAAGATTCTAAATGCAATGGAGAAGTCGAGGGAGATGGTGAGGGCGATTTACTCTTAGAATGGTATTTATATTTAGACTTGCTTGCCATTCACAGTGCGGGGCCCTCCTTCTAACGCCAAATATGTTGAAGCCCCAAAAATCGGGTCTACAACAAGGGGGATACCCACCCGGTCCGGACCTTGGTTAGCAGCTCCTTTTCCATTTGGTATAGTGGGTTCGACTGGGGATATGGAACCAGTTTCCCAATTTATGTGTATGTGTGTGAAGAATTGATATTTCCCTTCTAAAAGTTCCTAAGTGAGATGTTCTAATTCTAACTCTAATCTAATAACATGCAACTTGTATTCTAATAAGCAGAAATATCTAAGTCTACACTAACCCGAGGTGTAATCCTTCTGTTATGCGATCTAAAATGATTTCAGATAACAATTGGTAATAAAGATCATTCAACTGTTATGAGAAAAGAATTCAATACAGATAAACCACTTCGTATAAAAAGTTAGACGAAACAGTTGTGAAAAACATATCGCATAATAACCTACTCATACATTAAGCACAAATAAATAGCTATCACCGTACAAAAGTGCCAAATGATAACTCAAGCATTCACACATCAATATATAAATAGCTGAACATGAATATCACTTTTAACACAAAGGCAGAAATAGTTAAGCGATAAAAGTACCATTTATAACTAGTCCTACTCATGAGCTTCAAGTGATAATGATTTATCTCTTCTTGATCCAACATCCACTAAGAGTACAGAAGTGCAACATCAGTAGCAGATATTGAATACAGATATCAATGAATCTTGTTCCATTCATTCATCAAAACCTCCTCAGAGGGTACAAAAGTGAATGTACTGGGGATGATTTTTTGATAAATTTCAGGACCCTTCTCTAAATGCGTGACAAGGGTTTAAATACTACTAACTAAATCTAAAAATAACTTGTTACAAAAATGTAGGATGCAGTTTCAATGACCGTCCTCATTTCAGGCAAAAAAACAAAAAACATAATTAAAACTAAAACTGAATCTAAAATTAAAACTACTAACTAATTATTTATGTATCTGCTCCTTGAAATTGCACATGTTCAACATTTGTTTGAGAAGAGTTGGTTGAGGAGGATCAAGTTGATTTCTACTTTGAGTACTAACCGGGGATGCCTCTTGATCCTCTTCATCTGGGAGGATGAAATCCCACATACCTTGTAACTCTACAACTTCTTCTTCATCAGTATGTTCCTCAGTAGCGATTTCCTCTTCTTCTTCTTCGGATTCAGCACTTGTAATAGCATTAAGGGGTTTGGAATCGGTTGAAGGGTTTCTTTTAAAAGGTCTGTATGGATTTTTAGAAGAAGTTTCTGCCGCTTGTTTCTTAATGTCGACCATCTCGTTAGACATGGTCTTCAAAACTTTTTGCAATCCTTCTAAATTGAATGGATCTTTCGATTGTTTTTTCTTGGGATCTTCCTTGAAAGTAACCTTCTTGGATTTTCATTCTTCTAACGCGTTTTTCTTTTCTAGGGCCATAATACATTTCTCTACTGTTATTGCTTCTTTCATATTTTCAACCAAGGATAATTTTAGGGGCGAATGTTCGCCCTTTGGCGAAATTAAGGGGTTTTAAATTTTTAGTGGGCCAATATTTTGTATCATAGTACATTTTTACAAATCACCTCAAATAGCCCACCTTATTTTAAGGGAGATGGTAAAAAAGGTAAATTTAGCCCTTGAAATTAGGACTTACAACCTTCCATTCGCCCATTTTCAAGAATAGGTTTTATTTAAGTGAATCCTATGGGCCAAATACCATATTTATAAAAGAGGTATGGTAAATTAATGAAAATATAAAGAAATGAGAGGTATGGTAAATAAATAAAACATTTTTTATATTTACTCCATAAGTCACCTTATATACATGTAATGGTGTAAACAAATAAAAATATAAGTAAAGTGGAGGTATGGTAAATAAATAAAATGTCTTTTTATACTTACTCAAATGGTATGGTAAATAAATAAAAATATAAATAAACTAGACGTATCGTAAATAAATAAAACCTCTTTTTATATTTAGTCCATAACCCTTGTTCTATTTATGAAGGCTCAAGAAAGAGGTTTTATTTAAGTGAATCCTATGGGCCAAATACCATATTTGTAAAAGAGGTATGGTAAATTAATAAAAATATAAATAAATGAGAGGTATGGTAAACAAATAAAACATTTTTTTATATTTACTCCATAAGTCACCTTATATTTACGAACACTAAAAAAATGGGTTATATTTAGGTGAAACCTATGGCCAAAATACTATGGGACAAATACCATGGACTAGATTGTTATTAATACCATGCAAAAAACCATTATTAACCCTAATATTAGAATTAATAAAAATAAAAATGGCACATGGTATTGACCCATGGTATTCACCAAAATGGCACATGGTATTGACCCATGGTATTCACCTCGAATGTAGCCTATTTAAATGGGGGAATTAAACCAGCATGTAGCCTATGCTAAGATTCACTAGGACTTTACAAAGTTTTATTATTTAGTGAAAGACTCGCCAAGATCTTACAAGATTTTATAATTGAGTAAAATATTCGCCATGCCTGGTGAGAGATTCGCCAAAAAATTATATATACATATTATATTATTGATAAAATCGCCTTCCATTTTTCCTATATACCATGGAGATTCGCCCATTTATTATATTTATAAATTTAGGGGGGGTTCTTAAAATTTTCCCTGTTTTCAACTAAAGTTGTTTTGTTAGCCCTATTAACGAAGATTGCTATGTTTGATGGTAAAGCAGTGATGTACCATTCACTTCGAACTTCTTCGCTAGGCTTGGAAGCAGTAGGAATTTTGTTTAAGATTTTATTGAAACATAAATTGAAATCTTTGATAGGTTCTTTTGACTCGGCCCTAAGGTTAGACAGGTCATTGATTAGTGTCGTCATATACCTATCATCACCAAACTTAGTCAGGAATTGTTCTTGGAGAATCTCCCAACTAGTAATAGATCCAGACGGTAATGAGAAATACCATGATCCGGCTGTTCCTCGTAGAGTATAAGGGAAAAGTCGAACAACAACATCTTCATTGGTAACTCCATTTATATTTATGGATAGCATAAAGTTATTTATATGTTCTTCCGCTAGGATGCCTGCCTCAGGGTTAAACTTAGGCATCCATTTTTCAGGATGGGCCAGTAGCTGACTCAAGGGTGTAGGCATTAAGATTGTCCCTGGGTTATTCCATGGAGATTGGGCCATCGTTGATCTATTAACAGAGGAAAGTGCAGAAGATGATCCCTGCGGTTGAGAAGATGAGGATATTACAACTCCAGATGATTGAGAAGGAGATGTAGGAGTACCAGTGGACTAATGGACAATGATCTGAAGTGGAGGAGTGGATGGTTGACTTCGCGGTGGAGAGGTTGAGATGGATGATGATGATGAAAGAGTCTTGCTATCGGACCCTTTAGGAGATTTCCTTGCTCTCTTCCTTGTGGGTAGAGGTAACTCGGTTGGCCGAACACCAAACGTTTCGCTCTTTAATTTGGTAAGAGGATGAGCAGGGTTATATTGTGAAGTCACGCTGCCTTGAGATTTATCAAATTTTTGAGGAGATATGGAAAATCGCTGAAGTTTTTGAATCAAATATTCAACTTCAGGAGGTTCAATAGTAGATTATTCTGAAATGTGAGGGTTTGTAATAGCGACTGTTGCTCCAGCGACTTCTGACTCTAGATTTAAAGATTCTAAATGCAACGGAGAAGTCAGGGGAGACGGTGAGGGTGATTTACTCTCAGAATGGTATTTATATTTAGACTTGCTTGCCATTCACAGTTCGGGGCCCTCCTTCTAACGCCAAATATGTTGAAGCCCCAAGAATCGGGTCTACAACAAGGGGGATACCCACCCGGTCCGGACCTTGGTTAGCACCTCCTTTTCCATTTGGTATAGTGGGTTCGACTAGGGATATGGAACCAGTTTCCCAATTTATGTGTATGTGTGTGAAGAATTGATATTTCCCTTCTAAAAGTTCCTAAGTGAGATGTTCTAATTCTAACTCTAATCTAATAACATGCAACTTGTATTCTAATAAGCAGAAATATCTAAGTCTACACTAACCCGAGGTGTAATCCTTCTGTTATGCGATCTAAAATGATTCAGATAACAATTGGTAATAAAGATCATTCAACTGTTATGAGAAAAGAATTCAATACAGATAAACCACTTCGTATAAAAGTTAGACGAAACAGTTGTGAAAAACATATCGCATAATAACCTACTCATACATTAAGCACAAATAAATAGCTATCACCGTACAAAAGTGCCAAATGATAACTCAAGCATTCACACATCAATATATAAATAGCTGAACATGAATATCACTTTTAACACAAAGACAGAAATAGTTAAGCGACAAAAGTACCATTTATAACTAGTCCTACTCATGAGCTTCAAGTGATAATGATTTATCTCTTCTTGATCCAACATCCACTAAGAGTACAGAAGTGCAACATCAGTAGCAGATATTAAATACAGATATCAATGAATCTTGTTCCATTCATTCATCAAAACCTCCTCAGAGGGTACAAAAGTGCATGTACTGGGGATGAGTTTTTGATAAATTTCAGGACCCTTCTCTAAATGCGTGATAAGGGTTTAAATACTACTAACTAAATCTAAAAATAACTTGTTACAAAAATGTAGGATGCAGTTTAAATGACCGTCCTCATTTCAGGCAAAAAAACAAAAAACATAATTAAAACTAAAACTGAATCTAAAATTAAAACTACTAACTAATTATTTATGTATCTGCTCCTTGAAATTGCACACGTTCAACATTTGTTTGAGAAGAGTTGGTTGGCCGACTTCCGATTTTAGCTGTGCTGTGAAAACATAATCGGCAAGAGCTGGTGCCATCTTCTCAGCAGAATTGATGATACACTTGAGAGTCATGCACTGGCTGTGTGGTTTTACCAAATATGCCCAGTAATAATCCCAATTCAACTTGGTTAACCTTTGGATTGATTCTGCCTTTTCTTGAGCCTTCTGTCTCCAGTCTGTTTGTAATTGTTGTTCATATGTACATACCATTTTGAAGATATTTCTGACAAATACCACTGGTTTTAGGATTCAAGTTTTACTTTTTACCTCTATTGTTACTTTCTTACAAATTTTTGGGCTTACAGATGACTGAGCAATTAGAAGCTTTCCTTTTCAAGAAGTTTTGCTCAGCGATGCGCGATTAGCGCTAGGCTAATCGCGCATTGGAAACTGCCTCCGTTTCTTGATCCAGGCTTCCTTGGTGCGTTTTTTGCCTTTTGCACGTTTTCTTTTAGCGGATATAAAGCTCAAATTTTGTGAAAATAATGATTCCGTAAGCTCTTGACCCTGAGTTTTAAATTGTTTGTTTCAAATATTAGTGCTGTCCAGTATCCATTTAATCATGTCTGTGTATGGGAGAATTGTGGGCCTCGTCGCTATCCTGTGTAAGAACGAACAAGCTAGCTCTGTAATGGATGCCTCGGAAGAACCATGTGAGCCTGAAGTAGCCGTAACTTCCATCACTCTGGGATTTTCTTCCTCAAGTAGACTATACATGCCTTCCCAAGTAGAAATACCAGCGTCTCTGTTACAGGCGGTGTCTATATACAAGGGCGCCATTTCTTTCTCTTCAGAACTCTGGGCTTTGCCCTTCTTTCCCATAATATCTTGCGTACTGTTTTTTATCATTCTCTATTCTCCATTCCTGCAATTTACAAGTGAAGTGAGAATAATGATAAGGAAAGGTGACAAGAAAGATTTAAATGCCGAAGACATATAAAATATACCACCTTACGTGAAATGGCTCTTTTGATAAGCACAAAACCCTATTTCATTAATGATCGGCAACTAACTCATTAATTAGCATTAAAGCGCATAACCAGGTCTCGGTTTATGGAAAATACTTTTTTGAACAACGAGCCCGAAAGATCTGCGATGAAGCGATTTTGCGATTTGCTTCGCAATATCGCATATCGCAACATCACAGAATCATGAAATCGCTTGCTCGTTATATCGCAAATTCACAATATCACACTATCGCATTATCGAATTGCCGCTCTATCACATTGTCGTTCTATCGCAAAATCGGAACATCGCAATATCGCATCATTGCATTATCGCAATGTCGCAATATCGCAAGAGCGTGGCATATGAAAATTTTCGTTAATCTATTTTCTGCGAAATGCGATTTGCGATATGCGCCATCGCATAGTGGCAGTTTAAATTTTTCCAACATAAGCAGTGTTTGATGAATGCGATGTGATATATGTGTGTAGTCCCGCATCGCGATCTCGCAATCTTGGAATTCGGCTTGCAAGTAGGTATCCATGATGCTTTTGTGATGCGATATTTCCTAAGGAATAATTTTACTTTATCATAAAACTTAGAATTTTTAGATTTTTCAAGGAGATTTTCCTAAGTTTATGATGGTAGGTTTTATTAAAAAGGAAATAGAAGCATTAATTGATTTTTTAAATTTTTTACTAAGGGTCCCCACTTATTGAGTATTAGGAATAACACTAAATAAGAAGGGGGTTGTTTCTGGCCACAACAAAACACGAGAGATAAAAAGGATCAAATGGAACCAAAAACAAACCCTAAATTAGCAAAAAGCACAAACACATAAAGAGAAGAGAAGATCATGAAACACGACATCGAAAAAACACAAACACATAAATAGAAGAGAAGACCATAAAACACCACATGAAACTAAGGAATTTGGAATAATAGAGCACTTATATCTTGATCAAACAATTCATTTGTACAATATTTGTACACACTCTAAATTGGAACACCCTCCCTGATAGGGGTTATAGGCCCATTAATATAGGTTGGTCCCAACCACCTAGATATAATATAATAAAGAGTTTACTAGGATATATTTCAAGCGAAAACCCTTGCTACACTCGAAAAATATAGAAGATAAGTCAGCCCATGATCCTACAGACCTATGATTGGAAAATGCATCAAAATAGTTGAGAGTAGTGACCCTTTGCCAACATGCATCATAGGCTTGTTAGAGCCAATACAAATCACTATAGATAGTTGAGTACCCTCACATGACCAAGTGCAATGCCTAATAGAAGGGTACTAACCTTTTGAATATATGAAGAATGTCTCCAAATAAGGTGGATTGAATACAAAGAACATCACCATCTAAAACTGCTATAGTCCAATCTGCAAAACATACAAACATATGAGTACCATAAGAACAATCCATATAATCTAGTAGATGAAGTGTCAATCAGTCTTCAAGAAAAACCACTAAAGGGGCCAAGAAGGGTTTAAATCCCTATAATAATGCTGATCCAGAAACCTTAGTTCAATGGCCCTTATGGAAAATGTCACCAACCACTAATCTCACATATTAATTGAATAACCAAGAAAATATTATGCCAACAAATTCTCCAGAACATATAATTTCATGTGGGCTCTCATAAGAAGCCTTAAAGAGGAATAATCCTAAAACTCCTTCAACATTTGTGCAAATAAGTTGATCTATACACTTGTTGGTTAGTGTTGTAGTAAGCACTTGAAGATGAGTGAAATCCTAGGAGAAATGAGATAACCTCAAAGGGAAAGATGACAACCCTTAGGGTAATAATATCCACCAAAAACTTTTGGATCAGCTCCAAATAAGGCTAGAAATGACTACAGTTGCAAAAATAACCAACATGTGTAGCCAACACACAAATCTATAGTGTTGGGTGCCAAAATTTCCATGCATAAGGTAGAACGTGGACACAAAACAAGGAGTCTTCTAGCCAGGAAAAAAAAACCCATAGAACAACCCCAAAACTTATTTAATTCAAAATTTTAGTCATCATCCACATACAAAAAATACCAGCAAGATCAAGAAGAAACCCTAACAGGTATAAGTGCACCAACCTCTATGCAATCTCAAATAGGAGGGAAAAGAGTTAAAACAACCATAACAAGTGTGCATGAAAAAGAAAGATATATCCCATCGAATATATGACATCAACCTTGTAGAATATGTGTGAAGCAATCATGTTATAAATGTTTGAAGTGATGAAAGATCAACCCAACAAAAGGAAACACAAGATACAATGGATCCCAATAAAAGAAAAATACCAATGACATGTAGAATACCAAGCATAAAAAGAGAGAACCACCGAATAAGGGAGAGGAAGCTCACACCCACTCTAATACTATGTTGAGATCAGAAGAGATAAACAAAGATCAAATGGAACCAACCAGAAATCCCTTCATCTACATAGACCATAAACACATACAGAGAACAAAATATGAACCCATGAATAAGAGAAACACAATATGTGGTGCCCATATGCTAAAGAATCACACAAGAGAACATGTAACCAATGATCCAAAAATGTATTTGTAAAAATGTTTGTGTGTGTGTATTTATACACACTTTAAAATGGGGTGCCCTCCTAGAGAGGGGTTAAGGACTCACAAATCTAGGTCAACCCTAACCATCCATATATAAAATAATGAAGAGTTTGACTATGGCATCTTTCAAGACAAAACCCTATACACACTTAAAATACACACAAGACAAGTCAACCCATGGATTTATGTGAAGATTACACATCTCCAACACTCGAGCTACATTAACTCTATTAAAAGAGTGTGGAATCTTCTTCCAAGGTTATAAATGAGAAAGATATGTTATTTTGGAGGCAAGATGCCATTAATTGTTAACAATTTCACTACTTTCCTACATGGATATGGGAGACAAATCATAGTTGTCAAGCATAAGTTCCAATATGAAGGATGAATTTGAATAACTTAGCAAAAATATTTAGTTCAACCTATTTGACGAGGAAATTCAAGCTTATGTAGCCAAGCTATGTCAAATTTAATAGGTTACAAAGTTCAAAAAGCTCAATGGACCTAATAACAGGAAAAATTGCATTAGATTAAATATAGCAACTAATCAACATAGTGTTATTTTAAGGTGCATTGAAGCCATTAATGGATAAAATAATGTCTTCACCTAGTACCTATTTTTGGGGAATGCATAGTAGAGCATAGGATAACTCATTTTCCATTGTCATAGGGAAACATGCTTTATATATTAAACAAAAAAAAAATTGAAACATTTATTCTCGTATTGTGACTTTGTGAAGTTCTCTTAGGACAAGTTGTTTAAGCCCTATAGATGATTCCTTCATATTCCATAGAAAGTGGCCTTATTAAGAGACAAACTCGCTTGAACCATCAAATTCAGTGTAGTATGGAAACTGACTAGAACAGAAGTTGTCATTTTTATTTGGAAACGAAGCATTGGGACTAAAAATAAAATAAAAATATCTCCTTTTGCAAATAACTTTATAGGTCCATGAGGTCAAGAAGGATGTAGCACATTTGTGCAAATCATTGGAGTTCTAGGGAGGGATCCTACTCTATAAGTAGGGATCCTCTTACTAACCTCTTGTCTCCCTCATCCTGCTACCAACGATCACAATACTCTTAAGGAAGGCCTTTCTGTTATTTTAGTAAGGAAATAAGAGAACAAAAATAAAGGCACCATAATTTCACCCCCGACCACTGCGATAGAATGACATATACCATTGGCTAGCATTAGCACTCTTTAAGGAAAAGAAGCTTCCAGCATGAAAGTAGGAAAATGATAGATGGGAACCCATTATCATGGAGCTCGAGCCTACAATATTGTTGGGTGCCACCCTTAATAGGATATTTCTCAAACAAATAATGTTTATATTAAGAAAATGTCAAAAAGAAACCTTACAACATATAATATACTTCCCTTTATAGGCAAGATGGATCCAAAATGGGGATGATCAAGTATGACCTTGTCTCCCTTATTTAATAATATATTATCTATTAACTACCCAACAATTAATATGAAACAACATAACAATAATTCATAGTACATAATATTCCACTACAACCTCTAGAATTAGGATTTCACCTCCCGTGGAAGAGGAGAATCATGACTGATGACAAAAAATATTGAGGAAAATATTTTCTTTAACAGAGGTACAAGAAAATTAGAGAAAGAATAATAGAAAATAGGTAAGGCATGATAGAAAAAGGTATCTAGAACATGAAGACTAGAACTATAGAATAGGAACAACTGTTGTACTTGAAAATGAAACAAGCAAGATAGAAAGTAGTAACTTTTGCTTGAAATTCAAACAAAGAGGAGGCATATAAGCAAAAAAAAGGTTGTATTGAAATGAAAAAGGACCATCCCTTTTAATCATCAATATATATGAGACTCCAAAAAATAGGCTACATTAGTTGGGATGCTCCACTTGTCCTTTTGAATCCAATTGAAATCATGGCTTCATAAAAAGGAAATGGAAATTAATTGATTACTTGACTAGATTTAATAAAATCCTTCCTTCAACAATAGGATATGGCAATATATTGAGTCAATTTCTTAAGTGAAGTGAGGGAAATCCTTTGTTGATGAAGGATTCAATCCCACACCAGTTACCTGAAATAAGGCAATATAAGTCTAAACCAACCCCATTATTATCAAACAGAGTAGAGAGTGTAATTGATAGAGAAATATAATCTTTTAAATGGGAATCATGAAGAATAACTATTTTCAAACGATAATCATGCATAAAAACCCAATAGCATAGTTCCATAGCCATCTATTGGCTTACAACTAGGCATAATAAAGAGATATTTCTTATCTTTAGAAACCTGGAAGAAAAATTAAAGTAGTCATAGCCTCATGCAAATGTTCCAAACTTTCACAAGAAAATCACTGGTAAGAGACCAATAAGGAAAGTACATACAAATTCACTCTCCCCACTCATACTGGATTCAGTGATCAACATGGAATGTCTAATAATAAGAACTCCATCTGTAGGGACCTACAAATGAGTAAAAATATTTTAGAGCAAAGTTATTCAATTTATAAATGAAGCAACACATTGACGGAATTAGTAGTAAGTACATAAGCGAGTTCAATATACCTGATCACCAATATTGAGAAATATGACATCACCCACTACAAGATCAAAAATGGAAATTGTACATCTTCTTCCACCCTTGATCACTTAAAAAAGCAACAAAAAACAATGTTTGATCATAATAATGAAAAGTAAATCTCAAGCATTCCACATATGTATATAGACATGTATATACAAGAAATTTCAAAATGAGAAAATTCAAAGACTAAGGCAGATGGTGATATGCACTTGAACTTCAATGTTCCTCTTCTCCTCATTCAAATTTTGGAATTGGAGATATTATCTGTAATCACTAATTGTTGCAATTAAAAAGTCATTATCATCAACATGTGCATAAACATATTATAAAATGAAATAACAAGCATTACACAAATTTAAGATAATCTAGTTAAAAGTGAGTGTTTTTTTTATGTTCCAATGGAGTTGCATTTTATGTGTCAACTTTCTCTGCATGTCTCAACTTATTTTACTATACATTTAACTTATTTTAGAAAAAATGATACATGGATGAAACAATGATCTGTAAGCTTATGTTTTGAATGAAACACTCGCTAAATAATTTTTTGTTTTGTGAAATATATACATTGCATCATTTACTAAAATAAAGGGTTACAGTTTAGTTATTGAAGTAGTCAAATTCAATTGTGTAATCAGAATTTACAGCTGCAACTGATTTAACAATAATATCAATTATAACACGACAACGAGGAGAATTGGGAAAATAATGGAAATTTGAAAAATTTGTTGAAATTCATTTGGTTTATTAGTTTTCTTGAGGGAGAAATTAAAAAGCATGGATGTGGACAGTTCACTATTTTTTCTTGACTATAAAATTTGAAAGGAACAATTATTCATAGTCTTCTATTGATACCACAACCAATGAAGCAACAAAACCCAAGACACCATGACTATGGAATATCAACACACCTACAAGACTTTAGTGCATCTGCTTGTATACTGTAAAATAGTCAACAAAGGGACCAAGGGACAAGATTGTTGAGGTAGATGAGAAGATGGAAGTCTAAATTTGATTCACAATGTGCAACAAAGGAAATACATGCCATTCACAAAAAAAATAATTCTCAATAACAATTCCAAAGAGATCAACTATGCTCTGTGTGTTGTCAACAATGTACAACTTCTTATCTTAAGGAACAACGCTGATATTTTTTCCTCATCAACTCAAATGGAAGCCTGGTTGCAAAGAATTGCCAGAAAAATTGGAAGGGCAAGAAGACATGCATGGTTTCTTGGAGTAAAATTCTCATAGTCTCTATAAGTTATCAGAAGCTATTATGATGAATAAAGAATTGAAATCAATACTACATAATAGACCATTCATACTTACTCGTTCTACCTTTGTTGGGTCAGGTGCCCATGTTTCACATTATACAGGAGACAATGCTGCAACATGGAATGATCTCTCATACTCCATATCTACAATGAAAATTTTTTGATTGTTTGGAATCCTATTGGTAGGTGCTGATATTTGTGGAACTTTACAAGACACAAACGAAGAGATTTACAATAAATGGATTCAACTAGGTTCCTTTTATCCTTTTTCTAGAGATCACTCAAATAGGAGAAAAAGACACAAGTATTATATTTACCTATGGGAATCAGTCACAACGTCTGCAAAGAAGGCGTCAGGTCTTAGATACAAGCTCATTCCTTGTATCTACACATTTCCTTTTGAATCTCACGCTGATGGGAAGAGAAGCTTGCATCACACTCCTTTGAAGGTGCCAATAGCTAGAAAACTAAATATACCCTTCAAATTCAAATGGAATCAAATTGTTGGAGATATAAGTATGCATGATAAATGGGTGGAATTCCCACATTTACACCTTGTTCGAAGAACCCTAATGGAAGGAATAACTTCCATAGTGGAGACACAATTGGGTTCCTAGCTAAATCCAAGCTACATCTCTGCAGATGTGAGATCCTTTAAAAATGCAGATGGAAATGGGGAAGGCTCTTTCAATATCAAATTTGAAAAAGAAGGGTGTAAGTTTGACTTTTTACTAGGATCATGGATTCATTTTAAGCATCCATTTGGAGCTTTAAACATGAATACAATTATAGGCATGGTTAATCATCTAACAAAAAACCCACATCTCCTGTTTGAGTTTATTTAGAGCAGTCCAAGCTCACTGGTACTTGTTCTTGACTTTCTCCCAAGAAAGGATCTAGTTCTTGAGCCGGAGTACTTACAATGGTTTTATGAAGACACCAAACTAGATGTCCCAAGACAAACCTTGGAGAAAGCTCCAAAGGCACAACCATATGTTTCATCCTCTTTTTATGTTCATAGTGTTTTTTAACCCACTCCAATATTGTTTAATATCATTAGTGAGTTACAAGGTAATGAAGGTACAATGAATAGCATGGACAAGGTTGTCAAGGACACAGTGGAACCAGTAGTAAAAGAAGTTATTGGGATTTAGTTGGAAATGATTTCAGCCAGAGGGAGTTCAGTGCAGGAACATGAACAAGAGCTTCTCTTGGGAAGAGGTAACATGATTAAAACAAAAGGTGTTGAAGTGGATATGAGCTCTAACATGCCTAGACTCTTTGGACATGATGTTTCTAATCATGTAGTAGCTACTTTCCAAAAGGAAATCTAAAATCCTATTCAATGAGAAGCATCAGCTCTTAATAAGGTTAAAGACAAAGCCATAGAGGTAAGAATTTAGCATCATATTTCAACAGTAAATTTGTATATAATCATGCACATATATTACGTGTTTGATGATTCCAACTTTATTGCCATGTAACATTATCATGGTACCTCTTGTCCATGAAGCAATGTTGAAGGAGTCTTAATATACTATAGAGGCTCAATTATGGCTCCAGTCATTTACAATAGAATGGATTTATATAATCTATTGGATTTTATTAGTATTTTCTTTGGAAATCCAAGAGTGTTAGTCTTTAGATACAAGCGTCTTGACCATGGCATAAAAAGATCTATTAGAATTAGTTCATTCTTGGCCTTTGTTGAATGAAGTTTAGGGTGCTTATGAATTTTATAAAACAAAAACTTGAAAGGAATATGTGAACATTTTGTAAACAACATACAATGCATGCTAGGAGAGATAGAAAGGGGCAGGTAGAGCACACCCATCTTGGGTTGATGAGGCCACTAATTTTATGTAATAGTTGTGATCAAATGAAGTTTCTATGTGCATTGAATTGGTAATTTGTTGTGTATTTTTGTGACTCATTTTATGTGTGATTAATGACATTTGAGTGTGAATATATACACAAAAAATTGTATGTGTCCAACTCTGGTAATTGGTTCTACAACTGTGATTCTAGTAGACACTAGCTACAGGAATTTCTTGTAGAAAGGTTTTAATCCTCTTTGGGAATCATAATCAATTCTTTCCAAGTTATTGGTGAGAGATTTAACTATTTGTGTGAAAATGCTTTGTCATCAAAATGCGTTGAAGAAGGAATTGATGCTATCTATGTTAATTACTAGTGAAAGGTTTTGGATATTGATCAAAATTCAGATGGATGTAATGATAATCGAGTATAGTTGCATTGGCACTCTACATTGGAAAAAATAGTCAAGTATCAACATTGAAGAGAAAACCCAACAACTGGTCGTAGGAATGGTCAAAGAGTGAAGGAAATTCACCACTTGGGTGCAGAGTGACTGAGGCTCTATAATTTAAGGTCTTCGTGGAGATCTAAAGAATCTATGTTGAAATTGTGGAATTAATTTTCTGCATGGAAAGCTTGCGAAGGAGGGTGTTGGTTCTCCTCTGCGTTGTAATGGAAATATGTTGAGGGCCACATTTTTCTCCCTAAAAATTTCCTAGTCACAAATCGTGATCAAGTGTTGAAGGAATGCGCAAAATCTAAAACTGTTTCCAAGGATTGTATCAATCATATTAAGTATTGGAATTTTTTGTGTTGGTTAAATATTAGTTGTAAGGGAAACATTTTCTTAGTATGGATAATCATGATTAATGCTTTCTAGAGATTTTTTTCACTTCTATGACATCATGGGATTGGTACGAAATCAGATAAATGTGCCCAGATCGGTGGGGATATATTCAGTATTGAAAAAGAAAAGGAAAAATATGTATTTGGAATGACGTCTTTTTTTGTATGCCAAACAAATCCTTGGGAAAACCTACGTTGAAGGAAAGAGGGTTTGATGTTTCAGTATTCAGAAGAAAAGTAGTATGACACAGTCTACTCGGTGAGTATATCACTTTATTAAACTCATCAAGTGCTCTTATCCTATTGGAGAAAATCGAGAAATGAGGTTTAAAGATATGGCACCACTACGGAAAGATCTGACAATGCTACTTAATAGTTCTGATAACTATTTGTTTAATTTATGTAGCAAGTTTGTTCAATTGATAAGATCTGGATGTTAAAAATTTTATGACTCTTTTTTTAATGTGACATGAACGTACGAACACAGGATTTTGTGTTAAAATGATGAAAGGAGTGAATGAGAAGAGAAAATGAATTTTAGACAATCTTGTAGTAGATGATTTGTTGAATATCAAATAGAACTGGAACTCACTGCAACTAGGTTGTGAAGGGTGAGGTTTATAGAATGAGGGGAATAGTTGGCAACATTAATAACATACCAACTATATACTAACTCACTATTAAAAGTCTAATTAATCAATAATCCATGGTAGCACCTACGTTTTGAAGTGTTCGAATTTATGCAATTGATGACAAATGGTCTTTAGGGGAAGGGACGATAGATTCCACACCTGAGAACAGTTTTTTCGCACAATTGCAATGACTTAGATCTGGAGAGCGGGAGATCATAAAAAAATGTTCTGGTGTTGAACCAGGTTCCATTGGTGTAGATGTCCCATGCTTAGATCTGTGTAATGAAACCCTTCCTCCCATCCCTGAAAGACTATAGTATGCATTGACTCCTTAGTTGTTGTTGGGGAGATCTCCCTTGTAAACCCTGGAGAAACCACCGTGCCCTAGAGAATTTTTTTCCCATAACCCATTCCAAAAACGTGTTCATCAAAATGCTTAGCTCCTTGGGAGAGATTCCATGTACTCTACTCCCATTGTGCATCGTTTCCCTATACTTTGTTCCTCTAAGAAGCATGGCTCCAACAATTAGTTGTTGCCATGTTCTTCTGAGAAGAACAACACCAACCATCAACAAGAAGATAATAAGAGCGTAACCCGCCTGTCATCTATGAAACCACTCGATTTTTCCATATCTCCTTAGCCACACAAAACCCTTGCAGAACGAGGAAGAATAAACTAGTGATACCAAGAAGAGGCTATGAAACCACTTGATTTTTCCATATCTCCTTATCCACTCAAAACCCTTGCAGAACAAGGAAGAATAAACTAGAAATACCATGAATAAGGATAAACAAACTCCAGATATTAACTAAAAATTGTTCGCCCTTGCTATAGATATCTCGATTTTGAAACTGATGGTAGTTAATAAGATAAACCAAAAAGCATATAGAGATTTTTAGAGTTGGTGTGGCACATACAAGTTATGATCACTAATTTTGATGTTTTTTATTCTCACGCATTATGATTTATTACATGAAAGGTTAGTCTACAAGTTAAATTTAAAGACACATTATCACGAAGAAGAAAAAATGTTCAAAATTATATTATTGAAATGCAATTAATTTTCAATAGCATGCATTGTGGCATATTTGGTGAACTAGTTTTTATTATTCTTTACAAATGATCTAATATTTGATTTAATAATAAAATAAATATTTGAAATATTAAATAGAATTTAAATATAAAATTATGATAACTAGATTCAAACCTTACATTCAAAGATAAATTTAAGTAATATAAATCATATATTTTTTTAATATCTTCTATTAGAATTTTTGTATATCCATTTTAAATTATTCTCTCATTTTGTTACCAATATATTTTGACTTTGAATATGATGGCTTTAAGAATTTTTTTAAATCTCCATAACATGTGGATTAAGAATAGAAAAGGTTTACAATTTATTTCAAATTGTGTATATAATAATTGGGATGGCAACATCTTTTTATAGTGTAACAATTCGGTTAATAAATTTTAGTTAAAAGGTAACTCCATAATTTTATTGATATCCCTTTTGTTCAAATATCTCTTTTTTTCAAATGAAAATTGTATGTCAACAAATCTTACTTAAAAATGAATAGATTATTTTCCTTTGAGTTCAATTTTTTTTAATTTATTATTACTATTGATATCATCGACATGGATTGTTATAGTTCTTCTTTTAGAAATCATATTTAGTATGAAAGGAAGAAAAAATATGGTATATTTATTGAAGCTCAATAATAACATACATATGATAAAAGAAAAGCATTAACCTAGCTTCTTCTAATCCCTATGATATTTTGACGATTCATAAATAGCTTGAAAATCATTTAGTTGGAACCATAGTTTATCCTTAATTTTTGTTCATTTTATTCCTTTGTATTTGAAGTCCTTTATCTTAAGAGGAACTTGGTAGATCTGGTGTGGTTGAATCCAAATATTTTTCAACCTAAAGTTTTATCACTTTCTAAATTCATGAATCATCCAATAAATTTATAACAGAAAGAATCACATTCTTATGATCCCATTTAAAAGTCCATTATGTTGTAGAGTGATGGAAATAAGAAATAGATATAAGGTTTTTTGGGAAAATAAAAATGTTCATTTTTTTGATGAAACAAGTTACATCATATTTTAACCCTCTAGTATTCATAATAGAGAAATATGGATTTTGAAGAAAAAAAAAAATTCTGCAGAAAGGCCGAATTGTAGTCTAAACATTGTAGGTCTGAAAAAAAGGTCAAAGGAGAAGTTGTTTCTACTGATTAGGTGATTTGACTTTGCAAAAGAGAAGCTCATCAACAAGATGTTGGAAATACTGAGAGGGGAGGTGAATGAGTAATTATTTTGCAATTCTTTTTTTAATGCGAGTTAAGGTCACTTATAACTTAAAAAAATGAATAGTGATATAAATAATTTTATTAATCATGATGAGGACTCCAATCCTCTATTTACAGTGAATCAAGTACAATAATAAATCAGGGCTCCAACCCTAATTGAAGATTGCAATCTTCAAACCACCAGGCTCCAACCTATAATCTGCCAAGCACCAACTTCGAATTCACAAGGCTCCCACCTTTAGGGATCCAACCCTATCTTTATAAGGCTCCAACCTATCCATTGGCATAGACTCCAGCCTATTATTTTCTTAGGTCTCCACCCTAGTCAACTCACCTAGGCTTTGACTTGGTCTTCTATTAGGGCTCCAACCCACAACTTCCACACAATATAGGGTTTTGGTGATCCAAAAATGGATCCTGGATAAACCTCTAAGTCTAAAAGACTACATATAAGAGGTAAAAGGTGCCAAATGGCACAAATCCTTTGTAAATCAAAGGAAAGTGAAAATCGCAGGCTGCTCTTGGAAATAGTCTCATTTCATATATCTCTTCATTATAAATCTAACGTAATTTGAATGGGCTAAAATGGGCTTCGGATGAAGAAGTTATTGTAAAAAGAAATTTGCCCAATGTCCTTAGAAAAGGAGGCAATTTCATTAATCTTCAAAATGTATTGAAAATGTTGATCTTTGGTATAGGCTCATGGGCCAATCCACAGCTGACACATGGTAGGATGGAATTGGGCCACGTGGCCCACTCTGATTGGTCTAAGAGGAAATGAGGCATTAACACTCAAGGGTCATTGGATTTAAAAGATCAATGGACAGGAGTGAACCATAGCAATGAAACATTGACATCGCATCGGGAAAAGCCAGTGAAGTGTAATCGTTGTATAAAGCGGCAGCAAGATGATATCACATCGGTAGATGGCTATATAAAGGAGGGACCTCAGGTCTTAAGGCATCGCGGCATTCGATCGCCGAAAGCCTTTATGTATTATTAGAACCGGCTATGGAGCGATTGCGATTGCGATGATGTGATAAATCATGAATCGTGGATCGAGAGTCAGATCAACAGTCGTGATTTGATCGGTGATCGACAATCGGGGAAGATTAAGGACCATGGACCATGGGAGTAACGATACTCCGATATGCTGAAATGCCAATGCGATGATAGCTGATGAGGCTGATTGGAGCGATTGGAGACAGCAGATCGAAGCGCAATAATACAAAGGGGAGCATTGGACCTTAGTGACACACGATTTGCGATGTGTGTAGACCTAACGATGTTATACATGTGGGTTTATTCTCCTTTGAGATCTGCCTAAGGCTTATGGTTGGGATTTTCATTGTATTTCCTGTATAATCCATTGTTTGGATTTTGCTCGGGTTCTAGCCATGGGCAATGCAATGCGATAGCGGCTTACGGGCAGACCCGATTGGAATATAGTGCACAATTAAGGACTTTTGAAGTCCGATAAACAAATATTTGGATGATTTTCCCGTGTTTTACAATGTTCTCTATGTAAACTCAGAGCGACTGTTTCTGAAGGATTCATAGCGTCGGTGGCTCCTTCTGTTGCGAAATATGTGGCATTCATCCTTGAGGGCATTTGGCAATGATTGCTAATGCTAAAAGAATGGATTTGAGCGGACCAAAATAGGAAGACAAAGAGCCAGAGAGGGAAGTTAATCAACATCACTATTTTGGCTTAAAAACCATGGATGTCAAAGACAGAAGGGCTGGCTGAGTTGCTACTGAGTAGTTGTCGATTGTTGTTGGGTTTTGTTGCTGAAAGGAAGCCAATGCAGGAAGCTAAAGCGAAGGAGGCAACACAGAAGCAAAAGAGCAGCTTACGGGGTCACTTGGAAGACAAGTGAAAAGCTAAGAGGGTTGTGAATTGATAGAGGGCAAAAGAAGCCATAGCTGAAGAGCCAAGAGCCAAAGAGTCAGAGCCAAGAGCCAGAACCAAGAGCCAGAATCAGAGCCAAGAGCCAGAATGAAGAGCCAGAGAGCCAAGAGCCAGAGCTTCAAGAGCTAGGGGATAACATGGGGTCTGAACCCACTATTTCTGTGTAAAATAGCAGGAGTTGAGCCAAGAGCTTGTGCAAAGGACCTATACCATAATCCCAAAGAGCCTAGATGAATTAACTAGATCTCACAGAGACGTAGCCCAAGATTTGTGGGTGAACTCCAAATTAATATTGTTGTTCATGTGTCTGTTTTCTTGTGGCATTGTCTCTGCTACTTTATTTACTGTTATATGCATTTATATATCAGTTTCAGAACATTAATTTACAACACATAATCAATTAAAAATCAATACAAGCATACACCATTGTTTTTAAGCATTTTTAATTTCGCATTGGTTAATCAATAAGACTTGGGAATATTTAAAGCTTTATAAGTGGGAGAAGTTCTCGTAACTTAGACAAGAAGCCTAAGTGCCCCATTTTCAGATCAGGTGGTATCAGAGCCTAAATTTGGTTAACCACACCTTTAAGAAGGTTATATCAGAATGCTTATATTGGTTCTTTTAAAAAACATACTAGAGGCATAGGTTCCATGCTAATGGCCAAGATGGGCTATGAAGAAAAGGGCTTGGGCAAGCATAAACAAGGTATTGTTGAACCAATAATGGTTGAGGAAAGGCCTAAGTATTTGGGTCTTGGCTATGGACAGTCTTATGGATGAAATTACAAGGCTGCCATGAAGGCCATTGAAACAACTCTGAGGAGGGGTTGCGTTATAGGGTGTGAAGATTGTATTCAAGAAGAATGCAATAGCTTGAAACATCAATTGCAGGATGCAGGTGTTCATAGGCACACACTTGATCCAGAGAGTTGGGGAGACTCTAACAGCCTTGAAGAGATTGATGGTATTCCAAAGGGAGCCACTTCTTCATTTGCTTCACCTCCTCATGAAGGAAATAAAGGTGAAAGAAACAGGTATAAATCTGGTTCTAAACACATTCCTTTTGATTGTGCAAAGCATGATAAATTTCCACTTATGTATGGGAAAAGAATTGCATGTTCCTTTTGTGGTTTGGATAACCATAATGTTTCTAGATGTTGGAAGAGAATGGCTACATATAGGAAACTTTTGAAGGAAAAGAAGCAAGAAGCCAAAGGTCCATTGGACAAGGCAAATCATGTTGTTAAGAGGATGCACATGCAGTGCACTTACTGCCATAAGCAAGGACATCTTGCTGCAAAATGCTGGACTCTGAATCCAGCAATGCTTCCACAAAAGCTGAAGAAAGTGGAAAGAGAAGATGGCAGAAATAGAAGTGAAGATATTATGAATGATGTGTCTCAGAATGATTCACATGATAATGCCGATGTGCAGACAGAAGTAGTACCTTTGAAAGGTATTGGTAAGAAACAGGTAGATTTCTTATCCGATTGAGATTGCATGTCTATTGATGCATCTACATTATATTTCATTTCAGCTTCGAAAGTACAGTGTGCTTAAGTGGAAGTTGAAGGATGAAATGCATGCATGAGCATGAGATGCATGAACGCAGAGATGTTGATGATTTCCTTGTTTTTGAACATGTATGTGTAATTAACCTGCAGGGTTGATTGCTTTAACATGCATGTGATGCCATGTTGACTTGGGAGAAGTTAAATTGGTCTCAAAATGGAGATAATGATGAAGTGTTTCATCTTTGGAAAAAGAGTCGTAATGGTCTTTTTCTACATGCTTGACTTGGAGGGTCATTTGTTCTAAAGGCATGTTTTGTGGGCTTGTTATCTAGTTCATCATTTGTATACAGATGTAATACATGGAGGTGTTCACAAGATGTGAAATCTGTTTCTTTTGTTGAAGCGGGAGTTTGGGCCATCCAGTTGTTGTCTATGTTTCTGTTGGTGTTAACAGTTGTTGTTGACAGCTTGTCCAACAGGTACAAATGAAAGTTTTGTGGACTAGATGTAATTCACATTTGTTTGAGCCACCTTGGATCAATGATCAAGGCAAAGAAGTTCAAACTATACTCTATGACCATCTCAGCAGAAGTTCTGTAGAAAGGCAAGGAGGAAGACAGTTCTTCCCAAAAAGACCAGCCCATCCAAGGAGGGGAAGTGGCCAGAAACTTTGGTTCAGAGACACTATGCAAAGGCAACTGTAGGGAGGCTGAAAGAAGAGGGTGAGTTACTCTCATTTACTGTTCAGATCAGTATATCAGTTTTTTGGAAACCAAAAGTTCTTTTAGTGGGCAGGTGTGATCCAAAAATGGATCCTGGATAAACCTCTAAGTCTAAAAGACTTCATATAAGAGGTAAAAGGTTCCAAATGGCACAAATCCTTCGTAAATCATAGGAAAGTGAAAATCACAGGCTGCTCCTGGAAATAGTCTCATTGCAAAGATCTCTTCTTTCTAAATCTAACACAATTTGAATGGGCTAAAATGGACTTCGGATGAAGAAGTTATTGTAAAAAGAGATTTGCCCAATGCCCTTAGAAAAGGATGCAATTTCATTCATCTTCAAACTATATTGAAAATGTTGATCCTTGGTATAGGCTCACAGGCCAATCAACAACTGACACATGGCCCACTGGAATCGGGCCACGTGGCCCACTCTAATTGGTCTAAGAGGAAATGAGGCATTAGTGCTCAAGGGCCGTTGGATCTAAAATATCAATGGACAGGAGCGAACCACAACAATGAAGCATTGACATCGCATCGGGAAAAGCGAGCGAAGTGTAATCATTGTAATAAAGAGGTGGCAAGATGATATCGCATTGGCGGATGGCTATATAAAGGATGCACCTAAGGTCTTAAGGCATCGTGGCATGCGATCGCTGAAAAGTCTTTATGTATTATCAGAACCGGCTATGGAGTGATTGAGATTACGATGATGTGATAAGTCATGAACCGTTGGATTGAGAGTCAGATCAATGGTCATGATTTGATCGGTGATAAAAAATTGGGGAATCTTAAGGACCATGGGCCATGGGAGTAGTGGTACTCCGATATGCCAAAATGCCGATGTGATGATAGTTGATGAGGCCAATTGGAGCGATTGGAGATCGGCAGATCAAAGCGCAATATTACAAACGAGAGCATTGGAACTTAGCAACACGTGATTTGCGATGTGCTCAGACCCGACGATGTTATACATGTGGGTTTATTCTCCTTTGAGACCCGGGTAAGGCTTATGGTAAGGATTTTCATTGTATTTCCTATATAATCCATTGTTTGGATTTGGCTCAGGTTTTAACCATGGGCAATGCGACGCAATGGTGAGTTACGGGAAGACCCGATAGGAATATAGTGCACAATTAAGGACATTTGAAGTTCGATAAACATAGATTTGCAGGATTTTCCCGTGTTTTATAATGTTCTCTGTGTAAACACATAGCGACTGTTTCTAAAGGATTCAAAGCATCGGTGGCTCCTTCTGTTGTGGAATAGGTGGTGTTCATTCCCGAGGGCATTAGGAAATGATTTCTAACGCTCAAAGAAGGGATTTGAGTGGACCAAAACAGGAATACAAAGAGCCCGAGAGGGAAATGAATTAACATAGACATTTTGGCTTAAAAACCATGGATGTCAAAGACAGAAGGGCTAGCTAAGTTTCTGTTGAGTAGTTGTCAATTTTTGTTGAGTTTTGTTGCTGAAAGGAAGCCAAAGCATGAAGCTAAGGTGAAGGAGGCAGCGCAGAAGCAAAAGAGCAGCCTATGGGGTCACTTGGAAGCCAAGTGAAAAGCCAAGAGGGCTGTGAACTAATAGAGGGCTAAAGAAGCCAAAGCTAAAGAGCCAAGAGCCAGAACCAAGAGCCAGAGAGCCAAGAGCCAGAGCTTCAAGAGCCAGGGGATAACATGGGGTCTGAACCCACTGTTTCTATGTAAAACAGCAAGAGTTGAGCCAATAACTTGTAAAAAGGACCTATACCATAATTCTATGGAGCCTAGTTGAATTAAATAGAGCTCATGGAGACATAGCCCAAGAGTTGTGGATGAACTTCAAATTAATATTGTTGTTCATGTGTCTGTTTTACTGCTGGATTGGTAATGATTCTCGAACTGCTATTGGTGGGACAGGAACTGCTACTAGCTATCGAATTGACAAAGATATTGGGACTAAAACTAACTATGCTTTCACCTTTGCCTCTATCTCTGCTACTGTTGGTGGGGAAATTCGGTCAATTGCTACTGTTGAGTGGTCTTTACCTCTAACTACTTTATTTATTGTTATATGCATTTATATATAAGTTTCAGCACATTAATTTACTGCACATAATCAGTTAAAAATGAATACAATCATACACCATTGTTTTCAAGCATTTTTAATTCCGCATTGGTTAATCAATAAGACTTGGGAATATTTAAATATTTGGAAGTGGGAGAGGTTCTTGTAACTTAAATAAGAAGCCTAAGTGCCCCATTTTCAGATCATTTGGTGAGACTTCCAAAATTTCTTCAATAAGTATCTAACTTGATCTTTATGAATCTCCAAGAATCTCTTCACTAAGCTTCAACAATGCATGGGGATATGCTCCAATAGTGTATTCCAAGAAAAGTCTCCAAGAATACATTTTTATCATCAATGACAACTTTGACAATCGCAAATATGTCTTCAACGCTCCTTCTTCAATATGCTTCAACAATGAATGCTTCTCAAGTATTCAATGGCTACAAGGGATCTTCTCCACTATGATCAAGGAATGCAAGTCAACATCATCTTAGTTCCAAAAGTTGTCTCCATGAATCTTCATATACACAAGGAATCTTCTTCAAGGTTACTTCATTTGGGCACTTCAACAATGTTGTTACAATTAGGGTTTCCTATGTATGAACTTCAAAAATTGCTTCCAAATACTGCTTCAATATGACCTCAACAAGGTTACTATCTCACAAGTCAAGGGCTATCTCCAACACAAACTCAAAGAATGTTCTTTACTATCCATAAGGTATGATCAAACTACACAGATTTCAAGCAACTAGTCTCCAATGCACTAGAAAGACTCGAAAGATAATTCTCCATAAGTTTAAGCGTAATGGTCTTCACAAGAGGTATAGGATCCAATCCTAATGCTTTCTGTTTACTCCAAAAATTACTATGTCAAATATTTTAGGGTCTCTAATAGTTACAAGTCTAATGTATTGTAACATGTCTGAATATTGAGGTTTTACTCACAAATTTAAGTCACTTTTAAAACTTTCCAAGCTCTTTTATTCCACAAGGTCTACAAAGGTCCACAAATGTCTGAGGTATTTCCACAACTCTCATGATGTAGGTCTACTTGAGGTATACAAAGTCAAATTTCAGAGTTTGTTAGGCCAAAATTGTAGGTCTATTAGGGCTGAATTTACAAGCCTGAACAAAGATGATATTTTAGGCTTTGTTTGCTAAAATTTGCAAGCTCCTACAGGTTTGAGTGCACAATTTATGACCCATTGGTCCAAGAACATGTCACAAGCACAATTGGTTGGACAAGTCCAAGTTGCTATAGGTTCAGAATTCAGATGATGTAGTCACAGTTCTAAGGAAACACACCATTGTTCTAAAATTCCTTCATGCCACAGGTCCAAAATAAGGGTTTGATTTAAGCCTCATAATTCACCACGAAATAACCTCAGAAACAAACTATTCTTACTTGAATTTGGTGCTCAAAATTATGAGGTCTAGCCCCAATATATACTTATTCTCTTATGTGAAAAGACACATCTTTTGGGGTGAGGAGATGACATGAAAATGTAGACCGACCTTACCATATTTATAAATATTAATTTTAATTAAAAAAATTAACTGTATAAGGGGTGATCTGTGTAGGTTTTAACCCCATATAGAAATCACTTGCATATGGATTCTAAAAACAGAAAATAAACAATGGCGAGAGCATAACACATAAAGCAAATATACACAGAGATTTTCCCCTGGATCCCAAAACCAGGACTACCAGATTGATTTTTCATTATGTTCCTTTCAATGTTACAATACATATATATACATGCTGAAATATCCATAAACCCTAATCCATTAACCCTAGATTATAAGATAAACATAGTTCCCTTGATCGGATCTACAAAATACCATGGACCGAAAACCATCACACCTAAAACCATTTGTGAAATCCATGCCCAAAACCATAGGTAGGTATGCCCACCTAATATAGGGTCCAAGAAATAATCTCCTGAGCTGTCGGCCTAAACCTCGTGCAGGCGAGCTACCGCCCCCTTGCAAACCCCCATGTGACCCCCCCCAGCTGTGCCCGACACAACAAAGGGGGGGATGGCTGCTTGCTCTCTAACCCCCCTACTTCACTACTGGGGCTAGTCGTGGAAAGAATATAACACAACCCAACATTCTCCCACTTCTTGTTTTCTATCCATAGGGGACCACACGAGAGCTTAGTCATTGATATAGCCCTACAACACCCATTGTTTCTCTACACCAAGAGAACTTCTCAGTGCTCACATACTTTGTCAATGCATCTGCAGTATTCTTCAAAGTGTCCACCTTTACCAGCAACACCTTTTTGTCTCCTACCATATCCCTCACAAAGTGATAATGAACATAAATGTGCTTTGTCTTTGAATGATAAGGGTTCTATGCCATGAAAAATGCACTTTGGTTGTCACAGTCTATCCTTATAGCTCATTGTACTAACCCCATAATTGAACACAATCTCTGCAACCAAACTGCTTCCTTGCTTGCATGAGTGGTTGCCATGTATTTTGCCTCTATAGTTGATAGTGCCACTACAGATTGTCTCTTACTCATCCAACTGATTGCACCTCCAAATGGGTTAAACACATACCCACTTGTAGATCTTCGTTGATCCATATCTCTATCCCAATCCACATCAACAAAGCCACGAATGTTCAAAACTCTATCCAATCCTGGTCTTCCTTGATAGCATAAACCATAATCACTAGTGCCACACAAATACCTAAAACTCCACTTCACTACTATCCAATGCTCCTTCCCTGGTTTTGACATAAACCTACTCAAAACCCCCACTACATGTGAAATGTATGGTCTAGTACAAACCATTGCATACATTAGGCTACCAACTTGCATATGGAACACAGAACATGATCCACTTGGACAACGATTTTCTGATAAAATCATCTTTTCTGTCATATTCCTTAGATAGATCTTTCCAACGGGGTATCATGCGCGTCAAACGAAGATAATATGACCAAGTCACGACCCCGAGAAGTTGGTTGTCCAACTAACCCCAACGGAGCCCATAAACTCTTGGTGTTACATCTCCTCGGGTTAGGGTTTTGGTTGTTTACGATTTGCTCTTATAATTCAATAAAAAAAAATCCCTTGAACCTCATTGTAACACAGTTCAGAGGCATGTAGCCACCACATTTCTTCTCAAAGACAGGCTACCATCGTCGAGCTAGTCTCATTTCCATATTGTTTGTAAGCATATTTCATTACTTGGTATTAATCAAAGGAAGTGTTATTTCTACTGCATCTCTTTATTTATGGTTATATCTGTAATTTGTTGCATTCCTTCATAAATTTGGATCAATGGTATCATATAGGTCTGCTCTTTCTGATCAAGGAGAATTACTACCCTTTGAGAAGCTATGAGGATAAATACATAAAGTGGACCACATTGTGGTAGGGAAGGTGATGCAGGAGAATTCAACACAAGAGAAAATCATTGTATTTTAGTAGACATAGGGGATCATGTATTTTAAGGAAGTTGGATTCCTAAGTGATGAATTAATGTAACATTTAGGCTTTTGAGTGAGTAGGATAAGAATTAATTAGATATGTGAAGATGTTTGTAAATGCTCTCAAACAAAGGAGAACATGAGAGGTTAATAATGACAAGAGAGTTAGAAGTCAATTATAACTCTAAGGGTAGTTTCATGATTCAAGGAACTAGAGAGAATTATTAGGAATTAATTGAAGTTAGAAGTGGACATAGAGGACATTTAGGAGTCAGTTCAATAGATCTAGGATTTGAACCAGAATTAGTTCAACATAACCTTTCTGGTATAAATGTAAGCCTACGGGCAGACTAAAGTGGAGGAGGCCACTAATATTGAAGATCAGGACTGTGAAAGACAAAAAGTATCGACATGTAATCAGTTGTTCATATTTATATATACAGAGGTTCATTTGAGAACTGTGTAATGTGTGAAATAAGTATGTAATGATTGATTTATGCGTGAATTTGTAGGTTCTGTAACAAAGGTTGCAGGCAGTGTTCTGTAGAACTACACAGAGGAGAAGAGTGATTCAGAGGAATCATAATGGATCATTGAATCCACTTGAAAGATCAAGAAATTCTCTAAAGTGACATCGATCAAAGGAGCATGCGTAGTTAAGCTCAAGAGGAAGTGTGCGCAGAGAAAAATTGAAGAAACAACATAAAAACCAAGTGAAAGTGACGAACGGAGAAGTGAGGTGCCATTACACAACAACCGTTGGATCTTATAGATCAACGGTCCAGACCATGTTGCATGGGTAGTGTTGAAATATTGCATCGGCGAATTTTAACAAAGAAAGGTCGTTTAAACACACAAGCAATATTTCGAACGAGTGAGAAGTGGTAAGTGGTACTGAGGAGTGAACAGCCGATCCCACTAGCCGAGCGACACATAGCAACGAAGGAGGGAGGGAAAATTGCTTTTTCGTGCGGTTATTCTTCGTGCCCGTTGTCCGTCCGAAGTCATCGTGGACCATTGGATCTACTAAGTGTAGATTAGCAATGGAAGACCATCAAGTGACTTTTGGAATGGGGAAGGATCTCGACTGTTGGATAGATTGCCAGATCAACGATCAATATTTAATCGGAGCTATTGGAATGAGGTTGGAACAACCCTTTTAAATATGGCTATAGCGATAGCGATTTAATTGCAACCGTCGGATTGAGTCTAGATCAACGGTTATAATTTGATCATTGAATGGAGTTGGAATGGAGAACACAATGGAATGCTGATAAAGCGATGCACCGATAGCCGTTAGATCAAAGAAGAAATGGATGGTGGAGATCAACCAATTGGAGATCGACGCAAAGAAGGAGCAGCACTTTGGAAATGGTTAAAATGCGTGGACCAGAAAGTTTATAGAGGCAGACTCAATTCCATTTGAGTTATGGCCTTAAGTTTTGGAGCGGAGTTCCGTGTGTTTTTTGTCTAATGCGGAGATGAGAGGAATTATGATAAGGCATATGGAAAAGAAGCAGACCCGAGAAGGTTTATAAGCGCAGTTGTATAATTTTGAGATCCAAAAGGTTATGTTATCGCATATCAGGAATGCAAGGTATGTGTAGTGTGATCGTGGAGATCCGGATTGCAATCAGCGATAAAAGTAAAACCTTGATAACTATGCAAAGGCTTTAAAAAGGTGAAAAAGGTAAGTTTATGTTGTTTATGTGTATTTCCATGTATAATAGAAATAAAGTGCCAATTGAAGGTTTGGTGGTTAAGTCCACATTAACCAAAGGTTAAAGAGGGGTTTGTTATATATATGCGGCAACAATGCTATGAAGGCCTAAATCATGGATAAGGATTAAACTAAAGTTTATAAGGGGTGATTGAGTTGTGATATAAAGGAAAAGGTGAGTTAAGGGTTAGACTTTATCAGTCCATAAATCATTCCACTTGATACTATGAAAGGGGCTTAAAACCTTAGTAAATGAAGATTGGACTCCTTAGAGAGTTAAATTCCTGGGACTAATGTGCTTATGCCTTTTATATGCATATTGTGGGTGTAAGTAGGGGTAACCCTACATCATTAGTGGCATCAGAGTAGAATTGTAATCAGAGCGGGGAAAGATTTCCTATGAAAAGGAGTTTGCACACAGAAGAAGGTAATGTGCATAAGTTAAGTGAATGAATGATAGAGACTACAACAAAGATTGTAAGGGGAACTTTTGAAGTTCCTCGGAGATTGTAGCAGTTCCAGTAGAGGCTTGGAGTAGACAGGAACAGAGGATTCCTTGAAGGAAAGTGAGAGCAAGATTGCTTAGTACAAGTTCTGAAGGAAAGAGGACTTGGAGACCAAATAGAGGACAATCCATTCAAAGTGCAAAAGAATGGGAGAACAAGATCATACATAGATATTGGAGGTAAGATAGTGTGTTTTGTTTCAAATTGAAATTGAAGATTGTGGTTGCATATGAAGCATCTCAGCAAAGGACAGTAAGAGAAGCTGTGAAAGGAGAACCATATGTGTTCTTGAAGGCAAAGTAAGGAAAGCACTTTGAAGGAGAAGTGGCAGTGAACTTGAAGAATCCAACAAGAGGTTTAACAGAGAGAGAGGACAGATGAAGTTTTCTCAAAAGTGGGTGAGAGGTTGCAAAAGCCTAGAAGGAGTGAAGGTGTTGCTCCAGAGGAGGTTCCAGACAGAGGAACCGTGCTTACCAAAAGACTGAGTGAGGAGAGCTTAGTGAGGTAAGTTTGCAGCAAGGAAGACTAGCTGTTGCAGAGGCTTGTTGTAGATGAGTGAGGAGCTCATGAAGAAAGAGGAGAAGAAGATGACTACTAATAGTCATAGTAGAGGTTCAGAGAGAAGCCACAATAGAAGATATGAGAAGAAGAATGCCAAAGCAGATTGCAAGAGCCTAAGTCAAGAGGAGATTGACAAGGAACTGAATGAGATAATAAAAGAACTTGATGCGTTAACAATGTGGCTAGGAGAGAACCAGAAAGAAGGTTGGGTATTAAGGAAGAGGCTAGTGGAGTGGCATGAGATGCAGAGAAGGCTACAACAAAAGCAAGTAAAGTGGTTGAGGGAGAAACTCAAGGAAGTTGAGTTGGAAATGGAAGAGTCCATTTGTGAACCGGAACAGGGAGAAACTAAAGACTACACTGAAGCTAAAGAATGGAGATCAAGTGAAGATCTCATGGACTATTGGGATAGTTCAAAACAACATGAGGAGATGCTAACTAAATATGAAGAGCTGATGTATAAGGCCATCAAGTCTTGTGTTTTTGAACCTAATAGTTTTGGTGTGCTGGAAGGATGCATAGGAGAGGATAGACAGTGTTGTGAAGCTGTCGAAAGCATGGAGGAGTATCTTACAGAAGATGAAAACTCTAAAGTGAAGTTGAATAGAGCTCTTGAACTGAAGTACGAGGAGCAATGTGTTCTAGGGGATAAAAGGTACTCTAGAGTAGCAGAGTATGATGAAGAAGACCTCTCAAAGGAGGAAAGTATTAAGTTGTTACATCAGAAAGAACTCATTGACAAATTAATAATTGGAGCTCTTACAAGACAAGAACCATTCCTTGTGAAGGAAGGAGATGAAATTGAGCCTGAGGAGCTGAATCACATAGAAGATTTAGAACATCAAGGAAATGTGATGACTAAAGATTTGAGTAAGACCGCCAGGTCTTATGGTTTTAAAATTAATAATTTGTGGATGATTGTAGGTACATTACAGGAGGATGAACAATCTTTAGAGTTTGTCAGAGAGAAGGAGCAGAACCTGAAATCTATTTAGATCAAGCCCGAGATGGCAAGATCTCAGAACCAGAAGGAGACAGAAGAGTCACCTGGGAGTAGGCAACAAAATTTTAGAGCTGTCATAGAGGAGGAAGATGGCAGTCTTATTCCAATGAACACTGAAGAAATGTTGTCCCAAAGAAATGATCCAATGAATGTCATTGGGAAAGGACAAAGATTGTTTGAAGGTGATATGGAGGTTCTTAAAGAACAATAGGGTAAGGATGAAAGGGAGGCAGTAAGAATCAGACAATTTCAAAGAAGAATTAACCAGCAGCAGGCTAAGGAAGAAGAAGTTCACTACTGTGAACAAAAGCAGAGAGATATCATTGAAGAAGATGATGTGGAGTAGAGGCTAATTGACAGTCTCATGAATTCTTTTGAGAATTCAAAACAACATACTGACGTGATGACAGGGGAGAAAGAAACATAGAAACAAACTAAATTTTTGCCAAAGGAAAATAAGGCACTGAAGCCTTATGTTTTTTATTTTAACAAATGTTTTGTGAATGCAGGTTTAGTTGCAGATGCTGGAGGAAATTTGGCACAGATGAGCAACCAAATAAAGAAGAAAGAAGAAGATTCTGTGGAAGAATTTAATCATTGGAACAGAGATGTTAAATTGTTGGAGAGAATGCTGGAAAATCAGAATTCAATGCAGAAGATAGATGTTGCAGAGGGAGATATCCTTAAAGATATTCAGGAAGTTTGGGTGGAGGCAATGTCTACAATGGTAGCAAGAGAAAAAGTAGAAGAAAATAAACATTAATTTGAAGAGTTAGTGGACAATAGCAACAACCTAAAGTAGAGAGAAAGAGGTATAAGCGAATGGCAGAATATGGACCAGCCCAAAGATATGCTAGAGATGGAGTTTGAAGAGTTATGGTAGTTAATGATGAAGCAGTTCATATGGAGGAAAATGATAGCAACAGGAAGGATGACCAATTAGAATTTGAACCTGACTGACAAGGAAAGGAAGAAGAACTAGAAGATAGTATAAATACAGCAGCAGCAAAAGTGCAAGACATTTGGGCAGCTACAAACTAAAGTTTGGGACCCTGGAGGTTTTTGTCAACACATGAAAACACATGATCAGGAGATCATAAATATTTTCTACTTTGGGAGTCTAATGCAAGAGCATTCAACCCAAGAGAAAATCATTGTATTTTAGTAGACATAGGGGGTCATGTATTTTAAGGAAGTTGGATTCCTAAGTGATGAATTAATGTAACATTTAGGCTTTTGAGTGAGTAGGATAAGAATTAATTAGATATGTGAGGATGTTTGTAAATGCTCTTGAATAAAGGAGAACATGAATGGTTAATAATGACAAGAGAGATAGAAGTCAATTATAACTCTAAAGGTAGTTTCATGATTTGAGGAACTAGAGAGAATTCATAGGAATTAATTGAAGTTAGCAGTGGACATAGAGGCCATTTAGGAGTCAATTCAGTAGATCTAGGATTTGAACCAAAATTAGTTCAACAGAACCTTTCTGGTATAAATGTAAGCCTACGGGTAGAGTAAAGGGGAGGAGGCCATTGATATTGAAGATCAGGCCTGTGAGAGACAGAAAGTCTCGACATGTAATCAATTGTTCATATTTATATATAGAGAGGTCCATTCGGGAACTGTGTAATGTGTGAAATAAGTATGTAATGATAGATTTATGCATGAATTCATAGGTTCTGTAACAAAGGTTGCAAGCAGTGTTCTATAGAACTAGGCAGAGGAGAAGAGTGATTCAGAGGAATCATAATGGATCATTGAATCCACTTGAAGGATCAAGAAATGCTCTAAAGTGACATCGATCAAAGGAGCATGCATAGTTAAGCTTAGGAGGAAGAGTGCGCAGAGGAAATATGAAGAAACAACGTAAAAACCAAGTGAAAGTGATGAACAGAGAAGTGAGTTACCAGTACATAGCAACTGTTGGGTCTTATAGATAAACAGTCCAAATCATGTTGCATGGGTAGTGTTGAAATATCGCATTGGTGAATTTTAACAAAGAAGGGCGGTTTAAACACACAAGTGGTATTTCAGATGAGTGAGAAGTGGTAAGTGGTATTGAGGAGTGAACACCTGATCCCACTAGTCAAGCGACACATAGCAACGAAGGAGAGAGGGAAAACCTCTTTTTCGGACGGTTATTCTTTGTTCCTGTTGTCTGTTCGAAGTCATCGTGGACCGTTGGATCTACTAAGTGTAGATCGATGGTGGAAGACCATCAAGTTACTTTTGGAACGGGGAAGGATCTCGACTATTGGATTGATTTCCAGATCAACGGTCAAGATTTAATCAGAGCAACTGGAATGAGATTGGAATGATGCTTTTAAATATGGCTATAGGGATAGCGATTTAATCACAACCGTTGGATCGAGTCTAGATCGACGGTCATAATTTGATTGTTGATTGGAGTTGGAATTGATAGCGCAATGGAATGTCGATAAAGTTATGTACCGATAGCCATTAGATCAGAGAAGAAATGGATGATGGAGATTATCCAATCAAAGATCAGCGGAAAGACGGAGCAACGCTTCGGAAATGGTTGAAAGGCTCGGACCTGAAAGTTTATAGAGGCCGACTTAATTCCATTTGAGTTCAGGCCATAAGCTTTGGAGCGTAGTTTCGTGTGTTTTCTATGTAATGCAGAGATCGAAGGAATTATGATAAGGCATATGGAAAAGAAGTGGACCTGAGAAGGTTTATAAGTGCATTTATATAATTTTGATATCCGAAAGGTTATGTTATCACATATCGAGGATGCAAGGTGTGTGTATTGTGATCGTGGAGAGCCCGATTGCGATCAACGATAAAGGTAAAACCTCGAGAACTGTACAAAGGCTTTAAAAAGGCGGAAAAGGTAAGTTTATACCGTTTATGTGTATTTCCATGTATAATAGAAATAAAGCGCCAACTGAAGGTTTGGTGGTTACATCCATATTAACTAAAGGTTAAAGAGGGGTTTGTTATATATATGCGGCTACAATGCTATGAAGGTATAAAGCGTGGATAAGGCTTGAACTAAAGTTTATAAGGGGTGATTGAGTTCCGATATAAAGGAAAAGGTGAGTTAAGGGTTAGACTTTATTAGTCTATAAATCATTCTGCTTGAGACTATGAAAGGGGCCTAAAAGCTTAGTAAATGAAGATTGGACTCCTTAGAGAGTTAAATTCCTGGGAATAATGTGCTTATACATTTTATATGCATACTATGGGTGTAAGCGGGGGCAACCCTGCATCAGAAGGGAACAAGATGTGCCAGCGTTTACCAACATTTTTCATACCATTCGCACAAAGTTGTGTATCAAGGATTCTGAGCGGCATTTGCTACTCAAATACCATGGCTTCCTACAAAGGTACATCCAGGATGAGATGGAGTTCCTAGACATCTCCTCGCTTGGCACGTCACACTGATACGCTGTCAAGATCGAGCAAAAGTTTAAACAAAAGAACCAAGAATTTGGATTCGCGAATCCAAAGCAAAGGAAAGGATTCCCCAAACTGCAAAACCAAGGACAAAGCCAAGACGGTGTGACCCAAGGCAACCTGTTGAAGCCGCAAGAAAATAAAAACACCACGAATTCAAAGAAGGACATGGGAAATTGGTGTGAGTTCCATAAGATCCCCACTCACAACACAAGTGAGTTTCAGACCAAGGAGTCGTTACTGGCTGAGTTGAAGGCTTTAGAATTAGATGCACGTTCCAACCCTGAGTCAGAACCTGACAAGGGGATTGAAAAAGGGAAGAAAATCATTGGTGCGGAGCCCAGTGCCACTGTTGCCACCACTAAGGTCCAGAAGAATGAGCCCGAAGATACAGAGGAGGGGGAGCGTCTTTTCCACTCACAAATGTGGGTGAAGGGTTCGTCGCTGCAATTTATTCGCGACAGTGGTAGCTAAAAGAACCTCATTTTAGTAGAGGTCATGAAGTGGCTAGGCCTACCGACTACACCACACCTGCAACCATAAAACATCAGGTGGTTTAACCAAGTTTTAGATCTCCATGTCTAGTAGCAGTTCCACCTTCCCTACATCATCAAGCCCTTCACAAATGAGGTATTTTGTGATGTTAGACCTCTTGATGTTTGTGATGTATTATTAGGCCAACCATACTTGTGGAAGTGATATGCTGTGTATGAGTCAAGGCCTCATGCTATTATTATTTCTTTGGGTAATTCATTATAGAGGATACCAGAGGTTGCCCCACCTACCACCACCTCTTTGATCTCTTCTAAGAAATGCAGTAATATCATCTCCCAGACTAGGAAATTCATTTTCTTTCTCATTCGCTCTCAAAGTAAGGGGAAGATCATAGCCACATCCATGGCCCCTGGGAAGGGTTCTTCCAGGCAGCAGAAGCAAATGGATACGGTCATCAAAGAATCCAGGAAAAGCTTCTCCTCACCCACAGGGGTATCGTTGCACTGTCAGGTCAAGAATTTGTTCGATCTGACTCCTGACGCACCTCTAACCAATGCGTCGATATATTGCTACTCCATTATGGAAAATTCCAAGTACAAGCAGCGACATGATCAACATCGGCTGCCACATATGTTTCAAGTGGGCTACAAAGTCTAGTTGCATATGCAGAAAGAATGCCTTACAAGAGCCCATCGGAAGCTCAAGCCACTCCGATATGGTCCTTACACCATTACCAAGGCTGTGGGAAATAATTCTTTAGAGCACAAAATTCCCCCATTCCTTAGCTTGCACCGAGTGTTCAATGTGGACCGCACTCGACCATGCTTCCCACCATTACTGGACACATCATAGATTGCAGAATAGCTCACCAGGGACCAAGTTCAGCAGAATTTTCCCCCTCTGATGGAGGCACTCAATGCAATGGGGACCATTGCTTCTTAAGGGGGGAGGAATGATCCAAGTGGGTGCTGGTGGCCAACTTCCTATCCCACTTGGACCCCCACAACTATTTCTTTTAGTTTTTCAGTTTCCTTAATCGCAGCATAGTTTACTATTTTTAGTAGTTTTTCGAGTCCTAAACTTCCAGAGACGTTTTGAGGCCCTAAAAGACGTTTTTTTGGCAATCTACCATGAGTGATTTCTTTATAAATCCATCTTTCCCATCGTAGTCCTCAGGGAGATCTTTCCAACAGGATATCATGCACGTCAAACAAAGATAATATGACCAAGTCACAACCCCGGTAAGTTGGCTATCCAACTAACCCCAATAGGGCCCATAAACTCTTGGTGTTACATCTCCTCGAGTTAGGGTTTTGCTTTTTTAGTGTTTTATCTTATTTTTCAATAATAAAAAATTCCTTGAGCCTCATTGTAACACAGTTCAGAGTCATGTAGCCACCACATCTCTTCTCAGAGATAGGCTACCATCACCGAGATAGTCTCATTTCCATACTGTTTGTAAGCATATTTCATTATTTGATATTAATCAAAGGAAGTGTTATTTCTACTGCATCTCTGTATTTATGGTTTTATCTATAAGTTTTTGCGTTCCTGCATAAATCCAGATCAGGACATGTCCCCTTCCTCTTCTTGTGTCTTGGGACACTATTCAATGGATAACTCTACACCTACATGAATAGGAACCTTCACTGGTTTTCTATCATGTATATTAAACCTCTGAAGTATTGCCTCAAAATACTTCCTCTTATTTAACCAGAGCTTCCTCTTTGCCCGATCTCATTTAATTTCCATGCCCAAAATATAGTTTGTAGCACCAAGATCTTTCATGTCGAATTTGGAGGACAATTGGGTCTTCAAATCTAGGATAATTTCTTTGTCATTTCCAACCAGCAACATATCATCCACATATAATACCAGATAAATAACATGGTCACCAATTAATTTAAAATATACTCAATGATTTGCTTTGCTTTTGGTGAAGCCAAGTCCCCATATAAATGTATCAAATTTCTGATACCACATCCTTGGTGATTGTTTTAACCCAAGCAAAGACTTTTTAAACTTGCATACCAAGTATTTCTTACCCTTCACTGGAAAGCCTTCAGGTTGCTTCATGTATATCTATTCTTCCAGATCCCCGTGAAGAAATTTTGTCTTCACATGCATCTGTTCTACCTAAAAATCAAAAGCAACAACAACAAATAAAAGTAATCTAATAGAATCTACCTTGGCAGCAGGAGAAAAAATATCACCAAAATCAATTCCCACCACTTGGGAATAACCGTTTTCTACCAACCGAGCTTTGTATTTCTCCACCTTTCCTTCTACGTTCATCTTCTTCTTGAACACCCTTTTGATGCCAACGGGTTTCCTTCCAGCCGACAACTCCACTAGATCCCAAGCCTCATTTTTGTGCAAAGATGCCATTTCACCAACCATGACCTCTTTCCATAGTTTTCCATCCTCTGAATCTACTACTTCCTTCACAATTCTAGGATCGTCATCAGTAAAAGACAAAGCAAAATTTAAATAGAAAGAAAATGGACTATACCTTTCTGGCTTCCTTCTTTGTCGAACCTATCTTCTCACAACCGGAGTTTGTGGTTCTTCATCTTTTGATTCCTCTTATGCTGTGGAGTTTGATTCTTCCTCCTTTAGCTCAAACTTTATCTTCTCAAGTTCCTTTGGTTGGACTTGATGTTTAATAGCATCTTCCACCTCTCTAAACACCACATCTCGGTTGTACACAACCTTCCTTGTTACTGGGTTATGAATCTTATAACCTTTTAAACCATCCTTATACCCAATAAAGATGCACTTTTCAGATTTACTATCCAACTTTGTTCTTTTCTACTTTGGAACATGTACATATGCATCACTTCCAAATACCCTCAGATGTGAAAGAGAAGGTCTCTTACCAGTCCATACCTCTTGTGGAGTCTTATTCTCCAACATTGATGAAGGTGATCTATTGACCAGGTCACATGAAGTCTCCACTGCCTCTGCCTAAAATTCTTGTCCTAACCCGACACCACTAAGCATGCTTCTTTCACTTTCGATCGAAATATTGTTCATTCTTTCTGCAACTCTATTTTGCTCAGGTGTTTATGGAGTAGTCTTCTATTGTGCTATACCACACTTCTTACAGAACTCTTCAAATTCCTTCTTCCAAAACTCTCCATTGTTATCTGTCCTCAACATCTTTACCTTCTTCTCTATTTGGTTTTCCACTAGAGCCTTAAATTCTTTAAACTTGTTAAAGACTTCAGATTTCTTCTTGAGGAAATATATCCATGTATTCCATGAGAAGTCATCTATAAATGATACATAGTACACAAAATTACCAGTAATGGAACCGACATAGGTCCAAAGACATCACTGTGCACAAGCTCTAATGGGGAAACTCACCCAATTCTGCTTCCCATATGCACAATTTTCATAGAAATCAAAATCCAGAGAGATATTAGACATATAATCTACCATACCTTTACCATGAATTATTCAAAGGCCCTTCTCTCCAAAATGTCCAAGCCTTTGATGCCATAGCATGGTCTTTTATCCAGAGCCCATTAGATTTTCTCTCCACTTTCAGGAACCACATAACTGTTGCACCCATCAATAAAAGTACTACCTTGCAGCTTGTACAGAGCTCCAATCAAAACTCCCCGCATCAATGCCAGTGCTCCTCGAACCATCTTGTAGGTATCTTTCTCGAACACTGTTTTTACACCTGCATCATCCAACTTTCTTACAGAAATCAGATTTCTGGCTAATGCAGGAATATGCAAAACACCCGAAAGTGTTATAATCCTTCCACCTTGCAACTTCAACTTGACTCTTCCCTGACCAATGATTCTAGCCTTCCTGACATCCCCTAAGAAGACATCACCACCATCATATTTCTCATACTCACATAACCACTCTCTATGGGGAGTGAAGTGAAAGGATGCACCTGAGTCAATCAACCATGCCTCATGACTTACATGTATACTTGAAGAAGAAGTCAGATACACATCCCCACCTTCATCTGAGTTGGTTTCACCCTTGTAGAAGGAGAATCCTTAGATCCCTTTCCTTTCTCAGGAGAATTAGATTTACATTCCCTTTTGTAGTGCCCTTCCTTTCCGCATTTCTAGCACACTTTTATAGGTTTTCCTAGAGATTTAGATCTCCCTCTAGATTTATATCTCCCACTCAAGGACTTATTTTTTTTTATGTTCTGGGACCATCCTTGTACAGACAAGGAATCACCATTCTAGATCTCCATATTTTTCTGTCTCATCCCCTCCGTCAGCAAGGATGAGACTATTTCATCAAACTAGAAGGAAGTTGCACTGCTACCTATTGCAACAACCAAACTATCCCACGCATCTGGTAGAGAACACAAAAAACTGATGCAGTTATCTTCATCCGAAATTTTAATATCAACATATAATAACTAGCTTACCGTAGTATTAAATGTGTTCATATGCTCTATCACCAAGTCTCCATCTTTCATCCTCAAGTTATACAATTTTTTCGGTAGGAATAGTTTATTCACTAGAGACTTATATTGGTACAAAGTCCCTAACTTGTCCCACAAAGCCTTTGCCGTAGCTTTCCCTGATACATTCAACAATATTGAATCTGAGACAAACAATCATGTTATGCTTTTTTTCTTTCTGATCCAACTTCTTCCAGTCTTCATCAGACATTGTCATTGGTTTAGCACTTGGATCTACCATGATCCACTAATATTTATCCACCAATAGATACTCCATCTTGAGTTTCCACAACTCAAAACTCTAACCATTAAATTTCTCGATATCTATCTTTCCACTACTTGCCATATTCTTTCACCACAAGAATTGATCCCGCATATCTCCCACTGAATAGGGTCTACCATAGGCCTGAGAAAAACCCCTCAGTAGCAAAGGCATCCCCTTGAAGCCAAAATAACTCTAATACCAAATGTAGGTTTTAACCCCGTACAGAAATTGCCTGCATACGAATTCTAAAAACATAAAATAAACAATGGTAAGAGCATAATGCACAAAAAAAATATACACAGAGATTTTCCCATAGATCCCAAAACCGGGACTACCAGATTGATTTTTCATTATGTTCCTTTCAATGTTACAATACATATATATACATGCCAAAGAAATCATAAGCCCCAATCCATTAACCCTGGATTAGAACATAACCGTAGTTCCCTTGACTGGATCTACAAAATACCATGGATTGAAAACCATCGCACCCAAAACCATGTGCGAAATCCATGCACAATACCATAAGTAGGTTCACCCACCTAATATAGGGTCCAAAAAAAAAAAAAAAATCTCGGGGAGCTGCACCCGGCACAATGAAGGGGGGGCTAGCTGCCCCTCCTCTAACCCCTGGGCTTCACTACTAGGGCTAGTCATGGAAAGAATATAAAACAACCCAACAATCTCTTTCATGTTGCTATCATTTTTCCTAAGATGTTTCACCAATAAATGAAAAGAAAAATCCTTATATAGAACGCCATTAATATCGATTGGTCACTTTGTTAATTGCTTACTAAAAACTTCATCCATACAGGGACAGGGGGACAATTTGAAGGATCATTTCACATGATATATTAGTTTTTTGATGTTAGGATGAAGGGGCCATATTTTGATACTTTTCTTAAACAAAACTTAAGAAACTACATCTCATCCTAAACCTTATCCTTTTGGTCGGATATGTGACAATTCCAAATTTCAAGTGACAATAAATTGCAAACGTAAATTCGCCATCACTACAAACTTTATTGTTGAGTTAGAGCTTGATGTTGTACCACTTGACATATCTGGAATTATTTTAGGGAGTCCATACTTGTATGACCAAAAATCTATATTTTATCATCATGAGAACAAATATCATTGTTTAAAGATGGAATTGAGTATATTGTTAGAGCACATCGCAAGAAGATGAAGTTGTCTCTTGTAAGTGAAGGTCAAATGAAAAGGTTTTTAAATGCTAGTAAGAATTTTTTATTATTGATGATCAAACCTAAAGATACCTCTTAATTTGAATCTTTCCATGGACGTGATGCAAAAATCAAGCATGATTTGGTTGAATTTGTTAACACATATGATAAGATGTTTCAGGAACCTGAAGGTTTGCCTCCTAAAAGAGGAATCCAACATGAGATTCGATTGCAGTAGGATGCACCTCTTCCAAGCATTGGCATGTACCGAATGTTAGTTTTGGAGAATGCAGAGATCAAGAAGAAAAATTCAAGAAGTACTTGAAAAGAGGGTCATTAGGTCTAGTATATCTTCTTCTGGGTCTCCTAATGTTTTAACTCTAAAGAATGACGGTATTTGGTGCATGTGCGTGGATTTCAGAGTTTTGAACAAAATCACTGTAAATAATCACTATCCTCTTCTTCCTATTGCTGATTTGTTATATAAATCAAAGGATGTTGTTTATTTAACTAAGTTGGACTTGAGAAGTGGTTATCATCAGACTAGGATTGCTGAAGGTGATATTTGGAAGACTACTTTCAAGAGAAAATAAGGTTTTTTTGAATGGTAGTTATGTCATTTGGGATTTGTAATGCACCTGCAACATTCATGAGAGTTATGAATGATGTGTTGAGACCATTCCTTGATGATTTTTTCATAGTCTACTTAGATGATATTCTAATTTTCAATAATAATTATGAAGAGCATGACAAGTGATCCAGATTTAAACAGGAACGCAACAAATTATAGAGATAACCGTAAACACAGAGATGTAGCGGAAATAATACTTCATTTCATTAATGTAAAACACTGAAATATGCTTACAAATAGGAATGGAAATAAACCAGCTAGGGCGATGGTAGCTTATCTCTGAGAAGAGATGTGGTGGCTACATGCCTCTGGACTATCTTAAAATGAGGTTCAAGGGCCTTTTTATTATTGAACAATAAGAGCAAACCCCAAACAACCAAAACCCTAACCCGAGGAGATGTAACACCAAGAGTTTATGGGCCCTATTGGAGTGAGTTGGATAGCCAACTTCTTGGGGTCACGACTTGGTCATATTATCTCCATTTGATGCACATGATAGCCCATTGGAAAGATCTCTCCGAGGACTACAAGAAAAAAGACAATTTTAGATAACAAATCGCTGGCAGTAGATTTCCCAAAACAACATCGTTTAGGGCCTCAAAACGGCTTCCGAAGTTTAGAACCCGAAAAACTACTAAAAATAGTAAACTGTGCTTTAATTAAGGAAACTAAAAAACTGAAAGAAGCAATGGTGGGGGTCCAAGTGGAATTGGTGGGTGGCCACCAATATCCACCTGGATCATTCCTCCCCCCTTAGGAAGCAATGGTCCCCATTGTGTTGAGTTCCTCCATGAGATGAGGGAACTTCTACTGAACTTGGTCCTTGGTGAGCCACTTGCCTTGGTGAAGGAGTTGGCCTACTTTGACAACTCGATATAGTTGGATATTCTACTGGCGAGTGTGCTTGATTTGTGTGTCCACGATCCGATTAGTTGCATCTTGTTCCATGAAATCTAGATTTAAATAGGTGGGTGTGAGTTTTTCTGCAATGTCGGATGTGTCTAGTAATGGTGGAAAGTATGGCCGAAGGCGGTCCACATTGAACACTAGGTGCGGGCCAAGGAATGGAGGAATGATGAGCTCAAATGCATTGTCTCCCACAGCCTTGGTAATGGTGTAAGGACCATATCGGAGTGGTCTGAGTCTCCGATAGGCTTCGGTAAGGCGTTCCTTTTGCAAATGCAACTAGACTTTGCCCCCACCTAAAACTTGTGTGGCACCCAATGTTTATCATGTCGTTGCTTGTACTTGGCATTTTATTTCTCTAGAATGTCGTGGACCTCCTAGAAAATATGTTGGATGTGCTAAATGAAGCTGTTTGCTTTATCTCTTTCGGACTAGACATGAGCCGAATCTGCGCGAGTAGCTGCAAATGGCATGGCCACATCAATGGGACATAGTGGCTGGAATCCCAAGCCCACCTGAAAAGGGTTATGGCCAATCGAGCTGTGGAGAGCCCGGTTGTAGCTGTGCTTAACATAGGGGAGGCTCTCGTCCCATGTGCATGGATGCTTTGAGTTGTACATGCGCAGAATGTGTATGATCATTCTGTTGACAACCTCTGTCTGACCATCAGTTTGAGGATGGAAGGCTTTGGACTTAGTGAGTTTGGTGTCTAGCATCGACCAGAGGCTGGACCAAAATGTACTGAGGAACCTACTGTCCCGATCTAAGATGATAGACTATGGGATCCCAAAGTTTACCCACACTCATTCAAAGAAGAGTTTAGCAGTGGCTTCTGCTGTGATATTCTTCTTGCAAGCTGCCATAATGGCCATCTTCGAGAACCTGTCGACGACCACAAACACACAGTCATTTCCATGCTAAGTGGAAGGAAGGCCTGACATGTAATCCATGGAGATGGATTCCCAAGGTCGACTAGGGGTAGGCAGCAGGGTATAGAGTCCTTGCTTCTTGATGGTCAATTTGGCAATGGCGTAGGCAGTGCATGATCTGATGTACTTCCCAACATCCTGTCGAAGATTCGGCCAATAGAAATACTTTTGCAGTACTACAACTGTTTTTTCGACCCCGAAATGCCGAGCAGCCCGATTGTAGTGTGCTTCCCAAATCATCTTGGCATGCTCACTTGAAGGAAGACAAAGGTGACCTAGGTGGCATAACAGGGCATCCTGGAGGTGAAAATTTGGAACATGCTATTTCTAGGAAAACTAGTGTCTATTTGATCTGCTAGTCCCACTAAGAACGGTAGCTATCTTAGAAACAAACAATTCAAAGTAACTTTTGCTTTCCTTTATGTATGATAGATAAGAGAGAAGCAGAGAGCACCAACCTTAATCTTTCGCTTGGCTCCTTGCTTGTTTCCTCTCAACTTTGATAGAGCCTGCCACTCCTTTCTCACTTGTCCTGCTTCAAAAAACACCTGTAGAGGTAAAGCAACAGAACACCATCAAAGCATAGAGATCTATAATATCATAAACAATGTAGAATCAGAAGTACATTAACCATACAATTGCATACACAAATACAAGATTCACAAGTACACAAGCATATGGAGGAAAACTCAAATAACTTTATTGATAGTAGAAGTAGAAGAGAGGATTACAACCCAGCTTTCTGATCTAGCATCATCCTCCCAGCATGAAAGCCTTATTCACCTCATGAAAAGCAAGATCACCCAACAATGCAATGTCTCTAAGAGAAACCAATAACACTTCCTTACAAATTACAAAATTCCATCCCACTGGATCTCTAGGATGAGGGATCCATATGTAGATATTTGCAGGGGGGTGAGTCAGCTTCTGGGTGTTGGATTCGTGTAATTTCACTGATAGTTCTTGGTTCCACTTGGAGATTTCATGATCTCTTACTCATCCCTGGGCAAATTCAGAGAGGCAAGTGTCATATGAGCAGTTTCTAGAAGATTCTCTATGTTTCCACTTAGCCAACTGCCTCTGCCATTTGTCTACTCTCACCCATCGCACCCCACAGAAGGCCTTTTTAGTATGCATCGCACCCCCCATGTGTAATAGGTGAGGTGCATCGCACTTTGACCAAGGAGCAGTCTGCATGGGTTAGTTTTGACCAGTTTTGAGTAGCTTTTCAGGTGGAACTTTTGGGAAATGATGTAATCAGTTGACCTTGATCCTTTAGGGTTTGAAACAACACTTTTATGGGTTTAAGAGCCCTTGGTTTATCGACATATGTGATTGGGGTTGCAGTGCCCAAATATGTCTAGAACAGTTGCCCCCTAAAGCATGAGGTCGTAAATCTTCTGATGTCCGGTGAAATGCCTTATCATGAGGATTCGAGGTTTTTCGAACTGGAAGGCGACCTGTAATAAGATACAATACAATACATTATCTTCATATTATTTTCATGATCTAGCTGAGGTGGGCATTCCCATGCTCAGCTTTATAAATTCATTTTCATGTACATAGGACAGACAATCATCTGCTGATGTAGACTAGTGATTCTGGTAGAGTCATCATCCTTAGCTTGGATGATCATCTGTGCAGCTATGGAGTACATTTGATGTCTTTGTTTTCCTGAATATATCACAGCCTGGATGGATGAAACTAGATCCGAGGTCTTCAGACTCATTCAATCTTCACCCAATGTACAAGTCGATCCATGTGAAAAGATGTTCTGAAGTCGAACATGGAAAGACATTGCCTGATTACCAGCCAATGATGTAAGTTGTTAACAAGTGCGAGAGGAATCACCGATAATGATAATGATCCTCAAGGTACTACAATATAATTCACGTGGTGTGAATATATGAGTCAATGTCAAACACCATGCAAAATCTTTCGGTCGAAGGCCATTGATGTAAACCTGTCGCCGGAAGTGAGAAACTTGCCATTGAGGCATGCAAGCTTCAAAGTACTGAAAGGGTTGTTTCTAAGTCAACTTAGTGGATAATGAGTTGATGTCAACAAGAAGTGACCCATCGTAGGAGGGCCTTAATGAATCCCACATCTATGACACGAAATGAAGAAAATGATTTTCTAGAGGTGAAAACGATCTGATGATATAAGATTCAAGAATGGCGGTCATGAAAACGGAGAGTGAAGGCATTCCAGTGGATGAGGCGTTAGCTGGGTTGGTGAATTCTCTTGAACATATCGGTGACACTAAGATGGATTGGTAGCATCAACCCCATGGATAGTACGGAGGACCAATGGTGATGGTGAATGGAATAACCCAACCCGACTCAATCATGGTAATGGAGTGAAAATGTCATGTTCAAGAGCGACCTGCTACCAATGAATTTCTTCAAGTTTTCTTCCCTTTTTCCCCAATCATTGCTGACCAGTACCTCTTTTTTTTTGTCAAGCTTGAGGAGGATAACATATTCTTGTTCTATAATTTTCCCTTTGGGCAAACCTTTCGCTATGTTTTAGCGAGCCTAGCGACAGTGAAACTCGCTCTTGTCCGGATGGACAAGTTTGTCACTATTATTTTAACAAGTTTAAGAACAAAGATAACTCGGCCCTTTTAATGTTTAGAGAGTTTTAAAAGAGACAGAAAGGAAACTCCAGTAGTCCTTTTTCGTGGCATAATCCCTTAAGTCCGAAAAAGTATAAAATAATACGAAAGGAATGACTTTTTGATAGTTTTAGCGAGCCGAAAAAGACAAGTGCTCGATATTTTTGTGAAATGATCCCTTAGGTCGAAAAAGATTAAAATGTAGAGGAGGGATGGTGCTTCCCCTTACTTTAATGAGCTGGAAAGGCCAGTGGCTCGGCAAACTTTTCATTTTTTACGAGTCTAAAAAGAGCTTAAATGAGACTCATTTTTGAGGAACGAGTGATGTATCCGGGTAGCAACTGGTTCTAGGTAAGTTTGGAACTTCTCAAACACGGTAGTGTAACAAGGGTGGCTAACAGAATCACTCATTGCAGCTGTTCCTCAAAAGGGTAAACAATCAAGTGGAAGCATATGATCAGACAAAAGAGTGGAGGTGACGGTAAGAACACATCCAAGGCTCAAAAGGATAATAGTAATGCAAACACAAAGGTCGTTTACTGAAGTCAGGTTTATTTTTTCATGATCTTTAACCTTGTGCCAACATTGCTCATTGGCGAGTTTATTTTTTAACGAGCTTGAACCCTGCGGTAACACTGCTCGATGTCAGAGATGCTTAATTTACCATTAACACTATATTCTTTCGATAGTCATACAACCTGTTCAATTACTCCTTGAAACTGATTAGAAATGAAAATACATGCTCGAAAAAAGAGTTAAAAACTAACATCTTACTTGAATTATGTGAATAGTAACATAAAGATAGCTTTACCTCTCATTTTTACCATTTCATTTCAAGTTTGGGATTTTGGAGCTCTGGAGGTGTTTTCTCCCTCAAATTTCACCAAATGATTTTGGGAGATCTAGTGGACTATTCTCCGTGCTATCTAGACCAGGTAGGTGCTAACCCTGAGATCTTCAATTGAATTCCTTCCTTTTCTGATTTTGAGCAACTTTTCCTATTCTTCTGGGCCCTAGGGGTTTGAACAATTTGTTCTCTCCCCATTGCACCTAGTATGCATCGAAAGGTGGGATGCATACTAAGCTGATTGTTGGCCAGTCAGTATGCATCTCACCCTGTACACAGCCAGGGTGAAATGGGCATAGGTGGGAAATTTTATGCAGTGCTTTCTCATGAAAATTTTGCCTGTTTTTTTCCAAATCAGTATCTTAATTCATCTCTTGTTTGTGTTTTAGAGATTCATCGGATCAAGATGGCCATTACATGGTGTGAACACGAGCATGAAGAAGAGGACATGATTTCCTTACATGATCTAGGTATGGTTATTGCATTGCGACACTGTGGTTTGCTCAAATTCTTCGGCATATCCACCTTGAGGCAAAAAATCAATTTGTTGCAATATCTTCTCGATGCATGGGATCCGACCAACCTGGTGTTCCAGATTAGAGGTAAATCCATTCCTTTGACAGTTGAGGATATCTACTTTTTGACTGGTTTATCGAGGCGTGGTGCCCCTCTCTCACTATCAGGATCCACCCGTGGGGGTGAATCAATGAGGGATTATGATCGCTAGTTTTGTAGAGATGGATCTCAGCCAAGTAGGGATGGAAAGATTAGTATTCGAGATGTCATTGATTGGTCCTTGAGGGCTATTTTATTCACCTTTGCTAGATTGGCTAGTAGCGCGGTTCTTCATTTGGCCAATAGGTCTTATATGTAGTATGCCCTGGAATGCCTTAAACCAAAGGTATTCAACTGGTGTGATGCAGTACTTCTGGTTATAAAAGAACAACTTTCCAAGGTGAAGAATATGCGATCCAAGAACTTTTGCTATGGTTCCATTTTGACTGCTTTCACCTTGGAGAGGATTCCACTGATGCAGCCACAGTACATTTCATTAGGGGAGCCAGCACCGAGGGAACCATGAATGCAGAGATGGGTCGATCTCATGGACAGACATGCTGGTCAGTCACAAATTTCTTTCTCTAATGCCTTCTTTGAGTGGTTCGACCGTTAGGAGATGGTCTTCGCTGAGTATCCATACGTTGGGATGGATTTCTGAGGCGACCTAGATTTGGTGCTACTAGCTGGCGAGCAATGGGGTGTTATAGGTAAAAAGATCTAACCATATCTCTGTTTATTGCTTTTATAATGTTCTTGTGTTTTTTAAAGGTTATCAAGACTAATTAAACTCATATATGTGTGCAGATATTGGACCAGTGCGACCAGCAGCACGCACGAGGGTAGCAGTTTCCGTTCCAGTAGGAGAGGCTGTAGGGAGGGTTGTCCTTCGCGATCTGGACATAACAGAGACCCTTGCAGTGTCGCAGGATCAGATCGAGGGTATCACCCTTGGTATTCATGATGTGAGGACTGACGAGTTACCTCTGAGATTACAGTGCCATACCACTGGTGTGCCGAGTCGATGGACTAGGCTCTTACATATGATCGCATAGGTGGTGGCTTGCTATCACCAACACCATTAGTCTAGGGTGTTTTTTTTCATTTTGCGTTTTTAGGTCGTATGACTGATTTTGTCCTGGACACAGAACATTTTGTCAAAAAAATATAAACAACTATATATATTTTTGATTTTCGGAGTTTTATTTCGGTTAAGTTATGCGATCCTGATGCAATGTTGATTGAAATTCTTTTTCCTTTATAAATGTTGCAAATGTCCATCTAACATATAATTTTCTAATGAATCAGTTAATGTGTTTAAGTTTCTGGAAATGTGTTGATATTGAATAGAATCAAATTGTCTTTCCAAAATCCTGACCCTTAGGAACATACGATTGATAGCTGGATTCCGAACAGAATATATGCCAGTAAGCTGTAGGATGACGAGTTGTGAAGCTAGCCTGACAACAAGTTGGCGTATGCCATGTACGATGGCATCAGAGAGAAGCTCCATCAATGCACTGTATTCAACGATGTTGTTCGTTGATCAACCAATAAATATCCCTCTGAAACTCACTACCTCGCCGCTTGGATCAAAAATGGCCCAAGCCGCTTAAGATAGATTCTTTGTACTACAACTAGCTCCATCGGCGCATCCAACGAATGATTCCAACAGGTCTGACATCTGCAAAAAATGCAAAGTGGATTACCTAACTGAAATGATCACTCTGTAACAAAAGCATAAAAAGAGATTACTACACTTAATCAAGCACAGTAACACTTAAGGTACAACCAGTTTCGGGGTTGCGACAGTGGAATCCCATCGTAATCTACTAGCTTGTAGGCTCCTTTTGCTAATACTCGTTTAACAATGTAGGGGCCAATCCACAAAGGTTGGAACTTACTTGCTCCCAATTTATCGGATTCCTAATCGTATAACAAGACCAGGCCACCTTCTGAGAAGACGCGGGGTTTGACATTTTTGTCAGATTGCGCCTTGACCCATTTCTTATGATCTTCATTAGCCAAAGCGGCATCACAACGAGTTTCATCCAATTGGATTAGTTCCAAGAAACGAGCCTCTTCCTCCGAAGTTTCGGGAAGTAGATCGACTATGAGCTTGAGAGATGAAATTTTGCACTAAATCGGTAAGACCGCTTCCAGGCCATACACCAACTGAAAGGGTGTAAATCCAGCTGCATTTCTCACCGATTTCCTATATACCCACAAGGCTGAATACATGATTAAGTGCCAATTCTGTTTGTGGACTCCAATCATCATTTGTAGCATGCACTTCAAGACGTTGTTGATGGCCTCAACTTGTTCGTTAGCTTGCGGATAATACAGAGTAGAATTGTCATGGGACAGTCCTAATTTGGCAGCTAATTCGACCATCATGTGATTGCAAAAATGCGATCCATGATCTGTGAATATAGCCTGTGGAACACCGAATTGAGAGACTACATGATTGAAAAAGAAAAGAGCAGCTGTTTTGCTGCTGTTGTTTAATGTAGGCATCGCCTCAGCCCATTTTGTAAAATAGTCGATTGCGACTATGATATACCCATGCCCCTTGCCCAAGGTGGGGTTACATGTCATGAAATCTATGCCCCATTTGGTGAATGGGCCAACAGCAACTACTGGATGTAGCAGTGTGGGTAGTAGTCTGGTTTTACAGTCGAAGATTTGACAAGCATGGCAACTTCTGACTGCAATTATGCAATCTTTGAATATAGTAGGCTAGAAGTAACCTGCTCGTAAGATCATTTGTGCTATAGCATAACTAGATTGATGCCCCCCACATGCACCTGAATGAAAATCATTCAAGACTTTTTTGGCCTCCTCATGCATGAGGCACCTTTGCAGAACTATATCAACACCACGACGGTAAAGGGTATCATCGACGATCATGTAGTCTTTGGCTTGGTATCGAGTACGTAGTTGTTCAGGGCAAGATGTATTAGGCCTAAAGGTTTGGGTTTGGAGATAGATCAGTATATATCCATACCACGGATCGCTTGACGGTAACAGAAACAAATATTCATCCACGATTGTTGCTTTAGATGTTGAATTGTTGGACGATAATGGGAGGTCGCGTAGTAACTCCGCGAAAACTAGAGATTTCTTTAATTTGGGCTTTGTGAATTCCAGATCAAACTCTTGCAAAATGGCTATCCATTTTGACTATTTGCCCCCTAGTAATTGACGTGACAGAATGTAGGTCATAGGGTTGCAATCTAACAGAATGGTAGTTTTGCAAAAGAGGATATAATGTCGAAATCTCTGGACTGCTTGAACAGCTTCTAGAGCTAGCTTTTCAACATAGGAGTACTTTCTTTCTGTATCATTTAAGTTTCAGCTTAAATAATAGATTGGATGTTCAATTCTGTCATCTTCCTATACTAAAACCATTGCGATGGTTGTATCTGCTGCAACAAGATACAGGTTAAAGTCCTTTTGATAGTTAGGAGTGTACATTAATGATGCTTTTATTAGGGAATCCTTTAAAGCATCAAAGAAAGCTTGCGCAACCCAATCCCAGTTGAAGGGCACTTCTTTTTTCAAAATACATGTATAACCTTTAGCAAGTTCGGCGTAATTTGTAATGAAACTTCTTAGAAAGTTTGCTTTCCCTTGGAGTTTCTGAATCTGAAGCAAATTTGAAGGTGGAGGCATGTTAATGATTGCCTGAACCTTACATGGGTCGAGTCGAATCCCATCCTTATAAACTATGAGACCAAGTAAATGACCAGAAGCGACACAAAACACACACTTATGTGGATTGAATCGTATCTTGTAGTGTCGGCAACGTAGACATATAGCTCTCAAATCTGCGGATGGTCAGTCTGCTTTCGCGAATAAGCCATTAGATCATCAAGATATGGTTGAATGATGTGTTTGATGTCATGGAAGGCATAGTTCATTGCCCTCTGAAAAGTTACCCCTACGTTCTTTAAACCGAAAGGTAGTATATGGTATGCGAATGTGCCCCACGGACATATAAATGCAGTCTTCGACTGGTCTTGTGGGCGGATGTTTATTTGATTATATCCGGAAAATCCATCCATCAATGAAAATATTTCGCATCCGGCGCATTCATCAATTATCTGGTTGATGAAGGGTGTAGGGTAGTTGTCCTTTGGACAAGCTTAATTTACATCCCTGTAATCAACGCACACTCTAATTGTTCCTTTCTTTTTCATGACAGGAACAATATTCAATACCCAATTAGTTAGGGGAACAGGGTAAATGAAACCAGCATGTGAAAATTTTTCAACTTCTGCCTTGATGGCAGTGGCTTTCTTCAGGTGAACCTATCGAAGCAATTGTCGTACTGGTTTGACTTCTGGAGACATCTTGATTTCATGTTCAACGATGCTCGAGTCAATGCCTGGAATTTCTTCATATGACCATGCAAAGACATCTCTGAATTCGTGAAAGAGAGCGGAGTATATTTCCAGTTCTGAAGAAGAACAAGATTTGCCAACATGAATATTCTCTAAAACATTAGGTTTGGTTGAGATATTTATGGTGATAGTTTCTTCAATATTGGATAGATTTTGCTCAGAATCCATTGTATTTACAGTATTTGATAGAAAATCAAAAACTAAAGGATGATTAAGGTTGTTGGAATAATCTTCTTCATTATATTGAAGATGGGAACGATGGTGGTAATCTTCCCATGGTGCCTCTCCTATCATCATTGACTGAATGATTCCTTAATCTGTAGAATGTACATGTGACCAAGGATCTGAAGAGGTGCCATATTCTTGAGACCTATCTATCCAAACACTTGATGAGTGTTGATTTGGGTTTGTTGCCTAGGCCCAGAAAATTGATTGCTACAAAATTTTTATGGGGCTTGGGGGCAATACCTGGCAATGATCCATGCTAACAAAATGTTCGGAAATCTTCTTAATCTTTGCTGATGTAGAAGATACCATATTATAGGTTTCCACCGTGGCCACTTCCGCCAGATTACTCAGAGGCGGGAGGGAAAAAGTACCCATTAAGGTTGGGTCTTTTAGGAGGCCTACTCGACATTTTGAAGCGATTGAGAGCTCCCATGGATCATTGGAATGCTTCCTGTAGCTTGCGAACTGTGGGGAAAACGGTTAGTTGGACAATGATTATAATACCTCCTTGGAAGGGAAATACAATCTTTCTAAAATATGTAGACACAACAGCAGCCATGGCATAAATACAGGGCCTTCCCAGTAGGATATTTCAATAGCATGTATGTTCTTCCGTCAAATGCTTTTAATGTCGTTGATGATCGTGACAATGGTGGTGAGCCTAAAGTTTTCCATCAACTCATTGACATTATACAGGTAGATGCGCCCTCGTCAATGATTGTTCGATGAATAGTTTTTTTGATGGCTTTTACCTATATAAGGAAAATGACTTGGGTCGGTAACTGAGGTTCATATCCTTTTTGGTTAAAGGCCACAAGATTGGAATCCGTTGGGTCAATCCCACCTATTGCTAATAATAAAACTTGCTTTTGGGAGGGGCAATTCTGTAGTACTTCAAGTGTCAACATAGTGGATGGAAATTGAGACAAATCCTCTACTATATTATAATTTTGTGCTACTCAAGCATGAGGATTAAATGTCGATTTATGTACCACTCCCTTTGGCGGCTTTAATGTTAGTTCAGGGATGGTGGGTGGCACAACTTCTGATGAAGTTGTTGTTGAACTACTAGGTTGATCTATAGCCTTGTTGTTTGACATCTGTGGATTCCCATAATCTTTGTTACTTGTCGATATCAAAGCATCATTTTGCTGTTTTGATATGGATAACATAAGCACTTGGGATGGGGAAGCATTATCTATAGAAACCCGATTATTTTTTGGGTTTGGAAATGGATTAGTCAATACCGTCGAGGTATTTGAGGTCTTAAAAAACTTCATGACCTCAGCTCGATGTGGACAATCTCTCGTATAATGGTCCTCATCACATATGAAGCATGGCTGATTAGGTTTCTTTCGCCCAGCAGGGTTTCTAGAAGACTTCTCAAGATTCGAATATACATGTTTCTTATTTTTGTTTTTCCCTTTCTTCTTTCCCCCTGATTGCTTCGGATCTTTGCCTTTGTCTGATGACATGGCATTAACCTCTGAGGCAAGAAGTTTGTCATTTGATTTTTTACTAGAAACTGTAAGGGCTTTACTAGATGGAGCCTTTGCGGTTTGCATACTTGAGGTGCCAATCACGCCATCGCCGGCACGAGAGTCCCTGTTTGATTTAGGAGGAGGAGGAATGGAAAACTATGGTCTAGGGGTGTCAGGAATTTTGTCATAGAGCGTACCAGACTAAGTATAGATCAAGTCTAGATACTATGCATGAGCAATGACTTTCTCTTCAGTGACAACTCCTCCCTTGGCTACATATTCTATCATAGAAGGTAATAATGACTTAATAAACCACTCATCTAGAAGATGATCAGGAACATAGGTCTTTACCATTCGACAATGACGTCGCCATTCATGAATATGATCAGATATATGAGTGGCTGTTGTCTATTTAAAATTGGTAAGGAGTTCTGTTCCCATTTCATACCTTATGGGTAACTGAAAGTGGGTTAAAAAGGTAGTGACAAGGGCGTTGAAGTTGTCAAATGAAGCTCTAGGCAATTCAATGTACCATTTTTCCACCAAACCAGTTTATGTTCGTTGAAAAAGGTGAAGCCTAATCGAATCATCATTGAGGGTATTAGACGAACACCACAAATGAAAGGTCATTACGTGATTCGATGGATATTCACCTAGATTTCCATTGAATTTAGGAATATCTGAGGGAAGTTTATGAGGAATTGCTGGCCACCATGGGGCATAAGCATTTGGATCATTCGTTAATCGGTTCAAATATGGTAATTCTAGAGTTGCTACAAAGGGAAACTTTTGATTCAGGTTTGGCGAAGCGTACCCAAGATAAGATGGGATTGCCTGAGCAGTGGGTCTTTGCATACCATCATAATGTATCTGATGCTGATAACCTTGATAAGGTTGATGGGAATGACCATTATAGTATGGTTGTTGATGACTGTTTTGAAAATATGGTTGCCCATTACCTGTAAAGCTTTGTTGCTTAGGTCGTCAGTAAGCTTGATGGAATTGTGGTTGTTGATATTGTACTAGCCATGGTTGTTGGACCATTTGCTGTTGTCCAATACTGGATGTTTGACCAAGATAAGGGGTGATAGTACCCATTTGAGCCTGAGTCGTTCCAATTAAGGAGTCACTAATCTGAGGTTGTGATTGAGTTGTGGAGACAAGAGGTTGTTGTATTACGACCTGAGAGACTTGAGGTTGACATACAAGAGGCAGCGCTTGTACTTGAGACACAGTCACAATAGCAGATGTAGTGGGAATGATTGACACAGGTTGACTTGGTTGCATTGAATATACAACCCTTGGTTGTTAAGGTAGTATTGGTACCCAACCACTGGATGCAATTCCAGTTTGACCCGAATTTTGTTGTGAACTCTCATATGGTTGTTCTCCCGGAGGGAACAATGAAAAAGCATACTGCTCTCCATATGGTGGCAATCCAGTGTTCAAAGGATAAATTGGTCTTTGGAGACTAGACTGACCAAATTGATACTGATGTGAAGGATCAATTTGTTGAGTTTCAACATAAGAAATTATAGTTAAGATTCCAGATGAACAAATAGGAATAGACCATGATGTCGAAATAGTACCTGGGTGGACTCAATCTAGTGGTTGAGAACTAGTTGGGATAGATGGTATACCAATGAAAATTGTCGGAGTAGCAGTAGGAGGCTTCACTTCTACTATATCAGATGACGTGGTCCTAGTTATTGATGGTTGTTCAGAGATATTCAGTCTATCCAAAATATTTCCTAGCGATTCGACAGGAACTTGTGATGAAGGATGATTAAAAGAACTAACTTCTGTAGTAGAAGGATATAGTTGGATCCCAGTTCCAAAATGCAATGGGGTACTAGATGGAATATCCTCTACAATCTCTTCTATAGCAATCAGTCCAGGTGGAAGAGGTAGATTGTCAGGTCCATAAAATATTTCTGGAGCTGAAGAAGATATAACTTCTGCAGTAATAGACACAGGAGGGATGACACCTTCTGAATCAGCCCTAGATGGAGCTGGTTTAGGGATAGAAGTGTTTACCGTTACATTAGGATCCGTTCTAATGTCCTCTTGTAACTGCGGAACTTCTTCTGTAAAGGCAAGGGTACCAGAAATAATTGGAGTAACTATAGTCTCTGATGATGTGGAAACACAAGTTTCAAATAGATCAGGAGAATTCGACCCAGTTAAACAAGATCGTTTTCCCTGGAATTGTTTCATTTTCAGAGTCAAAGATGGTTGACACACTAGTCTCCATGAACGACGGGGTTTTGATTGACTTTCTTCCACGATTGCAGATTACTTCATCAACTCAAAATTTAAAAGGGGAAAATGTTATTCCGAATTAAATAAATTTTATGACGCTTTGACACAACTTGCTTTTTCAATTTTTAAGAGTCGAGAAAAAGCTGAAGGTGACTCTAGTCGCCTTCAATTTTTAATGAGCCTGAAGTGACAAGTGCTCAGATGGACTTTTTCTTTTAGGGAGTCAAAAAGGAACGAAAGTGACTACTTTGGAAATCTAGATAGAGAGATTACCAAACCAATTGCAAAACTGCAATATACACCTCGGTGGTAAACTAAAGAGAAATTACCAAGGACTTTATGTACGGCAGTAAATCTTCCTGAATGCTGTGTTCAATGCATTGCGATTGATAGGGCGACAGACATGGCTTCCAAAGGATAAAGGATATCAGCCTATTGTGGTCTCCCAATATATACTCGATGGTATGGGGAGCACAAGTCCATACTGGCACTTGTCGTATTAAAGAGGAGGAATTACCCAATCTTCAATGAAAACGATAGTTACCAGGTTTTACGATGTCGAAACACGTCTCTAGCCTAGAATTCTATATGTCGTGCGTTAGTTTCCAAAGCATTTTTATGCTCATTGAGGTTTATTTTAGATTTGATCTTTCTTAGAAATTTGTCTTTCAAGGTTCACCACGTGATGTAGATGTAAAATTCCGAAATATTCAATCTAAAATGATAAACAATCATTTATGTTATTTTAGCAATGAAAATCATAGCTACAAAGGAAAGAAGATTATGCTTTTCTTTCAGCAGAGGGCATAGAGCACACACTAAATGCACTTTCCTAAATCAAATTTCGCATGCAATCAAAATGAAAATTCACATGCATGTATCTCTTTTCCCATTTCCTTAATGTGAGAATGCCAAAAACGAAAATTAAGTATAGATCTGAACTATTTTCTTCAAAGCGACGCTTCAACGATTTCTTCAAAATGAAAGGAAGACTAAAACGACACTTTCGATTTCAAATGGAAAAATATTTTTGACACTTCAAATATTGACAATTCAAATCAAATACAATGAAAAAGTACAATCAACTCTCTAGAAGAGGAAGACTTTACGACACTCTTCTTCTTGACTCAAAACGACAGTTACGACACTTTTGAATCAAAAGACGATAGTTCAATTAAGCTACTTTTTGCAAAGGAGGACTGTAAATGATGAAAAATACATAAAAAACATTCACAATTCCTAATCAATGGAGGCTAAATAATGTAAAGGAAGAAGGATTCAACAATGATATACTGAAAACAAGGAGTAAAAAACCAAATTCTAGGGATAGAAACAGTATCTCTCAATCATCACACCTACAACACAGGGAAATAGGGATGCATCTCACCTGCAACACACGGGAGGTGCGATGCATCCAGGTTGCACAGTTACAGACAATGCGATGGACCAGGGAGCGAAACTGAGCTTGGTTTTTGCTCAAAATTTATAGCTAAGTTCAGTGATTTAGGCTGAGTAATGATGGACAGTAAAAACAAAGCATAGGGGTATGATCTTATGAGGTTAATGAGCTACCACAAGGGCACTTAGGATGTTTGCAAGTTAGATGGTTAGTTCATAAACCAACCCGAATATTGACTGAAGCAGCGTTCATCTACTTTACAGTTGCATAGCAAAAGCAGTTCGAAGGCTAGCTAGCTTAACTTTAGGCTCCGTCTATAGTTTATAAAGCAAATAGTAGTAACAAACAAACAAACTATTTGGTCCCCAGCAGAGTCACCATTTTGTTTTCGGGAAAACTAGTGTCTATTTGATCTGCTAGTCCCACTGAGAATGGTAGCTATCTTAGAAACAAACAATTCAAAGTAACTTGCGCTTTCCTTTATGTATGAGAGATAAGAGAGAAGAAGAGAGCACCAACCTTAATCTTTCGCTTGGCTCCTTGCTTGTTTCCTCTCTCCTTTGATAGATCCTGCCACTCCTTTCTCACTTGTCCCACTTCAAAGAACACCTATAGAGTTAAAGCAACAGAACACCATCAAAGCATAGAGATCTATAATATCATAAACAATGTAGAATCAAAAGTACACTAACCATACAATTGCATACACAAATATAAGATTCTCAAGTACACAACCATATGGAGGAAAACTCAAATAACTTTATTGATAATAGAAGTAGAAGAGAGGATTACAACCCAACTGTCTGATCCAGCATCATCCTCCTAGCATGAAAGCCCTCTTCACCTCATGAAAAACAAGATCACTCAACAATGCAATGTCTCAAAGAGAAACCAATAGCACTTCCTTACAAATTACAAAATTCCATCCCCCTGGATCTCTAGGATGAGGGATCCATATATAGATATTTGTAGGGCGTGAGTCAACTTCTGGGTTTTTTATTAGTGTCATTTCACTGATAGTTCTTGGTTCCACTTGGAGATTTCATGATCCCTTACTCATCCCTGGTCGAATTCACAGAGGCAAGTGTCATATGAGCAGTTTCTAGAAGATTCACTGGGTTTCCACTTAGCCAACTGCCTCTGCCATTTGTCTACTCTCATCCATCGCACCCTACAGAAGGCATTTTTAGTATGAATCGCACCCACTATGTGTAATAGGTGAGATGCATCGCACTTTGACCAAGGAACAGTTTGTATGGGTCAGGTTTGACCAATTCTGAGTAGTTTTTTAGGTGGAACTTCTGGGAAATGATGTTATCAGTTGACCTTGATCCTTTAGGGTTTGAAACAACACTTTTATGGGTTTAAGATCCCTTGGTTTATTGACATATGTGATTGGGGTTGCAGTGCCCAAATATGTCTATAACACATGCTGACCCTCCAAAAGTGTCTGGTATGTGTGGTCAAATTCCGAGTCACTTTTGTAGAGAAGTGGCCAATCAGAAGTCGCGTGCCCACAAGAGTTGAGCATGGTGGTTAACGCCATGATTGGTGGTCAACTGAGGAAATATGCAACATTATTACTTGATATTCAAATGGAACTGTTGCAGGTATGTGGACCACTTTTGATGGTGATCATTCTGCAATTTCCCTTAGGTCTGTATGAACTGCAGGGGTCAGTGGTCTGTGTGGATGACCATTTCCTTCCCCAAAATGTAATGCTTCCATTATTGGCCGGCCTGCACAATGGAATACATCTCTTTGTCATAAGTGGGATACTTCCAGACTGTGTCTGAAAGTGTCTCACTGTGATATGCCACTCGATGCCCATGTTGAGTAAGGACTGCCCCAATAGCATAGTCAGAGGCATCTCTCTCGACCTCAAATGGCTGTTGCAAGTCTGGTAATGCAAGAACTGGTGCTGAGAAGAGGTAATATTTCAACTCTATGAATGCCTTATGTTGAGATTCAGACCAAAAGAATTTTTCTTTCGCTCCTCCCTTGGTGACTTGACTCATGGGCCAAGTCATATGAGAATATCCCAACAAGAACCTGCGATAGAAGTTGGAAAGGCCTAGAATGTTGTGAAGCTCTGTCAGAGTGGTTGGAGATGGCCAATCCCGAATGACTTGGATCTTGGCTGGATCCACATGCACCCCCTGTTCATCAATAATGTATCCCAGATACTAAACTTGGGTCATGCCGAAAGTTCATTTCTCCAAATTGGCACATAACTTATGTTGCCGCAGTGTTTGGAGAACCTATCAGATGTGGTGGAGGTGCTCTTCCCAAGTCTGGTTGAAGATCAGGATGTCACCCAAGTATACGACTACAAATGAGTTGGTGAATGGCTGCAAGATGTCATCCATTAGCCTCGTGAAAGTTGCAGGAGCATTCATCAATTTGAAAGGCATAACCAACCATTTGAAAAGGCTCTCCTTGGCTTTGAAGGTAGTCTTCCACACATCGGAGGGTTCGATCGGTACCTGGTGATATCCTGACTTCAAATCGATCTTGCTGGAATATTTTCCCCCCTTCTGTTGGTCCAAGAGGTCATCAATCTATGGGATTGGGTACCTATTATGGACAGTGATCTTGTTCAGTGCCCGATAGTCAATACAGAGTCTCCAAGTCCCATCCTTCTTTTGTACCAATGTGATCGGGCTCCCACAGGGCGATGAACTCGGATGGATGTAGCCTTTTTGTACCAGCTCCTGAATCTGCCTCTTGATTTCATCATTCTCCAAAACAGAGCACCGATAGATTGGTCCATTGGGCAGCGACGCACCTGGGGTCAGATCAATGGAGTGCTTGACCTGACAGTGCAGAGGAAACGTTGCGGGGGAGGTGAAGATGTCCTTGTACTCCTCCACGACCTTGTCCATTTGTAGTTGTCGTGCAGAGGGGCCCTGTGTGGAGGTCGTGGCCACCGTCTTTTTCTTTCCTTGAGTGCTTATAATTAGGAAAACAATTTTCTCGGTTTTGGAAATGAGCTTACTACATTGTTTTGCAGTAACTAAATAAATGGAGGTAGGCGGTGCTACCTCTGTTATCTTGTACAACTTATTTCCCAAAGTAACAATAAAAACATGGCGCCTTGATTCATACATAGCATGTTGCTTCCACAAGTTTGGTTGTCCTAATAATACATCACAAACTTCAAGGGGAGTAATGTCACACAATACCTCATCACAAACTTGAAGGGCTTGATGTTGTATGGAAGGCGACATTGTTGGCTCACGCAAAGATCCCGTCCTTGGTGAAGACACACGATGGTGTACGGTTGTGGATGTGCTGTGGTCGGTAAGCCCAGCCGCTTCACGACCTCTACTGAAATGAGGTTCTTTTGGCTCCCACTATTGACAATGAACTGTAGCGGGGAGCCCTTTACCCACATCTGGGAGTGGAAGAGATGCTCCTCCTCATCTGGATCTTTGGGTTCCTCCTTTTGGATCTTCGTGGTGGCGATGGTGGCATTGGGCTCTGCATCGATAATCTGTTTCCCTTTATCATTCCCCTTATCGGGTTCTGGCTCAGAGTCAAAACATGCATCTGATTCTGAAACCTTTAGCTCGACCACTAGTGACTGCTTGGCCCAACACTCACTTGTGTTGTGAGTGGAGCTCTTATGGAACTCACATCACTTTCTTGTGTCCTCTTTCAGCTTCGTGGTGCTATTCTTTGCTTGCAGCTTTGGTAGGTTGCCTTGGGCTGCCCTGCCTTGCCTTTGTCCTTTTGTTTTGTCATTTGGGGGCACCTTTCCCTTGTTTTGGATTCGCAGATCCAAAGTCTTGCTTCTTCTATTTAAACTTTTGCTCGACATTGATGACATACCAGTATGCCGTACTGAGCGAGGAGATATTTAGGAATTCTATTTCTTCCTGGATGTACTTGTGCAGGCAGCCACAGTATTTGAGTACCAAATGCTGCTCTGTGTCCTTGATACCTAACTTTGTGCGAAGGGTATGGAAAATATTGGTAAACTCTGGCACGTCTTGGTCCCTTCCCTACCGCAGCATGGTCCACTTTATGTATTGATCCTCATAGCTTCTAACAGGGTAGTACTTCTCCTTGATGGCATCCCGAAATGAATTCCAAGTGGGTGCAACTGAAAATAGTGAGCCTGTACTTTCATCCTTCTGCTTGTAGTAGGCTTCCTACTAATCCTTGACGTGGGAGGCTGCTTTGAGAAGAGTGAAAATAATCTTTTCCTCACTGGAAAAATCATGAATAGAATCTAGCACATTTAACCACTTATCGATGACATCTGCATCTATCTTACCCTTGAATATGGGGATTTCAAAATTAATTTGTACCTTAAATGGTGTGGCATTTCCAGAGTTGTTCTTGGAATGCGTCGCCCCTGGGTAGCTGTTGAAGGATCTGGGCAAAGTTGTCCATCATCATGTTCCTTTGTCACTTGAGGGCTTCTTCAAGCAATATTTTGATAGGTTCTCTTGCCTCCTCATCTTTCTTTCCATCTGCCATGGGAGGTCATCGGGATTTGCGAGGCTGGTCTTGCAAAGGTTCAACCAGTTCAAGCCCTAACTCCTTATATCCCGAACTCGTTGGGGAAATGCAAAGAAAAACACAAAAGAAAAGCAGACTGCTCTGATACCACTGATCTGGATTTAAATAGGAATGCAACAAATTATAGAGATAATCGTAAACACAGAGAGGTAGCGGAAATAATACTTCACTTCATTAATGTAAAATACTCAAATATGCTTACAAATAGGAATGGAAATAAACCAACTAGGGTGATGGTAGCTTATCTCTGAGAAGAGATGTGGCTGCTACATGCCTCTGAACTATCTTACAATGAGGCTCAAGGGATTTTTTATTATTGAACAATAAGAGAAAACCCTAAACAACCAAAACCCTAACTCGAGCAGATGTAACACCAAGAGTTTATGGCCCCGTTGGGGTGAGTTGGACAGCCAACTTCCCGGGGTCATGACTTGGTCATATTATCTCCGTTTGACGCGCATGACAACCCGTTGAAAAGATCTCTCTGAGGAATACTACAAAAAATAAGATTTTAGACAGAAAATCGCCGGCGGTAGATTTCCCAAAAAACGTTGTTTAGGGCCTCAAAATGGCTCTGGACGTTTAGGACCCAAAAAACTACTAAAAATAGTAAACCGTGCTATAATAAGGAAACTGAAAAACTGAAAGAAGCAATGGTGGGGGTCCAAGTGGAATTGGCGGGTGGCCACCAATATCCACCTGGATCATCAAGCATGTTAAGCAACTTTTATATTTCTTAGAGAAAGACAAGGTGTAGTAGTCACTCATCATTGCGATGTTGAAGGCCCTTCTTTATCAAGGTTGTTGAAATTATGTTAGTCAAGTTTGTGATGTGCTTATTTATCAACCAAGTAAAATCTAAAGGAATTGGCCTCTTACATCAAACCACACTCGGGCAGTCCAAAAGGTCAATATGGAAAATTTGAATGCAGCTACTCTTGAAGCATATTCCTCAAATATGTGATTAAACAAAAAATACTTTTAGTCAGATTCCTAGTTAAAGATTTCAATGTGCTATAAGAATATTATTTGAAACAACATAACTGCACTGCCTATCCCTATCCACAATGGCCCCTCATATCATCATACCAGAAATTGCATAGAGAAAATTGTCAAAATCTATATGAGCAGTGAAATGTAGTTTTGTTTAGGAGATTAGAAAAAAAGAATGGTCCACCATAGAAAGAGATATCTTGAAGAAAATCATCAAGGACCAGTTACAAATTATAAAAAGAAACTACATATTATCATAATACAGGCTGCATATAAGCAGTTGATGGGGACCTAGCTATGTCAATGAAAGTGGATTTCTTGGTTAATAAATACAAAAAGGTGAAAAATGAACAATTACATGATGAAGTGGGATAAAGACATGGAAATCCATTTCAGAAAAGTTCAAAAAATGATTGACACATAAGAAAATATTTCGTTCTAATGCCTAGAAAGACGCAATGATTGCATGTTGAACTAGGCTTATCCTATATACTAATGAAGTAACATGGAAGGCCTAGAAAATATGTTATACAATGAAACTAATAATGGACATTTATAACTGGAGAAAAAACCAAAAATAATGATAATATATAACTTTCTGAATGCTAGTAACAAAGAGGCCATGAAAATATTTTACTCATTGTAATTGTTATTGAAAGGGCATATCCTAGCATCATAAATATATTATATATTGTAACTATAGTAGTTGACATACATTACTATTGTAATTTCATGTGGCCCTTCTTTCTTTTCACAAGTTGATAAAAGTAGGAAAAAAAGGTTCAGTATTACAACTAACTTCACAAGAGTAAAGGACATGCTGACCAAAGAAGAGATGAAATATAATAGCAGATGAACAATTTCTCATTGTGACAACTCCCAGTTTTTCATTAAGTGCAATATTTAACTCGCCATGCAATAAAAACTAGTACTGCTATAGGTAACATAGGATCTGTGAACTCTATCAATTCATCAAGAAGGGATCTAATTTTCTACCATTTGAAAGGCATGTATTACATCTAGGGTAATGACCTAGTAGAACAGGCTCTTGATACAATGTACAATGGAAGAATCTCCCCTAGAAGGGACTCCCATATAGTCAGACCTAGACCTGCACCAAGCTCCATAGGGATTAACCTTCCCTCCACCTGCTCCGAAGATGTGCAGAGAGGAAAAATGGACACAATCAGGATAACCTCCAAAATCTTCCAAGCACCATTATGAAAGGCAAATTTTAAGGCTTTCCAGGATATTATCAGACAAATTTCTACAATTCAAAAGATTGATAGCACTGAGCCCTTTAAAAACCCTAGTCTAGGGAATCAACACCTGAATCTTGAAAAATATTTCAAATTGGGTATGGAAGTCAAGGCAACACCCTCCAATAGAGTACAATTATTCACAAACCCTACAAACACTAGATTTGGGATGCATTCACAAACCCTACAAACCCTAGATTTGAGATGCAGGAAGAGAAGCATACCCTAATAGCTGAGAATCAATAGTGCACTAAGCAGAAGGGATTTGAAACCTATGTTCCCTGAACCATACCAAAGGAAATTTGATGCTATGTTTTTGAGAATGATTGAAGTGATGTTGAGTGTTGACATTGGATCCAGACAAAATAATTATTGTTGTTGAAGTGGTGAATGATAAATTGTGATGACAAGGGTGGTTGTTTCATATTTTGTAACCATAAATGAACTTCAAGGTACCATAATACATTTTGAAAGGTGCATATATATGTGTTGTGGTCGAGTCACTCACAGGTTCTATCAATCGAGAGAGAATGATGAATTCCCACTATTGCAATTAAAGATGCTTACCATTAATGTATGCAATTCCTAAGGTACATATATCAACACACATATCAAATTACTGAAATAAATATTTACATTGACCACATAGTGTAAGGTGTTATTTACATTATATACATTCTTGTACCTTGACTGTGTCAACATCCATATTCCTACCCCGATGATTGTGATTACCAAAATATCTGCATATATTGTGAGATGCCATGGTTGGTTACAAAGAACCTAACAAATATATAGTCTAAGAGATGAGGGCTAGAAAGTTTTTTAAATCTCTTTAAATGGGCACAAGAATCCACTATCAAATTTCCTCCAAGATTGCAGAAAAATTGTAGACTGTTAAAGTAGATAAATATATCCACCAAAATCAGCACTAATCATGGCCAACATTGCTCAAAATTAGTGTTCTTTGCTACAACTCCAAATTCTTCATACGATAATAAAATATTAATTATAAAAGAGAGGAAGATTAGGAGGAGGGATGGATGGTGTCTTTAAATAGAGGAAGGCTAGGGTTTAGTGTCTAGATCCATTCTTGGTGGAAAAATTGGCACATAGGTCAGAGGTTGTATACGACCAACCAGTTCAGAGAGTTGGTTCACGATGTTTTTTTTTCCAAAATGGAATTTTATTTGAACTGGTGGGTTCAAACTAAAGAGATCAACTCTAATAATTATGATAAAGCTAAATCCTTTCTTATAATAAAGAACAATATAGTTAAAATGATGAAATCATTAATTGGCAAGGGGATATTGTAATTTTCTCTCCCTCCCGAGATAACTAAACATGACCAACATATCAACCTTGGTACAAAACTCCATAGAATCCATATTATTTATATACAAACTCATTTTGGTTGCAACTTTTGTAGATTGATCAAATTTAGACTCCGTCAACTCTACAAGGCAAAGGTTGGTTGACACATCATTAAAATATTCCATACGTTACCTTCTCCATAGAAAAGTGATATCTGTGAGAAAAATAATGCTTTATATTTCCATGTCATGTTGTTTAACAATCCATAAATCTCCTGAATTTTTTCTGTTCTAGATGAGCTAGCCAACCAATAAGTTTTTTAATTCTAAAGTGGTCCATACCTACAAAACTCAACAACTGTACAATTGTAAAATACATGTTTCATCATTTCCTCTATTTGAAATGTATGAAAAGCCTTGAAATTGTTACGTTATAGCTGAGCCGACTAAGCATGAAGTTTTCTTATTCTAAAGTGGTCCATGCCTACAACACTCAACGAGCTCTACACCTATGAAAGACATGTTTCACTATTTCTTTTGTTTGAAATGTAAGAAAACCACTAGTTAACCCTATTTTATTATTTTATGAATTACAAGATGACATGGATGGAATTTAACTTGTGTGACATGGCCTTGTCTACTTGTTTTCTTAGTAAATTTGAGTTATAGGCTATAAGTAGAGTTATGCATGTAGTCTTGCTAAAATTTAGCAATCTAATTCAATTATTATCAAATTGACTCAGTTAGCTGAGCTCAAGAAACTAGTCGAGTCAGTTGAAGTTCAATTGAGTAGTAAAATTGTTGTTAACTCAATGATCTCTCAATTAAACTAGTCAATCAACTGAAAATAGCCCAGACATGCATGGAATTTGAATTGACAGATTGAAGTGGAGGAAAATACGCATTTTAATTATTAATTGTATAAGTTGAGTGTACATGCTGGACATTGAGGCAGGTGATCAATTACATGGTATTTTCACAATGAAATAATGTATTCCCCTATTATTTAGGATCTAATTTCCTCAGAAATTGTGGAAGGAAATAGGAGAAAAATGAGGCCTTGAGTTGATTAAGTGTTGGCCAGATCATGAAAATCAATAGGAGAACATGTTTACAATGTAGGGTGTGCTTTAGGATTGAAGCAAGACATTGTAATAGTTTCTCATTCTCATATGATTAATGAAAAGTAGTGGAAGGGTTTTTATCTATTGGGTTTCCTTATAAATAATTGTGTTATTGTGTTGTTTTGATGGTTTCATGTCATTGCATATGTTTCTAAATTGTGATTTCCATTTCCCATAATAGTAGAGGAAATTTGTAATCTCTTGTTTTCAGTTCAAATACATCAGTAGTAGAAAATTTATATTATTTTATACACTATTAGGGTGTTGTAGGGTGCAAATATATTGACGATGGGTCGTTGAAAAGGCTCCCAACACTCCCAGTTTTTCCTGGACCACACTCTCATCCTTTAGGCTTCTCACCCAAAATAAAAAACATTTTGCCAAGTGTGTAGACCATTCCCTTACCTCAAATTTGATCACTCGGGTTGATGGATTATAGTTGGTGTCTATACACACAACATGGTTCCATTAGGGTGTGGTTTCACCAAAGCCCACTAGGTGTTGGACCTACTAGCATGTAAACACAATTATGTTCTCCCACTTCTTCTCGACCTCGAAAACATAGTGTATATGGACTAAAAAGAAACCTAGGCTAGGTTCATAAAGCAGAACTACAACTATTGTGTGCCCACCCTCTTGTAGTTTCAAGGAGACTCATGGCCCAATTTCTCATACCAAAATTCTCAATTCTGACAGAATAACTAGCATAGCAATTGGTTAAACTAAGTATACCCGTAAATTTTGGAAATAAACTGACTGAATATGAACACATAATTGTGAATTCACCACACACATAATAATGAATAGCATATTCTACGCACACTTTAAAATTCATTGTGCATACATGACACTGTTCTAATTATGAAGTTACAAGGAGCATCAAAACTCAAACATTCATTTACATTTACAAACACGCAAGATCTTGCAACATTCACAATGTAACAAGATTCATCACACTCCATAAGGAAATACACATAAGAAATGTACACTTATATGTGTGTTTAATGATGACTGAAAAATGAAGGAAGGACTTCAACTCTCCACCTAATTGTAAGCCAGCCACATTGCAATATTTCTTGTAGCTGATTACCCTGAGCTAGATCCAAAGTCTGAGGGGATGCATATTAAGGGAAATTCAAATTCGAGGCTTAATCACATAACCAGGAGAAGTAGTCCATTATTTAGTTAGTTTATCAACTGCTTTGCAATAGTAAGCACCAAAGCGACACACTGACCAAATTCAATGACAAACAAGTTGTCTCTAATTGTATCAGTAGAGATCGAAGGGACATAAGTGGAAAAGTTGTCACATTCTTCAAAGTTGGCTACTCCCACAAAACAAAGAGCCCAACAAATCATTGTCTTTATATAATATAATATGAATGGTAAGTGAAATAACAACCTCGATATAGACGTGAGGCAATAGTAGCTTACAAGTTGGCAGAGTTAGGGCGTAATGTTAGAGTCAATTTTGTAGTTGTTAGATAATATTTCCTTAAATTGATATGTTTTTGTCTTAATTGTTAATTGTCTTAAATGGATTTCATCTTAAGTGACCATTGTCTTAAATATAAAGTTTTGTCCTAAAATATTTTTGTCTCAAATTGTTTGTTTTAAATATAAAATTTTGTCTTACACTATTTTTGTCTTAAATATAAAGTTGTCTTAAAATATTTTTGTCTTACATATAAAATTTTGTCTTAAGAATGAATAATTTCATGGAGTGCTATCTATCAAATGAGGGAATGAATATTACTCACTGTAAGTATTCCCATTTAAGTTACATATAGTCAACTTCCTTTACGTATATAACAAATCATTTCATATCTTGTTGGCTAGCAGCTACCATGCTCAACTTTTATATATATATATATATATATATAGAAATATAAATATATATAAATATATATATAAATATAAATATAAATATAAATATAAATATAAATGTAAATATAATATTATATATATATATATATATAAAAATAAATATAAAAGTGTAATATCTATCTATATATATAAATAATTTTAATTTAGAAAATATGTTATTAATTACTGATAACTTTAAAGAGATTTTTAATATTTGTGTATATATTATATAATTTAAATTATTATATGATTAATTTTTATTTTTTTTAATATTTGTTTAAGATTTGTTTTCATTTTTAATATCCAATTTTTAGTTTGATAAATTTTCATATTTAAAGAAATTTATTAATATAATATTTTTTAATAGCTTTTTTTATATATTTTATCTGATTTACATACTTCACTTTTTTTTTTTTTTTCATAAATATGTATCACTATCTAAGATAATTGATATATTTTTAATTTTATATCATAATAATATTTTTTATGCTATAGTAATTTTAATTATTTATTTTCTGTTACATATTATTATAAAATTTATTATCTTTTTATTTGTGATGTGGAATTTTAAAATATTTATAATATAAGTTTTTTTTTTTAATCAATTCTTAAATTAAAAACTCTACTTTTTACCATACTTTTGGTAAATTTATTAAAAAAAATATAGAATATATTGAATACTTTTAGTTCATTTATTTAAGTAATCATAAATTTTAAACTTTTATTTAACGACGTCTCACTAGAAAACAATAAGCTTCCCTTTGAAAAGTATTTACACACACCATTTCGAGCTTAATACTAGCACATAAACAATTTGTATTATGATACATTTTTATTAAATGGAATTAGGAATGAAAGAAATTTTTTATAATTATTGTTTTTTAATTATAATAATCATTATCATTATTTTAAGTTTAATGTAATTAATTTTATATATTTTTATGTTATTATATATGACAATAATTATTTATTAATACAATTAATTGTAATTTAAATTTTTAAAATTTATTATTTATTGTAACATCTGAGTAACATGGTATGAACAAATAAATTATAAAGTAATTTGAGTAACGAAATAACAAGTTACACAACTATTACCTATCTTTGTTGTAGCATATTATCATAAATAAATTCTTGATGTATCTTTTAACTATGTTAGTTAATCACATATTTGATAATGTAAATATCACATCATGCAAAGAATCTAAACAATTGAATATAGATTCAAGGGAATGAGACATTGAATTTCTGAATGAAGCGAATCTTATCATTCATATTAGCAGAAAAAGCTTGTGAGATTGCTTGGTTACTTCGTTAAGGGGCCATAAAGGCTACTAGTTTACGAATACCTATAGAACGACATTTTCGAGAATATTCTATTCAATATCTTCTCCCTCTTTAACTACTAAATCCCTGCATGGACCTTAGATTTGTTCTGGTTCGCTTGATCCAGGTCGATATTGGTGGCCACCTACCTATTCCACTTGGACCCCCAACACTATCTCTTTCAGTTTTTCAGTTTTATTAATTGTAGCATAATTTATTATTTTTGGCAGTTTTTCCGGTCGTGAACTTCTGGAGCCATTTTGAGGCCCTAAACAATAATTTTAGGGAAAACAGAGAGACTGAAAAAGTCCCAAATCAATCTATTTGTCTATTTTTGGCCTGCTCTTTGAGATCTTCGAAACAAGGTTTTATGATACCCAAATGGAGAATGTATGCCAATGTTACGACCCTGGGAAATTAATGTACCAATTTACCCAAACGGACCCATATTTTTGGCGCTTCATCTCCTAGGGTTAGTTTTTTGGATATCTAGGATTTTCCACTGTTTCTTAATAATAAATAGGCCTTTGAGCTTCATTATAACATAATTTAGAGACATGTAGCCACCACATCTATTCTCAGAGATAAGTTACCATCGCTCGGGCTAGTTTATTTCCATTTTGTTTATAAGAATATTTTAGTGTTCTGATATTAATTAAATGAAGTGTTATTTATGTTGCATTTCTTTGTTTATGGTTATATCTATAATTTGTTGTGTTCTTGTTTAAGTTTAGATCAGTGGTATCAGAGCGGTTTTCTCTTTCTCTGTTTTTCTTTGCATGTCCCCAATGAGGTTAGGGTATAAGGAGTTAGGGCTTGATCTGGTTGAACCTTTGCAAGACCAACCTCACAAACACCAACGAACTCCCATGGTAGAAGAAAAGAAAGATGAGGAAGCAGGAGATCCTTTGAAAATATTGCTTATGGAAGCCCTCGAGCGACAAAGGAATGTGATGATGGATAAATTTTCTGAGATCCTTCGATGACTACCCGTAGGCAACACATCTTCATCGAGCAACCACTCTGCAGGCACCACTCCTTTTAAGGTACATGTTAACTTCGCTATTCCCATATTTGAGGGTCATATGGATGCAGGTCTCGTAAATAAATGGTTGAATTTGTTGGAAGCACATTTTTCAGTTCATGACTTTTCCAATCAGGAAAATATTACTTTTTCACTTCTCAAATCTGCCCCACACATCAAGGACTCGTGGGAAGCCTACTATGAACCAAAGGAGGAGAGGGAATCCTAACTGTTTTCAACTACACCCACTTGGGATTCTTTATCAAACACCATTAAGGAACAATATTACCCTTTCGGGAGATATGGATATAAATACATAAACTAGACCATGCTATAGTAGGGAAGGGACCAAGATGTGGAGGAGTTCACAAACATTATCCATACCCTCCGCACTAATTTGGGTATTAAGGATTCTGAGTGGCATTTGATACTCAAGTATCGTAACTGTCTACACAAATACATCCAGGATGAGATGGAGTTCCTAGGAATCTCCTCACTCAACACGATAAACTGATACACTGTCAATATTGAGAAGAAGTTTAAAAAGAAGAAGCGAGACTTTGGATCTACAAATATCAAGCAAGGAAAAGGTGCTCCCAAACCACAAAGTAAAGGCCAAAGTTAAGGCAGGGCGACCCAGGACAACCGGTCAAAGCTGCAAGAAAGAACAACACTATGAAAATAAAGAAGGACACAGAAAAATGTTGTGAGTTCCATAAGAGCTCCAATAACAACACAAGTGAGTGTCAAGCCAAGTAGTCACTGGTGGTCGAGCTGAAGGCTTCCGAATTAGACACATGTTCTAACTTTGAGTCAAAACCCAACAAGGGTAATGACAAAGGGAAGCAGATCATCTATGCACAGCCCAATGCCATTGTGGCCACCACCAAGATATAGATTAATTAGTTTGAAGATCAAGAGGAGGGGGAACGCCTCTTCCACTAACAAATGTAGGTGAAAGGTTCTCTGCTGCAGTTCATTGTTGACATCGGGAGCCAAAAGAACCTCATTTCAACAAAGGTCATGAAGCGACTTGGCCTACCGATTACAACACATTCGTAGCCTCACACCATCAGGTGGATTCACCAAGGATGAGATCTCCACATCAACCAATAGTGTTGCCTTCCCTACAACATCAATCCCTTCACAAATGAGGTACTATGTGATGTTGATTCTCTTGAAGTTTGTGATGTATTAATTGGACAACCATCCTTGTGGAATCACAATGATATATATGAGTCTAGACATTTCTCTGTGATTATTACTTTAGGAAATAAGTTGTACATGAAACTCGAGGTAGCCCTGCCTACTGCAATCTCTTTGATCACTACAAAGAAATGTAGTAAGATCATTTCCCAGAACAGGAAATTTATTTTCCTTATGATTCACCCCTAGGGCAAGAAGAAGGTTATGGCGACGACTTCTAGACAGGGCTCCTCCAGGCAGCAACAATAGATGAACAAGGTCGTGAAAGAGTATAGGGACATTTTCACATCACCTACAGAGGTACCTCTTCACTGTCAGGTTAAGCACTCCATCAATCTGATGTTATTTTTTGTAAAACAGTGAGATCAAGAGGCACATTCATGGGCTATTGCAGAAAGGGCACATCAGGCCAATCTCATCACCTTGTGGGAGCCCGATTGTATTGGTATAAAAGAAGGACGGGACCTGGAGTCTCTGTATTGACTATTGGATGTTGAATAGGATCACTGTGTAGAATAGGTACCCAATCCCACAGATCGATGACCTTCTGAACTAGCTGAAGGGATCCAAATGTTTCAGCAAGATTTACTTGAAATATGGTTATCACCAGGTTCCTATTGAGCCATTTGATGTGTGTAAGACTATCTTCAAATCCAAGGAGGGCATTTTCAAATGGTTGGTCATGCCTTTCAAGTTTACGAATTCCCCTACAACCTTCACGAGACTGATGGATGACATCTTGCAACCCTTGACCAATGCATTCATGGCGGTGTATTTAGATGAAATATTGATCTTCAACCAGAGTTGAGAAAAGCACCTCCACCATATTCGCCAGATCCTTCAAACCCTATGATAACACAATATTTTTCCCAATTTGGAGAAATACACTTTTGGCATGACCCAGGTTCAATATCTGGGGTACATAATTGATGAGTAGGGTGTGCATGTGGACCCAACCAGGATACTTGTCATTCAAGATTGGCCAGACCCAACCACTCTAATAGAGCTCTGCATCCTTCTCGGTCTTACCAATTTCTACTGTAGGTTCATGTTAAGGTTATTTCATATCACTTGGCCTTTAAGTCAAGTCACCAAGGATGGAGCGAAAGAAAAGTCTTTTTGGTTTGTAACCCAATAGAAGGCATTTTCTGAGTTGAAGCATCGCCTCTTCTCTGCACCATTGCTCACATTACCAGACTTGCAACATCCATTTGAGATTGAGACATATGTTTATGCCTATGTTATTTGTGCAGTTCTTACTCAGCAGGGGCATCCAATGGCTTACCACAGTGAGACACTTTCAAGCTGATCCGAAATCACAAAAGGTATTACAGACTATGTGTGAAGTTGCCTATGTTACTTAGTGCAATGGATCAATAAGATTGGAAATAACATAAACAAATAAACAATTATAAAAACACAATCAAACACATCAACACAACCAAAATTGATAAAGGACTTCACCAGATTTCCACGCTACATCTCCTCATACTTTAGCTTCCAGTGTTGACCTCTTTATTGTGTTCTTCAAATAGTTGTTACAAGTGTGAGCTCAAAAATAGAGTCTCAAACATGAAAATGGATCTCACCACTATGTTCAGCTCAAATCTTTGAGTCAAAATGAGTATACACTCAATTGTACTTAGTCACTCTGACCTCCAGACCCCCTAGAATAGTTCACAACACACTCTTCTGTTAACTTTTCTATGTTATGGTGTTTCTATAACACGTACGGTTACAAATTGCAATAAACGTTGAACAATACGTTTATAATAGAAACAAACTATAAATGAAAGGATCGGCGGGTGAGAGGTGGACCTCAACCCTCTAACCTTTCCCCAATGCTGATCACGAGAACAACCCATCTGCCGGTTATCGCGTCCCTCTAATCAACTGATCTGGACGTTTTGCACCGTTGATCTGTCTTGTGGAATCTGACGGCTCTCAGGTGGTCTCGCGCTCAAACTAGAACGTTTACTAATTCTCTGAAGGTACGAGAGAAAGTGGTTTTTGAAAGGCTACGTGTCAAGCACTGAGTGGAATAACATGCTCTTGGTCGAAAACCACTTCCTGCCTTGAAGGCACGTGATAAACCATTTACCGCTCTCTTGTCGGAACTCAAATAGTTTAGCTTCTTTTTCATAACTTTTTCACGTCCGTTTTGTAGGATAGCGTGCCTGCATGTTTTGATGTGATATGCATCGATCTCCTTTGATCAGACGATCTTCGCTCTTGATCATTGATCCCCATCGCCTGTGGTATGAACCAATCGCAGACTGCCACATCATATTCTGTGCTGACGTCATCAAGAACCTATGACTCTTTCCTGGGTTGCCACATGTCCTACTGACGTAGGCATTGACTTTTCACCTGAATCTTTAATTCGATCTAATTTCTTGATCCGAACTCGGATTTACACACTGTTTGGACCATTGGATTGGTATTCACGAGCACTTCAATATGATTCTATTTTCACCTGTATTTGAATACTTTTGATATGGAGGCTATGTTGAATCCATTTTGGAACACTCCTCCCACTGGAAGCTTTTGGTCCACCAAAAGTTGGTTTTAACTATCGAGTAAGTGAGGATAAAGTTCCTTCACTTTTCCAACCTCTATCCATCGTGCCTTACTTCGATTTGTACCTTTGAGTCCAATTCACAGATACTCAACATTCCCTCGTCGCGAAGTTCTTATCCTCATGTCAAGAACTGTGTCCTCCTATAACTCATTGAGATACTTGGGCAACACATCCTCAATGGAAGGTAGTTGACCTTGCTCTTCGGGATCTTCAATCAATGAAGGTTCATACAACCTCAAGTTTTCAACATTAACGACTGAATAGATTTTCATATAAGCTTGTAGATCTAGGTGGAAAGTATTTTCACCAATTTTATCAAGTATTTTGAAAGGACCATATCTAATTGGTTTCAACTTTTTAACTTCCCCTTGCAGTCTTTCTTTGCTGATGTACACCTAGAATTGATCACCAACTTGAAAACTATGCTCAACTCGATGCTTGTCATGTCACACCTTATGCTTTTCTTGGCTTCTTTCAAGTTGTTCCTGAACTTCCTGGTGAATTTCCTGGATTTGTTCGATGAACTTGGTTGCTTTGTCCACATCACTGTGTCCATCAATTGCTATGTCTTTACCAAAGACAAAATCCAAGGGAGACTTTGGTATAAAACCAAAACAAGTCTCAAAAGGAGATCTCTGAATAAAAGAATGTTTTTCATGGTTGTAAGAATGTTTTTCATAACATAAATGCTCATCCGAAAGTTTGGGATGCTTCCTACAATATCCTCGAAGCAACTATATTACTGTCCTGTTGACCACTTCTGTCTGACCATTTGTTTGCGAATGAAATGTCATGCTCTTCTTTAACCTTGTGTCCATTAACTCCCATAGACTTGACCAAAATTTCCCAACAAATCGAGAATCTCGATCAGATATAATAGAAGTGGGTAACCCAAAATGAACCCATACATTTTGAAAGAACAACTTTGCAGTTTGTTCAGCTGTGACCTGTTTATTACATGGTATCAAAATACACATCTTACTGAACCTATCCACAACTACATACAAATAATCATGACCTTCTCTAGACTTTGACAATCCCCCAACAAAATCCATGGAAACACTTTCCCAAGGACGAGAAGGAATTGCGAGGGGAGTATACAAGCCTAATTTTCTATTACTTGCCTTGCTTGTAACACACATAGTACATCCTTTAATATATCTAGAAATTGTCTCATTCATTCATGGCCAATAACAGAACCTTTGTAATTGTGAAACTATTTTACTTACACCAAAATGACTTGATAGGAGAGAAGTATGTGCTTCTCGTATGTTAACTCTTTCTGTTTGTGGAATGCATAACTTTCCCAAATGATATACAATTTTTTCCTTTATATAATATATCTTGAAATTGTCTCATTCATTCGTGGCCAATAATAGAACCTTTGTAATTGTGTAACTGTTTTACTTACACCAAAATGACTTGATAGGAGAGTAGTATGTGCTTCTCTAATTATGTTAACTCTTTCTGTTTGTGGAATGCATAAATTTCCCAAATGATATACGAGTTTGTCCTTTATATAATAATCCAATTCTTCTACCTGCTTGCCATGACTTAAAGTTGCATATACATCCTTAAAATCTGTGTCTTGAGTATATTGTTCAATCTAACTTTCATGAATTACTGAATTATGCATAAGTATTGGGAATACATTTATAATTGGTCTTGATAACATGTGTGCAACCCTATTATGTATGCCCTTATTATATCTGATAACAAGATGAAATTGGTGTAGAAAACCCATCCACTTGTAATGTCTTGATTGTTGCAATTTAGTTTTTGAGTGTAAATATTGAAGTGGTTGATGATCTGTGTGTATGATTGTTTCTTTACCCATTATGTAATGTTTCCACTTTTTAACACTCTGAACTAATGCATACAATTCTTTATCATATGTAGGATAGTTAACTACTGTTGATGTAAACGTCTCAGAATGAAAGAATATATGCTTTCTGTGTTGCATCAACACATCATCAACACTGCCCCCATGGCATATTAACTTGCATTTGTCTCGATCTCAAATGAATGCTGAAGATCTGGCAGTGCTAGTACTGGTGTTGTACTGATCCTTTCTTTCAATGTGTCGAAGGATTTTTGTTGTTTTCCTCCCCACTAAAACAGCTATTTCACACTTGTCAACGCATGTAAAGGAGCTGCAATCAACGAAAAGTTAGCAATAAACTTTCTCCAATATTGCGCTGCCCCTAAGAAACTTCTAACTTCTGTAGCAGTATTGGGTTTGCCCAATTTACTATGACTTCGACCTTAGAGGTATCTATCTTCAACTCACCACCCCCTACAATATAACCCAAATAATTCAAATATGTTCTGCCAAATTCACATTTTGACAATTTCACATAGAGATTTTCTCTTTTTAAAACATCTAAAATCTGCTTTACATGCTTTACATATTCATCCCATGTCCTACTAAAAACGAGAATATCATCTAAATAGACTATTACAAAATCAATTAAACAATGTCTTTTGGTAGAAATCACATGACAGAAGTTTTTGGCCGATGCGTTTTGAACCAACAAGTGTGGTTCATCCTCAGGACCAGATGAAGAGGCAGACCATGGCAAAGGCTTAAATAGAGAGCAATGTAGAGACACAATTTCAAGTAACGGCTATATTTGAAAAATAATGTTTAAATTATAATATTAATATATTAATATATTAAAAACAAATATTATTAAGTAACGACTACATTAAACAACTAATTTTTGAAAAAAATATTTATATAATGATATTATTTCATATATTTTTTTCAAAAATTAGTTGTTTAATATAGTCGTTACTTAATAATATTTGTTTTTAATATATTAATAAATTAATATTATAATTTCAACATTATTGTTCAAATATAGCTGTTACTTGAAATTATGTCTCTACATTGCTCTATATTTAAGCCTTTTCCATGGTCTGCCTCTTCATCTGGTCCTGAGGATGAACCGCACTTGTTGGTTCGAAACGCGTCAGCCAAAAAATTCTCTCATGTGATTTCTACCGAAAGACTTTGTTTAATTCATTATGGATCACAGAAGCTTGAATACAGATATTACAAAATCATCAATAAATGGTCTAAATACATCATTCATGACTCACATAAATGTAGTAGGAGCATTAGTTAAGCCAAAAGGCATAACCAACCATTAATAAAGTCCTTTCTTCATCTTGAAAGCAGTGTTCCATGCATCCTGTTCTACAACTCTAATCTGATGGTATCCGCTTCACAAGTCTAATTTAGTGAAGTAAACTGCATCTTTTAACTAATCTAATAAATCATCAATACGAGGAAGAGGATAACAAATTTTATTGTGATTTTATTTAGTGCTTTAAAATCAATGCACATTCTCCATGAACTGTGTTTCTTTCGCACCAACACAATAGGTGATCCGCATGGTGATGTGCTTGGTCTAATAAACCCTTTATCGAGCAACTCCTATACCTGCTTCTTCATCTTTCCATTCTCTAGAGATGATAACCTGTACTTTCCAATGTTAGGTAGTGGAGCATCTTGCTGAAAATAAATTCATGTGCTATCTCTCACTTGGGTGGACACCCTTTAGGCTCTTGAAACAGAATATTGTAATCAGAAATAACTTTAAATAGATCTGCTTTCTATATAGGATTACAACCTTGGAATGCATTGGATTTATCAAGATCCTTTTCTTTTAAAATCATTAGTAAAAATTTCTTACTTGAATTTACAATTCTTTTCATTTGCCCTGAATTTATGAGAGCGAAGTTATCTTTGAGTTTATGAGCCCTTACAATATATTCAATTCCATCCTTAGTCAGTTGATACTTATTTTCAACTTGATAGAAGATAGCTTTTCTATTGTACAAGTATGGACTTCCTAATACAATTCCAGATATGTCCAATGGGACTATATCTAACTCAACCTCATCTACAAATGTTGACTCAATAGAAAAACAAAGTTTACATTGTTTCGTAACTTGTAGCTTTGTTTTATCACACATCCAACCTAATGGATATGGATTTTTATGAGGTTTTGTTTCTAGACCCAACTTCTTTACAATTGTTTCAGAAATCAAATTAACTTGTGACCCACTATCAAATAAAGTATCAATTTTAGTTTGCTTGGAAATGACTCTAATATGATATAGCTCATTTATTTTCCTCTCATGACTTTCATTATCAACAAAATGCAAAGAATTACTTGTAGATGCTTCATAATCTTTACCTTTTATACTTGTAGCTATAACCATTGTTTCGTCACTTCAGTTTGGTCCCAAGTCCTTTTGAATAGCAACAACATTCTTTTGCTCTTTACTCCCGAACTTCTTAAGCTTCAATTCAGGATGCAAAGACCAGCAGTGTGCCTCATCGTGTCCTTCTTACATTGAGTGCATGAAGGTTTATCCTTCTTCACAATGTTTGTTTTCCTTTCCTTCAATTCCAGTTTCTTCTTGTCTTTATTCTTGTTCTCAATAGATTTGGATGATTTCCCAACATCTGGGGTTACATTTTTACCTCTAGCCTCTAGATGAGTTGCTTGAACTGATACATCATCTAAGCTAGTGGGATTAAACATAAGTATAGTATGCTTCAAATAACTATGAAGACCACCTATATATTTTAACAATGTTTCTGGTGAGTCCAATGATATGCCTAATGTTAAAGCTCTCTTACGAAATTCCTGAGTATAACTCTGAACACTTTAACCTTTCAATTTGCATAGTGTTTGCCAACTCATCATTACTTGTTGCATATAAGCCAAAGGATAAAATTGCTTTTTAATGGCAGAAACAAATTGATTCCAAGTTGAAATTATTTTACCATGCTTTTGGAGATCTTCCTGTGCCTTGCCTTCCCACCACACAAGTGTAGTTCCTCCAAGTCGAAGGCTAGCGAGCTGGATCTTCTTCCTTTTTGAATCAACTTTCTGCACCCTGCAATATACATCAATTTGCCTTATCCAATTGTCAAGCTTTTCAACATTAAGTTCTCCATCATAAATTGGCAAATGAAATTTTACATCTAATTTGATCATAGAGGCTTTCTTTTTCTTCTTCTTAGAAGAACTAGTTTTATGAGAAGAAGACGACGATGATGACGATGATGGTGATGATGGAGGAGATGGAGGACACTTTTCTCCTTTTCCTTTATATTTTTTCTCTGGAGGGTCAATAAGAAAAGGTTCCTCTGCTCCTTTTTCTTGTTTAGGTGATGAAGTGCCTTCACCTTTACCATTTTTAAGCTCATTATACATCTCTTCCACCATGGCACGTATCATCATGAAACTATCCAGGAACTGGGATTCTAACCCAAGTGGAGTTTCATCTACCATCCTTCTTTGTGAAAAGACCCTTCCAATCTCTGGATTCACCTCAACAAGTTCTCCTTCACCTCGTCCGAGCCTCAACCTAGTAAGCATTCAAATCTCCACACAAACTTGTCAAACCTTAAAAACCTTAAGCTCTGATACCACTTGATCCGAAATCAAAAAAGGTATTACAGGTTATGTGTGAAGTTGCCTATGTTATTTAGTGCAATGGATCGATAAGATTGCAAATAAAATAAACACTTAAACAATTATAAAAACACAATCAAACACATCAACACAACCAAAATTGATAAAGGAGTTCACTAGACTTCCTGGCTACGTCTCTTGGTCCTTTAGCTTCTAGTGTTGACCTCTTTAATATGTTCATCAAATAGTTGCTACAGGTGTGAGCTCAAAAACAGAGTCTCAAACATGAAAATGGATCTCACCACTGTGTTCAGCTCGAATCTTCGAGTCGAAACGAGTATACACTCGATCATACTTAGTGACTTTGACCTCGAGACCCCCTAGAATGATTCATAACACACTCTTCTATTAACTTTTATGTGTTATGGTGTTTATATAACACATAGAGTTACAAATTGCAATAAACATGGAACAATACGTTTATAATAGAAATAGACTATAAATGAAAGGACCGATAGGTGCGGGATGGACCCCGACTGTCCAGCCTTTCCCTGGTGCTAATCTCGAGAACATACCATCTGACAGCTATCGCGTCCTGCTCATCAACTGATCTGGACGTTCCGCACCGTTGATCTGTCCTGTGGGATTCGACGGCTGTCATGCGGTCTTGCGCTCCAACTAGCACGTTTACTAATTCTTCGAAGGCACATAAGAAAGTGGTTTTTGAGAGGCTACATGTCGAGCACTGACTGGAATCGCATGCTCTTGGTCGAAAATCGCTTCCTGCCTTGAAGGCATGCGATAAACCATTTACTGCTCTCTTGTCGGAACTCAAAGAGTTTAGCTTCTTTTTCATAACTTTAGTGTGTCCGTTTTCGACGATAACCTACTTGCATGTTTTGACGTGATATGCATCGATCTCCTTTGATCGGACGATCTCCACTCTTGATCATTGATCCCTATTGCCTGTGGTATGCACCAATCGTAGACTGCCACATCATCTTCTGTGCTGACATCATCAAGAAGCTGTGACTCTTTCCCGGGTTGCCACATGGCCTGCTGACGTAGGCATTAACTTTTGACCTGAATCTTTAATTGGCTCTAATTTCTTTATCCGAACTCGGATTTACACATTGTTTGCATTGTTGGCTTCGTATTCACAACCACTTCAACATGATTCCATTTTCACCTGTATTTGAATACTTTTGATCTAGAGGCTATGCTCAATTCATTTTGGTTCACAAACATAGTCTGAAAGAATCCCACTTACGACAAAGAAATGTATCCCATTGTGCAGGTCTATCCTAAATAGAAGCATTACATTCTGAGAAAGGAAACAATTATCCACACATACCATCGGTCCCTATAGTTCATACAGACACAAGGGAAGTTGCAGAATGATCGCCATTAGAAATGGTCCACATAACTACAAAAATTCCATTTGAACATTAAGTACAAGAAGGGAAACACCAATAATGTTACATGCTATCTCAATTAACCACCATTCATGGCGCTGATCATTGTGCTCGAATCCTATGGGCATGAGACTTCAGGGTGGTCGCATCTTTACGAGAGCATTCCAAAATTAGGCAACACATACCATACACTCCTCGAAGGTAAGAAAGTTCCAAGTTTTCACCTCGAGATGCATTGTTATGCCACTTTGGACACATCTATGTTCCTTCAAGCGAGCGTGGCAAGATGATTGGGGAGGCGCACTACAGTCAGGTTGTTGGACATTTCGGAGTATAGAAAACAATCGTAGTATTGCAAAAGTATTTTTATTGACCAAATCTTCATCAAGATGTTGGGAGGTACATTAAATCCTACACTACCTACACCATTGCCAAACCAACCATCAAAAGGCAAGGCCTATATACTCCTTTGCTGACTCCTAGTCAACCTTGGGAATCCACTTCCATGGATACATGTTGGGCCTGCGTTCTACTAAGCACAACAACGAATGCGTTTTCGTGGTCGTTGACAGATTCTCTAACATGACCATTATGGTGGCCTACAAGAAGAGTATCACAACATAGGCCATTGCTAAGCTCTTCTTTGAGCCAGTGTGGGTACACTTTGGGATCCCACAGTCCATTGTCTCTGACCGGGACAATAGATTCCTAAGTGCATTTTCGTCAAGTCTTTGGTCAATGCTGGATACCAAACTCACTAAGTCCATGGCTTTCCATCCCCAAATTGATGGCCAAACAAAAGTCGTAAACAAGATGATCGTACACATTCTGCACATGTACAACTCGAATCATCCATGTACATAGGATGAAAGCCTCCCCTATGTCCAACACATTACATCAAATCTCTCCACAACTTAATGTGCCATAGCGCCTTTCAAGTAGGGTTGGTATTTCATCCATTATGTCCCATTTATGTGGCCATACCATTTGCAACTACTCAGATAGAGTCGGCTCATGTCCAATCTGAAGCCGATAGGGCTAACAACTTCATTGAATGCATTCAACACATCCTCCAGCAGGTCCATGATATATTGGACAAAGCCATTACTAAGTACAAGCAGTGCCATGATCAACATCGGGGGTTGTACAAGTTCTAGGTGGGTGACAAAGTTTGACTACATTTGTAGGAGCTCCTCGTTGGACCCCATTGCACGCTTTGCCCGCTCTAATATGCGCCATACAACATCACCAAGGCTGTAATGGAAAATTCCTCCGAGCTCAACATTCCACCGTTTCATGGTCTGCACCAAGTGTTCAATGTAGACCTCCTTCGGCCATACTTTCCACCATTTCTCGACACATCCGACATTGCAGAACAACTCACATAAAAAGAGTTAAACCTAGACTACATGCAACGGGCCACAACTGATCAGATCATGGATGCATAGATCAAGAACACTCATCAACAGAAGATCCAACTATATCGGGTTGTCAAGGCTGGCCAACTCCTACACTAAGGCAAGTGGCTCACCAGGGACCAAGTTCACCAAAACTTTCCCCATCTCATGGAGGCACTCAACGCAATGGAGACCATTTCTTCCTAAGGGGGGAGGACTAATCAAGGTGGATATTGGTGGCCACCCGCCTACTCTACTTGGGCCCCCAACACTGTCACTTTTAGTTCTTTAGTTTCCTTCATTGTAGCACAATTTATTATTTTTGGTAGTTTTTCAGGTCCTTAACTTTCCGAGTTGTTTTGAGGCCCTAAACAATATTTTTAGGGAACACAGAGAGACTGAAAAAGTCCTAAATAGTTTTAAAAGTGTTCTTTTAGCCTCCTATTTGAGATCTTCGAAATGAGGTATTATGATACCCAAACAGAGATTGTATGCCAAAGTTACGACCCCGAGAAGTTGATATACCAATTTACTCAAATGTCGCCCACGGTTTTGGTAATTCATCTCCTAGGGATAAGTTTTTGGATGTTTAGGGTTTTCCATTGTTTCTCAATAATAAATAGGCCTTTGAACTTCATTGTAACATTGTTCAGAGGCATGTAGCTGCCACATCTCTTCCCAAAGATAAGCTAACATTGCCCGAGCTCGTTTATTTCCATTTTGGTTGTAAGAATATTTCACTATTCTGATATTAATGAAATGAAGTGTTATTTTTGCTGCATTTCTGTATTTATGGTTATATCTATAATTTTTTTCATTCTTGTTTAAGCTCGGATAATCACCAATGTTTTTACTTCTTGTTATGCAATCATTATAGAAAGAAAAAACCACCATTTGCTTGACTAAAGAACTAGGTATGAAATCATAGTCAAAGGTGCACGTGGGCTTGCCTATCTTCACGAGGAATCTCATATTCAAATCATCCATAGAGATATTAAATCAAAAAATATTTTGTTGGAAGTAATGCTTTCATGTCATGTGTAATTGTCATAGTTACAAGGACTCAATCTAGAGGTTGTTGTTTCCAATGTATGAGTCATAGTCATGATCTAGATGTGTTGAAGTGAGTAATTTAAGTCCCATATGTTTGTACTATGGCGATCAATAAAAGTATTAAACATGATTTTTTGTGTGCAATCAATGCTATCTGATCTCCTCCTATTTTAGAATATGGTATCAGAGTTTGTTCGGGCTTGACTCCTTCGTAGGAGGCCGAGGAAGATATGGAAATTTTGATCGTTGATCCTATGTAAATAATTAGTTTATGGTAAAGTGTGTACATAGATTACTTAGCGTATGATTGCTTTTTTGTTACAATTGTGTGTGTGATTTTTGTGTGAAGGCCGCATTGGTGTTCGACGAAGCTTGTGGACCTGCATACAATTATTTTATGAGGATCCATTCTATCAAGTTTGATTCATTGGTTTGTATAGATGGTCAATCTGTGTTGGTAGATGGAAAAAGAGGGGAACTAAAATCAGCGTGGCAGAGCTGGGCAAATATGGGATCAAGAAATCAAGACGAAGTGGTCACATGGATTAGGAAGCACTAAACTAATTTTATAGGTCAAATTTTCCGAAGGAAAGCCATCTAATGTGATCCGCTGGACTTGATATTAAGTGGAGATTTGTTTTCTTTAGAATATTTTGGGCTGCTAAATCTGAATGGTCCGTTGAGGAGGCTCCGATGATTTAACCACTTTCTGACTTCCTTCCGCACTTTGAAATTTGCAAAGCGAGGGATGCATATAGTCGTGTGGGAGCAATACATATGGAAATGAAACAATTATCATTCGTTGCAGTTGAAGCTTATTGATCCGGGCCAGATTTATGTGAGAAGAATTAGATCGAGAGTTGCAGTCGTTCTGTTTTTCAGTTAATTTGAGGTCGAATTTCAGAGGTTGTCCTCGTCAACATATGTTGGGTATGTCATCTAAGACGTAGACATTAGATGTGATTGACCGCTACTATTTTCTGTATTCACATTGATACATAGGCTCTCTATTGTATGTGTTGTGTTTAACAATAGAAATTATTTGTTGTAGCATTTTGCGGAGATGACTGCCTCATCACAAATTTCTCTGAAGAAATGAGAGAAAGATGTGTATTTGTGTACTGGAATTGATTTTCCAAATGGGAAGAGAAACAATAATGGGAAACATGGAAATATTTTCGATCTTGCGACTGCGCAAGGGTCATTTGGGGCAACCATGAATGTTGGTTTGTTGAAAACCGCTGCTACAAATGCAACTTTGGAGATTTGACGGGCTTTCGATCACATATTCAAATGCAACCTCAACAGAAGGAAAGAAAATGGCATGATGTATTTTGTTTGGAAAGTAATTCTCCCAAATCAAATTCGTTCGCTTCGAGAAACACATTCAGTCCCATATGTTACAACTAATGAGAAATGATGCTGGCAAATGAGTTCTTCACATCAAAGCTTCCACATTGTCACTGATTTTGGGGTCGAACGTGGATCTGTGAGACAAGGCCATGTTGTGCCTTCGGAAAAGTCAAATATGAAAGAAAGCTCGAAATCAAACCATGAAGTGACGGATCTCTCATTGGCCATAAAGTCAAAGGGTCAAACTGCATGGAGCAAGGAAATAATTTGCAAATATATATTTTGAGCCTAGAGGAAATTCCCATGGAGATCGATGGATGCCAAAGCCAGACCATACAAACCTAACACTATTGGCCATACCTCGATAACAACTCATGAGACAGGGTATGGAGGCAGGATTAGGATATGTTAGAAACGATACGATGTTGTCTTTGGAATCTTCAGAACCCATGTTGCTTTAACGAAGATGTGCATAGATTAAATATAAGACATTGGTTTTGTTTGAATCCTTTTTGGGTGTTTTGTTAAGTTGTAAATTTTTTTGGTGTGTTTTGCAATTTTATTATATTATAGTGAGTTATTGTGTAAGTGTAATGTGCGCATATTATCAAATTGGTGGTTCTTGATGTGTATGGTGACATAAGAACATAGCATGAATTTGATTATGTATAATCTGTTATAAGTTGGTGGGGTCGTGTGAAGGTAGGTATATTAGCATATAGTTTAATTTAGTTATGTTCTTAAGAGGTCACCTTGTATGAGACTGCCTTTCTAGATAATTAGGGAATACAATGGAAGACCATGTGTTCAACAGAGCGAGGTTTGTGTAGAGGATGGTTCAATATCAAAACTGACCTGTCATGCTCTGGGAGGTTGAGAAACATCAATTCTGCAAAGTACATCAAAGATGGTCTAAAGTAGTTATGTTTTAAATGGAGGTTAAGTGACAGCTTGAAGATGTGGTGGTGAAAGAGTGACCTTTGCAAAATTCCAGAGTGGATGTGAGTGGTCATGAAGAGCAGTCATACATAGATTATTCTTGTTGTTGTAATATGTGTTTCAATGTTCTCCATGTAATCATTAAGGGAGGGTGTTGGAAGTAATGCTTCCATGTGATGTGTAGTTGTCATTAAGAGTTACAAGTAGTCAATCTAAAGGTTGTTGTTTCAAATGTATGAATCATTGTTATGATCTATACATGTAAAAGTGAGTAATTTTTGTCCTATATATTTATACTTGTGGTGATCAATAAAAATATCAAATATGCTTTACTTTATTGTGTGCAATTAATAGCTCTTTGATCTCCTTCTATTTTCTAATATATCTCCTTCTATTTTCTAATATATTTTACTTGATAATAAACAAAGACCCAAAGACCCACCGAAAATAGCAGACTTTAGTTTAAGCAAACTCTTTGGAGAAGATCAAAGCCACCTGAGCACTAGAATTGCAGGAACTTTGTAAGTATTCTCTTTACATTTCAATGTCTTGATGTTCCCAATTTTATTTAATAAATTGCAGATATGAACAAATTACAATCCACAGATTTGAGAAAGCATCATATAATTTCAATGTTGAAAACGTGGTCCTCCATATACTTTAGCAGGACTGACATTTCGGACGCTAAAGTTCAGCAGCAAAAGGCCTCCCGATATTCTTGTCCACCATCCTATCGCCTTCAAAGTTCTCCGCCGTCCATTAATCCAACTTGCATTCGAGCCTGCATCAAATGAATATTACGTGGAGTAAACGTTTTGTTTGAGCAGCACTTCAGAAAATATTTAATGAAAAGTTAATGCTAGCCATAGAAAGTAGATAAGAGTTTTAATTTTAATGTTTTTTTATGGTGGAGCAACTTATGTTTAAAAAAAATCCTTTTGTATATGTTTTGTTCGTGTGTTCATTTTTGAAATAATGAGCCAAATGAAAAAGAGCTGCGTGTGAAACAGTGAGCATATACGCACAGCAGTGCGAACCCAAAGAAAAATCAGGTTGCAATGTAAATTTTTATATTGTCCAAACGAAGGGGAGCAGGCATATAATTTTTCTTGGCAAGCATGTGTAAATTTTTTTCAGGAGTATGTAAAAGAAGATTTTTACACCAGTAAGTGAAAAAGGATTTTTTACAGCAGTTTATGTAAAATCTTTTCACAGTATTAAATGTAAATGAGTTTTTACACACCAGCAGTGTAAATACTCAGGAGGAGACATAGTAAACATTTTGTTGGATGAATGTTATTTTTTAGGGAGTTTTAATGAATAGAAATCTTTTTCTGGGTATGTAATACTCTGTTCTCAGTGATTTTTTTTTAAAAACTTCCCTGTGCAAAAGATCTTGTGGAGAGAAGGAAACAGAGCATTGCATCTGTGTGTGAAATTTTATTTGTTTTTGGGATTTTATCAGAAAAATCCCCAACAGTGAGCGTATTGGAAGTAATGCTTCCATGTGATGTGTAGTTGTCATTAAGAGTTACAAGTAGTCAATCTAAAGGTTGTTGTTTCAAATGTATGAATCATTGTTATGATCTATACATGTAAAAGTGAGTAATTTTTGTCCTATATATTTATACTTGTGGTGATCAATAAAAATATCAAATATGCTTTACTTTATTGTGTGCAATTAATTAATAGCTCTTTGATCTCCCTCTATTTTCTAATATATCTCCTTCTATTTTCTAATATATTTTACTTGATAATAAACAAAGAACCAAAGACCCACCGAAAATAGCAGACTTTAGTTTAAGCAAACTCTTTGGAGAAGATCAAAGCCACCTGAGCACTAGAATTGCAGGAACTTTGTAAGTATTCTCTTTACATTTCAATGTCTTGATGTTCCCAATTTTATTTAATAAATTGCAGATATGAACAAATTACAATCCACAGATTTGAGAAAGCATCATATAATTTCAAGGGGGTTAAGATACGTTGATTTAATTATAGATGACATTGAGCAGTGGTTAAATGGAGGTGAGTACGCCTTATGCGCCGACAACTGACAGAAAAAGTGGATGAAGAAAGAATCAGAGTTCGCCTCATGATATGGTGTCTCCCTGAAGAAGTATGGCTAATGTGGATCCAATATCTAAGTAGAAGTTTCGTAAACGACCATATTATTATCATTCCCGCTTACTAATGTTTTATGTTTTGTTAATATTTGCCAATCACCAGACGATACTGTATAAAGAAGAGAGAGCATTAGAAGTTATGGATCCCACATTGGAGGGCAGATATTCGTGTGAGGAGGTGATTAAAATTGTTCTGTGCACTCCAGGAGCTGCACCGTTGCGTCCTTCAGTGTTACTAATAGTGTCCATGCTGACCAGTGAGCGTGATCATCATTCCTCACCGACAAGACCATAGATGTGGAGAATGTGACCAATTCTCACCAACTTCAACATTCTAGACTGGTTGATGCTGACAAAGCATCTACAACAATTTCTCCTTAACACATCTTCCGATATCCGTTCTGCAGCTCCTGATCCTTCGTCAGGCACCGTGGAGCCGAGATGAAAATCAGTCAACATTTACGTGTTAAAATTTCTGCTTCTTCATGGGCAATGCGTATTTAAACACTTAAAATGGTTTACATTAGAATTGACTACAGCTTTTTGTTTAAAAATACTTTTATGCTCATGAGTATTATTAATTCTTGCTTTGTCACCGACTATAACATTTAGGTGGCGGTTAAAATGTATTGAGTTCGTAAATTTTTTTCAGTGTTTTGGTAATTTTAATCAAAATTTTATCTAAATATTAAATTTTACTATTTTTCTTAATTTCAAATTTTTTTTTTTTTAATTTTAAAGTAATTTTATTTTTAATTTTTAAATGGCTTTGCGAAATTTGATCAGACATAATTGTCCCTGCTCAACCTGTTTTACTTTTTAGTCTTTGTTATTCTTCACAATTCACTGAGAAAAAAACCAAATTTTCGAATGGCTGTTTCGATAGTGAGTGCTTGACACTACTATGCCCCTACTACTACTCTTCTAACACAATTTAAATCTTTAACCATCATCTCCCCTTCTAATTATCCTCTCTTTTACTTTATAATAATCTATCTCCTAATTAAACAATAATGCAAAACGACCTTAATAAAATATATTCCATTTTAAAGTAAAAATATACTAACCTTATAAAACTTTTGCAATTTTTCTTTTAGTTTATATTATTTTTCTATAAAAAAATATTCAATTTGCAACATGAATTTGTAACATGGTTTTTATATTCAATTTGCAACATGAATTTGTAACATGGTTTTTATAGCTTTTGGATTTACTATATATATATATATATATATATATATATATATATATCTTATGTTTAATATATTTTTTTAAAAGCATGTTGAAGTTCTAAGGCGGAGGATAGACGTGTGGAGGATTTTCGTGTGCGGAAAGCTCTGCTTTTTCTTGGAACTTCTATGTGTTTTTGATTCAAAAATGTAACATGCTTCGATAATGTGACTAGTAAATCACAGTTTTATTTTTAATATTTGGTTGTGTTTGTGTGCAAAAAAACCTAGGTCATTAGGGTAATTGCAATTGCTTCAAAACGAATCAAGTGAATTAAATTAGTGGTTGTGACTACATCACTTGAATTCTCATGATGAATGCTAGAGATGTGGTAGTTTTAACACAAAACAAGTGAACTTGATCGAGCTTGCAAACAAGTGCAGTTGTGGGGAGTCAACCGAGCTTTTTGTTTACACGTATCCAAGAGCCCTTTCAATGGTTGAGTGCCCTTATCTCCTCATTGAGAAAAATATAATGAAAAATATTATGGCTTTGTGTGAGCGTCGTCAGAGCGACGAAGGTCCTTTATACGGGAGTTGTCTTTAACACATTTCGATTAAATCATGATCTTAATCTAAATTTGGTTTTATTTATCTTAATTCAGGATTACAGGTAACGTATAAGCCATTTAACAACTATTTATTTTAGAAAGTGGTGTCACGAAGGTGGTAACAAGTGAAGCAACTGTAATCTTATATTTACAAAATTTAACGCAAAAGTTGAATGTTTTCTTTTGGAATTTTTGCGGTTCACACTGCCCCATGTAGGTGAATGTGAAATAAAGCTTAGCTTCACCCTGGCCACTAGTGATTTCCAAACACCCATTTGATTTTTTTGAAAATAGTACCTTCTCGTTACATAGCTCCATAATTGCGTCCCTATGTTGTACAAACTCGCCACTATACAGTTAACTAAACACAAATCCCATAACACAGTGGATGGTTGTGTAGCTAAGCACAAGAAACGCAAGCGCTTTACACCTGCTGGCCTCCATGGGAAATTCGCCTCGCAGCACTGCAATAATGATGTGGTCGCCTAATATAGGAGGAAACTGTAATGGTAGCGGTGGAGTAATGCTTCCTTTTCATCTCAGTATCAGCCAGGCTGGAAAATCAGGCGAAATGAAAGAACCTCACTCACAAGTTCAAATTGAAGCTTCCTTCAAGTCATATTTTCGCACAATGAACTTAAAGCTTCTACACAATGAACTTCAAATACCTCCGCACAAGGTTACATTAACATTAATCTCACTATTTTTTTTGGACACTAAGTTATCCTTTGTGCTTCTTCTAAATGTATTGTTTTCATTGTATTCATGCTTTTAAAAAAAAGAATGGGCTGCTGATGTAGATTTCGAAAAAAATTGTGGGAAATCATATAAAGTAGGTAAGGAGACAATTGAGTCAACCTTGCATCAATTTTTATTATTAATATTTCACTAAGGTATATTATTATTATTATTATTATTATAAAAAAATGTTCACACAACTAAAAAATAAATATTATTGTTAAACAAAAATGTCTTATACTTCCACATAATGAAAACACAAATATTATTGTTAAACAAAATTGTTCACACTTTCACACAATGAAAATCAAATTATTATTATTAAACAAAAATGTTAACACTTTCGCAAAACGAAAACACAAATATTATTATTAAATATAAATATTCACACTTCCACACAATGAAAACACAAATATTATTACTAAAAAAAATGTTCACAATTCCACAAAACAAAAACACAAAGTTATTATTAAACAAAAATGTTTACACTTCGTGTAACATCGAATTGTAACATTCATCATTTTTTTTACCCAAATAACATCATCATGGCTATAATATATAGATATTCAACACCGCCCCCCTCCCCTACCCTCCGCCCCCTCTCCACCCCTTTTTTAACTTATCTATGTGTGTGTATACATGTTTATGTTAGAATGGTTATCACCCTTCCACAGATTTCACATATAAATAATATATGTTCCTGAGTTAGTGCTAGCTCACACTTTACGCCGGTGAGATATTATGGAACCATTGCATTTATTTCCTAGAATGTGGTATCGATGAGTCAAGTCATACTTTCATTAAATAATATAATTAGCCCATATAATTATTCTAAATATAGTTTTATCGCTACCATCGGTTGGCATGTGCACAAAAATATGGTTTCACATACACCTGCCCTTATTCGATGGTACAAAAATTCATGTTAATGTATGGGTTAACCGACACAACATTTACTACGATTGTATTTATTATTTTTAAGATCAAGAGTCGGGATGAAGTAGGGTTGTATTAACAACTGAGATTTGGAGCCAGTGATTATGGATATAACTTCTCCCTCTTACGGCTAATAGCAGAAGTCTCCCCAGACACACAAATTATAATAATAAGGAAAAGAAAAATTACATGAAATCTGCAAGAGTACATACATTCACTCAAAGCTCTTGCAAGTAGAGATAAAGAAGTTTTAAATAAGCTTGTTTCCTAAAATAATTTTGTTAGGGATCACTTATTTCATTTACAAGTGTCCATTTACATTTAATGATCTCATAACAACACTCCTACTATTGTTCTAAAATAGTTCCTAAGAAACGACACCTTTCTGGGTGTCATGTCTTTTACAACAAATACTTATTCTAAAATGTCTCCAATATCTAATTAAAAATTCTAGATAATTGTTTATTAGACTCTAAATAATTAAACTATATTTTATGTATTTTGGATCATCTAATATTCCCCCCTTTGATATAAAAGTACATTACAACATAGACCAAGCTCTTCGTGGAACTTAGTAAATTTTATCCTGCCAAGTGGCTTTGTGAAAATATCTAAGATATGATCTTCAGAAGGATAATATACGGGTTTCACTACAACAAAAAAGGTCATTTGTGAGGGTATTGGTGAGCTCCAGTATTGTAGCAATAATGCTACAACTCTTGGGGCTTCCTGTCTCTCATTTTATCAACCCGGTAGTTCGTACAAACTTGGAAGCGACGGTGCTATATGCACAAGTACTAGCTCTTGTCGCAGTTGTCACTTGGTCAGCTGGCACAAGTCCGCTAGGGCTCAAGCCAACTTCTATAGGCTCTCAGAAGAAGCTTGCTAATTGATGGATGAAAGCTATTCTCAAAGGAAAGCTACTCTACTTGACAAAATGGACTGAAAGCAAATCAAAGCATGTAAACCTAGGAAACCCTAATTTAACTAGTCTAACCTCTATAATGCAAAGAGTGTGGATGAAACCTCTACCAATGCTGCTGTTACCTCTAATAAGTGGAAATGCATGGATCTAAGCTACTTGCATCATAAAAGACATGTTTTTGTATTTTTCCTTTAAGTGGATGGAATGATTGTGATTTTTGTGCTAACTAGGGTTTGGTTGTGCAGATGGGATGGAGAAGGAAGGAAAGCGTGGGACAGGTTGGGGAGGCTAGGAGAGGTCCCTAGGGATCCTTAGCATCCATCCACAGAGGTTCCTCGCATTCAGAAGCTCAGCAACCGAGTGAGTGGCCTCCTACAGGATGTCTGCAGGGGATCCTACAGGATACACAGAGATTTCTACAGGATGTCTACGAATTGCTACAGGATGACCTACCGTGAGTGTTTGAAGTGATGGAGGAGTGATGCAATGGAAGGGGGAGATGTGTAAGGTAGGAATAAGGCTGGTGATGGCTCAGAAGTGGAAGAATAGGATAGGGAGTGAGTGTAGGAAGCAGGTTGGAAGATAGAGGGCTAGGTCAACAAAAGGGCTAGAGAATGGAAGTACGTGAGGAGTGAAAGACTTTGGGAGATAACAGAGCAGAGCAGGGGTCAAAGATGTGTTTGCATGCGTGATCAAGATGGAGAATGAGGTAATGGAACGAGAGAGAGCAGTGTAAATGGAACAAATGCTTATGACTGTCACCAAACCGAAAATGCATTAACCTAAACTACCTGTGCGTATAAATTCAATGAACAGCAATCCAAAACGCGAAGGAGAATGTGCATGAAGCTGTGATGAAGGTGTGTGGTGCAGGTGTGAATCATGTGGAAGCATCTAACATAACCGTGATTGTGTTGCAGCAATCATTAAGTAAAGAAATGCGTATTTTTGGTGCTTAGTTATGGACTGCACCCCAATCCCAAATGAGATGGCAGTGAGCCTTAACAACCTTTTTGCGGGAGCTCCAATAGATTATATCTATCCTCTGCTAACCTAAGCAACTGGAAACAAATTTACCATAAGCAAATCCTATCTAAACTCATGAAAAAGACTAATTCAACAACCTGTAATTCAAATTGCATGTGAAAATGAAAACTCAGAGTGCTGAAACGAAATGCAAACAACACTACAGCAGAGGGGATCTATGGCTCTCAGGTTGGGCCCTAACCTGAGAGCTATAGTCTCCTTAAGAAAACTCAGAACTAGATCAGAATCTGCCTTCTTTATTCATAATCTGATGTTATGCCAAAACTGGCTTACAACAAGAACTAACACCGAGCTGTGCTCAAAATTTACAATAGTAATGTGAAAGTTTCAACAACCTATCAAAGGCTACGGCCTCTATACTTATGCAAAAACGATCACCCAACAGGTCTCCTTGATTTTAGGAACTCGGCTGTCCAACTGAAGTTTAACTTGGTGATCCTGTAGAACAGTTATGACTGCTGTTCCTATAGAACAGTTGGCTGCCTCTATGCTCGGTGCTCTATGCTCGGTGGGGAGATTGGTTGGAGCTCGGAGCTACGGTGGGAATCACGAGGAAGGTCCCCAAGACTGTGGACATCCTCTCCTAAAAACCAGCAGTGCCACCTCATTGTCTCCTTGTCTCCTTTTTCGTGTCTTTTCTCCCTTTAAATGCAAAAAACCTGAAAGCATCATGCATTAGTCACGTAGATAATATGTCTACCCTTCTTCCTACAAACAACACGAACAAACTAAGAAATGCATGCATAAGCAATAAAAAATGAATGGTTTGAGCAAGTAGAATAGGCCAAAATGAGCCCAAATTGTACCAAAATTGGGGCTCATCATCACCCCCCAGCTGAACCATTTGCTCATCCTTGAGCAACCTTGCTCCTGCTCCTTGTCCTTGGCTGAGGACTCGGGACCGGAACAGGCTCTTTCTTTTCTGCTTTTGATGGCCCTGCCTTCTCTGCCCCTGGTGGTGACGAGGGTGGAACTTCTTCCCTCTTTCCTGTTTCTTTGAGCCGGGCTTCGGAAGGCAATTGGCCTATCTTTCATGTCCAGGAGGTGACCTGCGGGCTTCCTTTCTCGGGGGTGGCCGGTGTCTTAGAGGGAGTTTTCTCACTGGGTGAAGTAGGAACACTCCCTAAAGTGGTTTGGCTGCTCGGAGGAGGCTGTGACTTGTCTGTCTTCATTCTCTGACTTCTCCTGGTCTCGGAAGGTAGAGGGATCTCCCTCTCCCTCTTTTCTTTTGGTTTTGCAGGTATGCTGAGGGCGGCCAGCGCAGCTGCCGCCTCCTTCTCGAGAGGATCAGCCTTCTCTCCCTTGCCTTTTACTTTCCCGGTGCTCCTTGTGGAAGGCCCTTCCCTTTCTATTTTCGGGCTTCCTGTAGAAGACCCCTCTTTATCCACTTTCGGCCCTCCTGTAGAAGACCCTTTCTTTATGAGCTGTGGGCTTCCTGTAGAAGACCCCCTCTCTGTTTGTGGGCTTCCTGTAGAAGCCTTCGTCTGCTTTCCTGTAGGCGTAGTTCTTGGGCTTCCTGTAGAAGCCTGCTTTTGTATTCCTGTAGGTGTTGTTCTGGGGCTTCCTGTAGAAGCCTGCGTTTGTTTTCCTGTAGGGGCTGCTTCCAGGCTTCCTGTAGAAGCCTGCGTTTGTTTTCCTATAGAGACTGCTCCTGGGCTTCCCGTAGAAGCCTGCTTTTGTTTACCTGTAGGTGTTGTTCTGGGGCTTCCTGTAGAAGCCTGCGTTTGTTTTCCTGTAGGGGCTGCTTCCGGGCTTCCTGTAGAAGCCTGCGTTTGTTTTCCTGTAGAGACTGCTCCTGGGCTTCCTGTAGAAGCCTGCTTTTGTTTTCCTGCAGATGCAACTGTCACCACCTTTTCTCGCTTAGCTGCATGGACTTTGCTTTTGGCTTTGGCTGCAGGAGCTGACGAGGTGCTTGGGCTGACGGGGACCACCTCAGTTTTGACCGTCCTACTTTTCAACCTCTTTTCTCTTGCCGAAAGGATGGGGGTGTCCTCTTTTGCTCTGTCATCCTTTCCCTCCTCCTTCTCCTTTCGTTCTTTCTTCTGTTTTGGAGTCGGGATCTTTTGGCTTTTCCCTTTCTTACTCTTGGCTACTGGCTCTTCTTCCTCACCGCTAGAGGACCCCGTTTCTTCAAGCAACATCTTTATGTCCCCGTCTCTTGTTAAATTCCTAAATGATTCCCATGCGAGGGGGACCTTATATGAGTGGAGAGCATCCTCCACCAAAAGCTTGATTAACCCATGGTGGGCTATCTGATCCGGAATGCCGTCCTTAAGCTTTGTAGCGCACTCCATCAAGGACTGTAGTAAAAAGTAAGGAATGCTCAGTCTCTGTTCTGCGGGAAGATCAATTTGGTGTCTTAGTTCGGTGAGCAGCCGGAAGTGATATGCATACACGATGTTGTAACGACCCTCACAGGTGATATATTTCATAATTTGCAAACTGACTTCGTTCCAGGGTGGCAACAGGCTTGTCCTTCTCACCCCATTTTTGTCCTCTGTGAATGATTCTTCAGGTGGGAAGAACTCCTTCTTGGCTTGCTGGCTTAGCTTGCGTTCTTCTTTATCCCACGGGAGACCCATAGGAAGCTCAGTGATTCTGCTGATAGACTCTGGGGTGATCTTGAGGCTTAGGCCTCTGAAATTGACTGTGGCCAGCATCTTGGATTTTGGCCTCAGGGCCTGCAAAAATTCCTCGGCCACTTCCTCATCGTACCCCTGCAACTTCTCGCAAAAAGACATCCACTGTGCTTGTGTAAAAAGCTCTACCACTGCCTGATTTCTCCTCAGCTTATCTGAATCCGTGGGTTCTCGCCTGATAAATCCACCCGGCATGATGCACAATTTTCTTAACCGAAGGTGGTGATGGTGGAGGAGTGTTAAGTTTCGGTGACAGAATGCAGCACAATGCGTATAATCCACAAAATTTTACAACACAGTCTAACTACTTCAACAATCCTGTAGAATTGCAGTATAGGCACACAGACAGCAATTTGTCTACTTTCTCATTTACCCAGACAATGACTGACAATCCTACCACCTTAGATGATCAATTGCATGAGAAGTCCAGGGTTACCTCGTCATTCGGCCACCTTTTTTTCGTGAGCACCCGCGTTCCTGTAGAAGACTGCGTTCCTGTAGAACTGCACTCCTGTAGACTGCGTTCCTGTAGAACTGCGTTCCTGTAGAAGCAGTGCGCAAATTTCCGGGAGGACTGCAATTGGACCGCGGTTGAGGTGCGCTTCACCAGTGTTCTGGTAGCCAACAGCTCGGCGTATCAAGGTGCAGAGACGATCGGAATAGCCACTCGAGTTCGAAGTGGTGGTTGATTAATTGCATGTCAAAATCTAGCCGATTAGATTTTGAATCGGCGCGATCCGTGGCGCGGGGGACAGCTCATCCCCCGCCGAACCATTGAGCGACGTCATCAGCCACTCACCGGCGTATTCACTTGCTGTCGCATTCATTCCCACAGATCTACCGCCGCCTTTTTCTGTTGAACTCATTCCCATAGATTCTCACATGCGAGCTGCTGATTTTTTTCGTGGCCGCCACCCGAACATTCAACTATACCATAACCAGCCGACGTGGCTAGTCTACTTGGCCATACGGCTGCTCAACCATTCACCTTTATGCCATGCAAACAAATCAAAGTAATATTCATGCGATTTGATGGAAGGAAGGGGTTAGACGCTTACCTGCGTGGCTGCACACGATTTTTTCAGTTTTTCGATGATGGTGAGCGGATCTACCTACTGCATGCACACTTACACAGACCCGGAGGCTCATGGTTACAGGTTGCTGACGATGGAGGGAATGCTGTGGTTGCATGCGCGCGCATTACCTTGGAGATGGCGGTGTTGTGGACGGTATCCACTCCAGCAGGTTGAACTGTTACAGGATGCCCGCGGGTGTCTCGTAACAGTCCTTTCTCCTTGGGTGCATGCTACACGACGGAAGATATGGCCATCCAATCACGCTTCCGGAGCTTCTGATGCCTGTGGTATGAGATCTCAGCGTTCGTTTATCTTTGAAACTGCCTTTTCCCGCGAGAACTCATTGCTCTGATTTGTTGGTGCAGGGGACTTGGATGCATGTTGACGAGGATGGTGGAGCAAGGTAACAGCGTTGTGCATGGGCCCAAAAGAGGCTTGCATGCGTCCACACCAACCCGTAGTCATCAGATCTGCTCATGAAATGCGTTCTGGGCCATTCTGAGCTTCTACAGGAAGTTTCCTGTAGAAATACAGAGCTTCCTGTAGACAAGCAGCTCTTCCTGTAGAAACTGGCACCTTCCTGTACAAACTCACACCTTCCTGTAGAAAATCGCACCTTCCTGTAGAAAATTTGTGTCTTCCTGTAGGAGACTCAATCTATAATGAAAGTGCATATACCTTGAAGAACATAAGAATTCTTGGAGGAGGTGCTGGTGAGGTGTTCTGGCTGCATGATAAGGACCTTTGACCTTGAGTTGAGAGGCTTCCTCTCCTCCATAGAACACCTGCAATCTGCATGCAAATAACTTATGGATCTTGTTTTTTCCTTTTGTTTTTTTTTTTTTTTTTTTTTTTTCTTTTTTTTTGAAAGATAGCAGTGGCGCCTCAATGAGGTTTTCACCCCTACCACCTGCCTTAAGCGCCTCAGAGAGGTTTTCACTCAAGGATCTTTATCTCTTTTTTCTTCTTTTTTTTTTTTTTTTTTGAAAGATAGCAGGGGTGCCTCAAATGAGGTTTTCACCCAAAGATCTTTTTCTCTTTTATTTTATTTTCTTTCCAACCCATTGATCGCCTCATGGAGGTTTTCAATCAATGAGCCAATCTAAGGCGCCTCCGAGGGGGTTTTCACCTTAGATTTTTATTTTTCTCTTATTTTCATTTTTTCATTTCTTTTTTTTTTTTCTTTTTTTCTTTTTTTACTTTTTTTTTTTTTTACCCTACCCTACTTGAAAAACAAAATTATTTTCAAGTATAAGAATACTTCCAATGGAGCCATGTTCACATCGAGATTAGAGAAAAAATGATGTGGAGGCTCGAAATGCATGCTTGGACAAGTGTCCAGATCTCAGAGACCAAATGATCTGGCTTTGAAGGGATCAAACAACACTGAGGAAGAAATCACTACTGCAACTTAGTGACCTTCTGAAACCATATCTCAATATAGCTTTGATATCCTGTTGGCATTATGATTCCAGTGTTGTCCTTGATGGCAACTCACTCAGAGGTTGGTACAGGTGCTCAGAGGATGGTACAGGTGATGGCAACTTAATCAGAAGATAGTTTTTAGTACAGCATGCCAAGGAAGTTCATATACGCAGGTTAGTTAAGCCCAAGTCGCGTGTACACGCAAGTTGGATTCAGAAAAAGCGCGTGTATGTGGAAAAGTACCTTTGGTCCATGGTGGTTAGTCCTTGGAAGTTGTGCCTATGGTTTCGGACCATTGTGTCTCGACGGGCGTGTCGATCCCTAGTTGTTGAAGTTGATGGTATTGTGTTACTATGGTTTTGGCTCTTGGTATTGAGCAAGGCCTAAGGCTATATAAGGAGAAGAAGATCTTTAGGCAATATCATCTTTCGACAAGGCTTGAATATCTAAGAGAGAAAGAGATCTGATATGCAGGGTCTGGGTTGCTTGATATGAGCTAAGGAGAAATCACATCGGTGGATGGAAGACTAGATCTAAGGATAAATCGGGATCTAATGGTTTGAAATGCACTATTATGATTGATTATGCGTATTTCTAAATCTGCATACTGTCGCAATATTATGTTCTGGATCTAACTGATGTCTGGTACAGCTGCAAGTTGAGAGAATCTATTTTTAGATCTGTACGTAGGTTGGCTTAGGTAAAAGCGCGTGTATACGCGGGTTTCGCTCATTGAAGTAGCGTATATCTCTTAAAGCTTGATTTTTGGGTTTGCAGTTGGATCTGACTGTTATTACAGAGTTCTGTAGACTGCTCTGTGTTCTGGTATCTGGTGATTGATAGGGTTCAGTGGTTCAGTGATTCAAAGTTTGATAATACTAGTATTGGTTGTTTTATGCTTCAATGATCTGTTGTGAAAGTTGAATGAATTGGGGTCTACAGATTGTAATGTTGTGCTTCAGGAATATCCAGTCTGAAAATGTATGAAAGGTGGTACCTGAAGGAAAGAAGATTGTAGGTCAGCACCTACGTACTAGTATCTTGGCTAGTACAAGAGCAAAGGGGGTTGGAGCTCCCTTCCAAGGAAGTTTGGAGAACGAGAGAAGGTTGTAGCCTTCTGCAGGTTGTAGCCTGCGTACTGGTATAAGGCTGCACCAGTACAAAAGATTGTAAACTGAAGTTTCATATTAAAGAAAGATAGAGACAACTTGCAGCAGGTGGTTTTCACCCACATTGGGTTTCCACCTTATATCTTGGTGTTCATGTGTGTGGCTTTTGATCTGTTCTGTTATACTGCACCTGCTTACTGTTAATGTGCTGAATAATGTCCTGATGAACTTAACTGAAGAATAAGCTAACTAAATTATGAGTTTTCTTCTTATACGCTGTTTTATTTAGTCACAGTAGCGTGTACACGCTGGTTCACCTAACTGAAGTAGCGTATATGTTTCTGAGCATTGAAAAAGTTTGATTGATCTGATAATACTGATTCACCCCCCCTCTCAGTATTATTTCCAACAATTGGTATCAGAGCAGGTCCTTCAGAGAAGCTTGATCGCTTGAAGGTAGATCATTCATCATGAGCAACTACGAGAAAGAAGCATCAATCAGGCCACCGATTTTTGATGGGACAAATTTCAATTATTGGAAGGTAAGAGTTACTGCATATCTTCAATCTCTTGGTACAGAAGTTTGGAACATTGTAGAAACAGGCTATGCTTTTCCTTCAGCTACTCCTATAGATCCAGCTGAGAAAAAGCAGTATGAAACAAATGCAAAAGCAGTCAGTACTCTATTAGGAAGTATATCCCAAACAGAATTCATGAAGGTCATGCACTTCAAATCAGCAAAAGAGATATGGGACAAAATGATCACTAGCTATGAAGGAGATGAACAGGTAAAGCAAGCTAAACTTCAAACTCTCAGGATTCAATATGAGACTCTCAAGATGTATAATGATGAAAGTGTGGCTAATTATTTTCTTCGGGTAGATGAGATTGTTAATTGTATGAAAAATTTGGGTGAAGAAATAAAAGAGACTATAGTAGTTCAAAAGATTCTAAGATCATTATCCCCCAAGTTTGAATCTAAAGTATCTGCAATAGAAGAAAAAGAAAATCTCCGTGTTCTCACTATGTCTCAGCTACATGGAATTCTAACTGCTTATGAAATGAGAAAGGGAGGTCCATCTGACAGAAGGGAAGCTGCTTTTAAGGCATCAGGAAAAGAAGATTACTATGAAGCAAGCCATGTTCCAGAAGAAGAGGAAGAAGAATCAAATTTTGTCAGAAATCTTCAAAGGGGTTCTGGAAGGTTCAGAGGTAAGCTACCTTTCAAATGCTTTGCTTGTGGAAGAGTAGGTCATTATGCTGCAAAATGTCCTTATAAGGATAAAGGAAAAGAACCTGCTAGATGGAACAAGAAACAAAGTGCAAATAAGAAAAGCTACTACACCCATGAAGATAGTGATGGCTTATCAAACAGTGATGAAGATGAACAAGGTAATAAATATAAGCTGTTAATGGCATTTGAAGATGATGATTATGAGGATGCTGTAGATGTGGATAATCTCTATAATGAAATTACTAGACTCAAGAGATGCATAGAAGAAAAGAATGTGATCATTGATACTTTGCAATTTCAAATTGATGAAAAGGAAAAACATCTTGAAAAACTAGAAGGTGAAATTGTTGGTCTCAGAAAAGAAATTGAGAAAACAAAAGCTATTAATCTTAAGTTTGTCAAAGGATCTGAAACTTTGGATGAGATTATCAATGTGCAGCGGTCTCCTCTAAACAAGACAGGTTTGGGCTATAATGGAGAAACCTCTCAAGCATCCACCTCAAAAAGTTATCTTGATGCAGCAAGAAGAAGTGAGCAGAAGAACAATGAAGATAATCAGGTAAAGCAGGGACGAATTACAAACAGAAACTATCAGGGACAATCCTTCTTAAGGGTGAACAAAAGCTACAACCAACCACAGGTAAAATCTTCTCAGTTTGGCTCAAGAATAGATGAAAATAGAAATTACAATCAGTTGGCTGGTAGATTCAATAACCGCAGAAGCTTCTTCAATGGACAATGCTTTTCTTGCCATAACTTTGGTCACAAAGCAGCTCAATGTGTTGCATATAAAACAATCATGACTAGGGAAGCTCAAAAACAAAGAAGTATGACAGGGATTACAAAAAGGACCTATAACAACTTTTCGGTTCTTGAAAATGAAGTTGAATGTTCTATTTGCAATAATTTTGGTCATAAAGACTCTGAATGCAGGAGCAGGTTTCAGGAGAAAAAGGAACAAGCCACGAGCACCAAAACATGGAGAATAAAGGAACCTCAAACAGAAAGATGTGGGATAGCATTTTATGCAGAAGGACAGGAAAATCTATGGTACATTGACAGTGGATGTTCGAAACATATGACAGGTGATAAAGAAAAACTTGAATCTAATTCTACTTTAGAAAAGGGAAAGAAAGTTTCTTTTGGAAATGATACTCCTGCAACTATAAAAGGAAAAGGTATTGCTCCTTTGAAAGAAAAGGTCAAGGCTGGAAATGTTTTGTATGTTGATGGATTGAAGCATAATCTACTAAGTGTCAGCCAGATGTGTGATCAAAAAACCGAGGTTATTTTCAGATCGAATGGATGTCTTGTTCGTGATCTTGATACAGGTAAAACAGTTCTCAAAGGCAAAAGAACTCCAAATAATCTGTACATATTTGAAGAAGGACAACAACAATGCTATCTTAGCAAGGATGAAGAGCACTGGTTATGGCATCGAAGGTTGGGACATCTAAGCTTCTCACAAATAAGGAAAGCATGCAAATATCAGGCAGTTCGCGATCTTCCAGATATCAAAATTCCAGACAACACCATATGCAAATCTTGTCAGTTTGGAAAGCAAACCAGAACTAACTTTCCAGAGAAGGAAGGATCAGCTAGCTTGCCTCTTGAGCTAGTCCATACAGATGTATGTGGTCCATTTAGGAAAAGGACACCTCGAGGAGAAGAATATCTGATATTATTCATTGATGATTTCTCAAGGTTTGTTTGGTTAGGGCTTATGAAGCACAAAGATGAAGCATTCGAAAAATTCAAATCCTTCAAAGCATTGGCTGAAAATGAATCAGGACACAAAATTAAGTGCCTCAGATCTGACAGAGGTGGGGAGTTCACATCAAATGAATTTTTCGATTTCTGCGATGAACATGGGATAAGAAGAGAATTCTCTACAGCTAGAACTCCTCAGCAAAATGGGGTTGTGGAAAGAATGAACAGAACTATCCAACAAATGGCTCGTGCTATGCTCGATGAATCAGGTACTCCTGCAACCTTCTGGGGTGAAGCTGCACATGCTGCTGTTATTATTCTTAACAAAACAAATGTCCGAGTAAACAGCACTCAAACACCTCATGAGCTTTGGAGTGGTAAAACTCCTTCCGTGAAGCACTTCAAAATCTTTGGGAGCAAATGTTATATTAAGAACACTGATGAGCAACTTGGCAAACTTGAACCAAGAGCAGATGAGGGCATTCTTCTTGGTTATTCTCCACATAGCAAAGCATACAAGTGCTACAATAAAATGCTTGGCAGAATTGTTGACAGTATTGATATAGTGGTTGATGAGAAGGGATATATTCCTAGGCAAGTTCATCATGAAGACATTGAAGAAGATGAAGGTTACTCTCAAAGGCGAAATGATGAAGAAGAAGAACCTCAAGAAGAAGAAGAATCTCAAGAAGAACCAGAGGAGCAGACAAGAATAGAAGAGAAGACTCCATCCAGATATGTTCAAAAGAATCATCCAGAAACTCAGATTATGGGGCAGAAAGAAGCAGGAGTACAAACAAGAAGGACACTTGCAGAAGCTTCAAGCTACTTGGCATTACTCTCCTCCACTGAACCACAAAATGTGAAAGAGGCATGCAAAGATGAATGTTGGGTCAAAGCAATGGATGAAGAACTTGAGCAAATCGAAAGGAACAACACTTGGGAATTAGTTCCTAGACCAAAAGATAAGAATGTAATAGGAACAAAATGGGTCTTCAAGAATAAATTAAATGAAAATGGAGAAGTAATTAGAAACAAGGCCAGACTTGTTTGTAAAGGGTATGCACAGCAAGAAGGAATAGATTTTGAAGAGACCTTTGCTCCTGTGGCAAGACTTGAGGCTATCCGAATGTTCCTTGCTCTCTCAAGCTTTCAAAACTTCAAGGTATTTCAAATGGACGTGAAATCAGCCTTCCTGAATGGAGACTTAGAAGAAGAAGTATATATTGAACAGCCAGATGGTTTCATTCTTGGGAATGATCCAAACCTTGTATGCAGATTGAAAAAGGCACTCTATGGACTCAAACAAGCTCCAAGGGCTTGGTACTATCGGTTGGACAAATATCTTCACCAACAAGGCTTTTCAAAAGGATCAGCAGATAGCAATCTCTATATAAAAGTTGAAAATAACAAATTGCTAATTCTTGTTGTTTATGTAGATGATATTATTTTTGGCAGCAATGAAGAGACTATGAGTCAAAACTTTGCCTTGGTTATGCAGAAAGAATTCGAAATGTCACTTCTTGGAGAATTGACATATTTTCTTGGATTGCAAATCCAACAAAATGAAGGAGGTATCTTCTTGTCTCAAACCAAATACCTCAAACAGATCTTGAAGAAGTATGGCATGGAAGAGTCAAAGCCAGTATGTACACCCATGGTTACAGGATGCAGCCTCAGTGCAAATGATGAATCAGCAGCAGTTCACCAACCCACTTATAGATCCATGATTGGGAGTTTGCTTTATTTGACAGGTACTCGACCAGATATTACACATGCAGTAGGAATGGTTGGAAGATTTCAAGCCAACCCAAAGGAAACTCATCTTCAGGCAGTCAAAAGAATCTTCAAATATCTTCAAGGGACCCAAAACTATGGCTTATGGTATCCTAGAAATACAGATCTCACTCTTCATGCTTACACAGATGCAGATTGGGCTGGAAGTGTGGATGATAGGAAAAGCACAAGTGGTGGTGCTTTCTTCATGGGTTCCAGATTAGTATCTTGGTTCAGCAAGAAACAGAGTTCGATTGCCTTATCTACAGCTGAAGCAGAATATGTGGCTGCAGCATCTTGTTGCACACAACTTCTTTGGATGATGCAGACCTTGCAGGACTTTCAAATCACTTGCACTCCACCCGTCTCTATCTTATGTGATAATACAAGTGCAATCAACATTTCAAAGAATCCAGTCATGCACTCAAAGACCAAGCACATACCAATCAAGTACCATTTTCTTCGGGAACAAGTGCTTGAGCAGAAGGTCAAGTTGGAGTATGTTCCTTCTAAGGAACAAGTTGCTGATATTCTCACAAAACCACTGCCCAGGGAAACTTTTGAATATCTCAGACAAAAGCTGGGAGTAGTTGATGCTTCATCCTGCTGTTGAAGCTTGTCTGTTCTACAGAAAAGTTAGTATACGCAAGTTACGAAAGGTATATACGCGTATACACGCGGATTTATGTTGGGAAAGTCGCGTGTATGGTGTACGCATGTTGCAGGACTATATCCGCGTCCATACGCCGTTTCATGCAGAAGAAATCGGGTATATGAAGTTCTGAACAAGAAAGGCAAACTCTGGAGTTCTGAACAGCAATGGGTATGTCAGAATTCTTCAGGCACAGGTTCAGGGGGAGCAGCTTAAAAGTCTCATAAAGTATTGTTGGCATTCAGATGTTTTGGTTGTTGATTTCAGGAAAAGGAGCTCGGAAAGAAATCCTGGTTGCTGATCTAAAAAGATGTTTATCATATGCTGCTGGTGACTTTCATAAGTCTTGGTCTAGATCTGTTGTCTCTATGTCATGTATCTTTCTTGTCATATCTCTTTTATGGTGTCAAGGTCATGTAACGGCCTATGTTGGTTTCCCCACTATGCCTGGGATGAATGCTGTAATATAATTGGTTGTTTCTGATATGTCCCCTCTTGGTAGGGAGTATGGATGTATGTATTGAGTCTTTTGGAAGGTCCCTTATGGTGTATAAGTCTTGGTTCTTGTTGAAGAACATCTTTTGCAGATCTGGCCTACTGTCATGGGGAGCATGAGTCAGCACAGCCAAGCAGAGGTATCAGCATGTCCTCAGGGGGAGCACAGCCCTTTGCCCTTGATGTCAAAGGGGGAGATTGTTGGCATTATGATTCCAGTGTTGTCCTTGATGGCAACTCACTCAGAGGTTGGTACAGGTGCTCAGAGGATGGTACATGTGATGGCAACTTAATCAGAAGACAGTTTTTAGTACAGCATGCCAAGGAAGTTCATATACGCAGGTTAGTTAAGCCCAAGTCGCGTGTACACGCAAGTTGGATTCAGAAAAAGCGCGTGTATGTGGAAAAGTACCTTTGGTCCATGGTGGTTAGTCCTTGGAAGTTGTGCCTATGGTTTCAGACCATTGTGTCTCGACGGGCGTGTCGATCCCTAGTTGTTGAAGTTGATGGTATTGTGTTACTATGGTTTTGGCTCTTGGTATTGAGCAAGGCCTAAGGCTATATAAGGAGAAGAAGATCTTTAGGCAATATCATCTTTCGACAAGGCTTGAATATCTAAGAGAGAAAGAGATCTGATATGCAGGGTCTGGGTTGCTTGATATGAGCTAAGGAGAAATCACATCGGTGGATGGAAGACTAGATCTAAGGATAAATCGGGATCTAATGGTTTGAAATGCACTATTATGATTGATTATGCGTATTTCTAAATCTGCATACTGTCGCAATATTATGTTCTGGATCTAACTGATGTCTGGTACAGCTGCAAGTTGAGAGAATCTATTTTTAGATCTGTACGCAGGTTGGCTTAGGTAAAAGCGCGTGTATACGCGGGTTTCGCTCATTGAAGTAGCGTATATCTCTTAAAGCTTGATTTTTGGGTTTGCAGTTGGATCTGACTGTTATTACAGAGTTCTGTAGACTGCTCTGTGTTCTGGTATCTGGTGATTGACAGGGTTCAGTGGTTCAGTGATTCAAAGTTTGATAATACTAGTATTGGTTGTTTTATGCTTCAATGATCTGTTGTGAAAGTTGAATGAATTGGGGTCTACAGATTGTAATGTTGTGCTTCAGGAATATCCAGTCTGAAAATGTATGAAAGGTGGTACCTGAAGGAAAGAAGATTGTAGGTCAGCACCTACGTACTAGTATCTTGGCTAGTACAAGAGCAAAGGGGGTTGGAGCTCCCTTCCAAGGAAGTTTGGAGAACGAGAGAAGGTTGTAGCCTTCTGCAGGTTGTAGCCTGCGTACTGGTATAAGGCTGCACCAGTACAAAAGATTGTAAACTGAAGTTTCATATTAAAGAAAGATAGAGACAACTTGCAGCAGGTGGTTTTCACCCACATTGGGTTTCCACCTTATATCTTGGTGTTCATGTGTGTGGCTTTTGATCTGTTCTGTTATACTGCACCTGCTTACTGTTAATGTGCTGAATAATGTCCTGATGAACTTAACTGAAGAATAAGCTAACTAAATTATGAGTTTTCTTCTTATACGCTGTTTTATTTAGTCACAGTAGCGTGTACACGCTAGTTCACCTAACTGAAGTAGCGTATATGTTTCTGAGCATTGAAAAAGTTTGATTGATCTGATAATACTGATTCACCCCCCCTCTAAGTATTATTTCCAACATATCTTTGGTTCTTTTGCTGATCTAGATCATTCTTCATGTCACCTTCTATCATGACCTTCTGATCTTCCTCTTTTTGTTGATCTTTCTCTTGAGTGCATGGAGGATCTGATGATAACCATGAGGGAACTCTCTCGATCTCTGATTCTGATCTCTTCTCTTCATTAAGTGCAGCCCATGGTTCTTTGATCTCCTCTTTGGAATCTTCTTTTGCTTTTGGTCCTTCAATGCTTTCAAGAGAATCTATGTTTTGCAACACTCTTCCTGAGCTTTGGTCAACATCATTGAGCTCACGAGGAATCATTTGCACATGTTGTGCCTCAGATTTGCAATGGGGTTGAGCTGCTCCATTGCATGGTTTTGGAAATGGAGGTACGGGTAGCTGAGTGGAGGTGTGAAATTGAGATGGAGATGGATGGCATTGTGGTTGGGTAGGCATTTGGGGTTGCCTTGGTGGAGGAGGAGGCGATGGTTGTGGATGAGCAGGTGGTGGAGGAAAATGAGCGGGATGAGAGTTGTACTGGGGCCTCCACTCCTGATAAGGTGCATTCCACTGAGGCTGTGGCTGAGCATGAGAGTGAAACGAATGAGCAGCTGGTTGGGCATAATATGGATCTGTGAAGGAATAAGGAGGAGGTGTGAACCAAGAAGGATGAGCAGGGGGACCCCAAGAAGGCATGAAGGTGGCTTGATAAGGGTCATAATAGGCCTCGGGTGTCCCTTGTAGTTCCTGTTGGTAGGGTATGGGTCCATGTGGCCTCCTTTGGTTCATATAATAGAGTGATTCAGTGGCTCCCTTGGATCTTTGATATGTAGCTTTGATTCTGGGCAAGGAAGGGCACTGATCTGTAGGATGGTATTCTTCACAGATGAAACAAACTTCTAGAGAGTGCATTGGACATTCGTTCCAAGGATGCTTTCTAGTGCACCTAGGACAAAAAATGGCCAAAGCCCTCTTGGCTTCTTCTTGCTTCTTTTGGATCCGCAAGGTATCCAGTTGCATGGCAAGAAACTGCCTCATATCACTCTTGAAACCTTCGATCTGATTTTCAAATTCATCTTTGGACAAGGGACTGCTCCAATCATTTCTGCTTGTAGCCATTTGCTTCAAAGGAGTGTTTCTTTCTTCTTCTCCCCTAGAGGTTCTTCAGATATGTCTTGATGTCCACCCAGGGGTTCTTTCATCACAGCCATCGAAGAAGAACGTTGGCTGTGTGAAGCAAGGGGGGGGTTGTGCAATCATTTTTCTAACTTATCTCTACTCCTACAAAGCATGAAATGAAATCTTTTTGGTTGTTTTTTTCTTTTTTCTACTTCTACTTGCAAAACTGAAATAGATTGAACTGCAACTAACTATCTTGCTGAAATGAAAATGCGGAATTGAAATGAAAGCAGGAAAGGACTAATCTATTTTGCTCAAATGAAATTGCAGGAATGAAATGCTAGGCTACGCTTGCGAAATTGAAAGGCTAATCTACGCTTGCAGAAATGAAATTGCGGAATTGAAATGCTAATCTACGCTTACAGAAATGAAATTGCGGAATTGAAATGCTAATCTATGAAAGCAGGAAATGCTAATCTACTTTTGCATAAACGAAATTGCATAATGGAAATGAAATAAACTACTTAGCAGAAGATTGTAGTAGAAAATAGAAGAATAGCAACAATCACCAATACTCTGCCGCTTCCCCGGCAACGGCGCCAAAAAGATGGTGAGCTCCAGTATTGTAGCAATAATGCTACAACTCCTAGGGCTTCCTGTCTCTCATTTTATCAACCCGGTAGTTCGTACAAACTTGGAAGCGACGGTGCTATATGCACAAGTACTAGCTCTTGTCACAGCTGTCACTTGGTCAGCTGGCACAAGTCCGCTAGGGTTCAAGCCAACTTCTATAGGCTCTCAGAAGAAGCTTGCTAATTGATGGACGAAAGCTATTCTCAAAGGAAAGCTACTCTACTTGACAAAATGGACTGAAAGCAAATCAAAGCATGTAAACCTAGGAAACCTTAATTTAACTAGTCTAACCTCTATAATGCAAAGAATGTGGATGAAACCTCTACCAATGCTGCTGTTACCTCTAATAAGTGGAAATGCATGGATCTAAGCTACTTGCATCATAAAAGACATGTTTTTGTATTTTTCCTTTAAGTGGATGGAATGATTGTGATTTTTGTGCTAACTAGGGTTTGGTTGTGCAGATGGGATGGAGAAGGAAGGAAAGCGTGGGACAGGTTGGGGAGGCTAGGAGAGGTCCCTAGGGATCCTTAGCATCCATCCACAGAGGTTCCTCACATTCATAAGCTCAGCAACCGAGTGAGTGGCCTCCTACAGGATGTCTGCAGGGGATCCTACAGGATACGCAGAGATTTCTACAGGATGTCTACGAATTGCTACAGGATGACCTACCGTGAGTGTTTGAAGTGATGGAGGAGTGATGGAATGGAAGGGGGAGATGTGTAAGGTAGGAATAAGGCTGGTGATGGCTCAGAAGTGGAAGAATAGGATAGGGAGTGAGTGTAGGAAGCAGGTTGGAAGATAGAGGGCTAGGTCAACAAAAGGGCTAGAGAATGGAAGTACGTGAGGAGTGAAAGACTTTGGGAGATAACAGAGTGGAGCAGGGGTCAAAGATGTGTTTGCATGCGTGATCAAGATGGAGAATGAGGTAATGGAATGAGAGAGAGCAGTGTAAATGGAACAAATGCTTATGACTGTCACCAAACCGAAAATGCATTAACCTAAACTACCTGTGCGTATAAATTCAATGAACAACAATCCAAAACATGAAGGAGAATGTGCATGAAGCTGTGATGAAGGTGTGTGGTGCAGGTGTGAATCATGTGGAAGCATATAACATAACCGTGACTGTGTTGCAGCAATCATTAAGTAAAGAAATGCGTATTTTTGGTGGTTAGTTATGGACTGCACCCCAATCCCAAATGAGATGGCAGTGAGCCTTAACAACCTTTTTGCTGGAGCTCCAATAGATTATATCTATCCTCTGCTAACCTAAGCAACTGGAAACAAATTTACCATAAGCAAATCCTATCTAAACTCATGAAAAAGACTAATTCAACAACCTGTAATTCAAATTGCATGTGAAAATGAAAACTCAGAGTGCTGAAACGAAATGCAAACAACACTACAGCAGAGGGGATCTATGGCTCTCAGGTTGGGCCCTAACCTGAGAGCTATAGTCTCCTTAAGAAAACTCAGAACTAGATCAGAATCTGCCTTCTTTATTCATAATCTGATGTTATGCCAAAACTGGCTTACAACAAGAACTAACACCGAGCTGTGCTCAAAAATTACAATAGTAATGCGAAAGTTTCAACAACCTATCAAAGGCTACGGCCTCTATACTTATGCAAAAACGATCACCCAACAGGTCTCCTTGATTTTAGGAACTCGGCTGTCCAACTGAAGTTTAACTTGGTGATCCTGTAGAACAGTTATGACTGCTGTTCCTGTAGAACAGTTGGCTGCCTCTATGCTCGGTGCTCTATGCTCGGTGGGGAGATTGGTTGGAGCTCGGAGCTACGGTGGGAATCACGAGGAAGGTCCCCAAGACTGTGGACATCCTCTCCTAAAAACCAGCAGTGCCACCTCATTGTCTCCTTGTCTCCTTTTTCGTGTCTTTTCTCCCTTTAAATGCAAAAAACCTGAAAGCATCATGCATTAGTCACGTAGATAATATGTCTACCCTTCTTCCTACAAACAACACGAACAAACTAAGAAATGCATGCATAAGCAATAAAAAATGAATGGTTTGAGCAAGTAGAATAGGCCAAAATGAGCCCAAATTGTACCAAAATTGGGGCTCATCATCACCCCCCAGCTGAACCATTTGCTCATCCTTGAGCAACCTTGCTCCTGCTCCTTGTCCTTGGCCGAGGACTCGGGACCGGAACAGGCTCTTTCTTTTCTGCTTTTGATGGCCCTGCCTTCTCTGCCCCTGGTGGTGACGAGGGTGGAACTTCTTCCCTCTTTCCTGTTTCTTTGAGCCGGGCTTCGGAAGGCGATTGGCCTATCTTTCATGTCCAGGAGGTGACCTTCGGGCTTCCTTTCTCGGGGGTGGCCGGTGTCTTAGAGGGAGTTTTCTCACTGGGTGAAGTAGGAACACTCCCTAAAGTGGTTTGGCTGCTGGGAGGAGGCTGCGACTTGTCTGTCTTCATTCTCTGACTTCTCCTGGTCTCGGAAGGTAGAGGGATCTCCCTCTCCCTCTTTTCTTTTGGTTTTGCAGGTGTGCTGAGGGCGGCCAGCGCAGCTGCCGCCTCCTTCTCGAGAGGATCAGCCTTCTCTCCCTTGCCTTTTACTTTCCCGGTGCTCCTTGTGGAAGGCCCTTCCCTTTCTATTTTCGGGCTTCCTGTAGAAGACCCCTCTTTATCCACTTTCGGCCCTCCTGTAGAAGACCCTTTCTTTATGAGCTGTGGGCTTCCTGTAGAAGACCCCCTCTCTGTTTGTGGGCTTCCTGTAGAAGCCTTCGTCTGCTTTCCTGTAGGCGTAGTTCTTGGGCTTCCTGTAGAAGCCTGCTTTTGTTTTCCTGTAGGTGTTGTTCTGGGGCTTCCTGTAGAAGCCTGCGTTTGTTTTCCTGTAGGGGCTGCTTCCAGGCTTCCTGTAGAAGCCTGCATTTGTTTTCCTATAGAGACTGCTCCTGGGCTTCCCGTAGAAGCCTGCTTTTGTTTTCCTGTAGGTGTTGTTCTGGGGCTTCCTGTAGAAGCCTGCGTTTGTTTTCCTGTAGGGGCTGCTTCCGGGCTTCCTGTAGAAGCCTGCGTTTGTTTTCCTGTAGAGACTGCTCCTGGGCTTCCCGTAGAAGCCTGCTTTTGTTTTCCTGCAGATGCAACTGTCACCACCTTTTCTTGCTTAGTTGCATGGACTTTGCTTTTGGCTTTGGCTGTAGGAGCTGACGAGGTGCTTGGGCTGACGGGGACCACCTCAGTTTTGACCGTCCTACTTTTCAACCTCTTTTCTCTTGCCGAAAGGATGGGGGTGTCCTCTTTTGCTCTGTCATCCTTTCCCTCCTCCTTCTCCTTTCGTTCTTTCTTCTATGTTGGAGTCGGGATCTTTTGGCTTTTCCCTTTCTTACTCTTGGCTACTGGCTCTTCTTCCTCACCGCTAGAGGACCCCTTTTCTTCAAGCAACATCTTTATGTCCCCTTCTCTTGTTAAATTCCTAAATGATTCCCATGTGAGGGGGACCTTATATGAGTGGAGAGCATCCTCCACCAAAAGCTTGATTAACCCATGGTGGGCTATCTGATCCGGAATGCCGTCCTTAAGCTTTGTAGCGCACTCCATCAAGGACTGTAGTAAAAAGTAAGGAATGCTCAGTCTCTGTTCTGCAGGAAGATCAATTCGGTGTCTTAGTTCGGTGAGCAGCCGGAAGTGATATGCATACACGATGCTGTAACGACCCTCACAGGTGATATATTTCATAATTTGCAAACTAACTTCATTCCATGGTGGCAACAGGCTTGTCCTTCTCACCCCATTTTTGTCCTCTGTGAATGATTCTTCAGGTGGGAAGAACTCCTTCTTGGCTTGCTGGCTTAGCTTGCGTTCTTCTTTATCCCACGGGAGACCCATAGGAAGCTCAGTGATTCTGCTGATAGACTCCGGGGTGATCTTGAGGCTTAGGCCTCTGAAATTGACTGTGGCTAGCACCTTGGATTTTGGCCTCAGGGCCTGCAAAAATTCCTCGGCCACTTCCTCATCGTACCCCTGCAACTTCTCACAAAAAGACATCCACTGTGCTTGTGTAAAAAGCTCTACCACTGCCTGATTTCTCCTCAGCTTATCTGAATCCGTGGGTTCTCGCCTGATAAATCCACCCGGCATGATGCACAATTTTCTTAACCGGAGGTGGTGATGGTGGAGGAGTGTTAAGTTTCGGTGACAGAATGCAACACAATGCGTATAATCCACAAAATTTTACAACACACTCTAACTACTTCAACAATCCTGTAGAATTGCAGTATAGGCACACAGATAGCAATTTGTCTACTTTCTCATTTACCCCGACAATGACTGACAATCCTACCACCTTAGATGATCAATTGCATGAGAAGTCCAGGGTTACCTCGTCATTCGGCCACCTTTTTTTCGTGAGCACCCGCGTTCCTGTAGAAGACTGCGTTCCTGTAGAACTGCGCTCCTGTAGACTGCGTTCCTGTAGAACTGCGTTCCTGTAGAAGCAGTGCGCAAATTTCCGGGAGGACTGCAATTGGACCGCGGTTGAGGTGCGCTTCACCAGTGTTCTGGTAGCCAACAGCTCGGCGTATCAAGGTGCAGAGATGATCGGAATAGCCACTCGAGTTCGAAGTGGTGGTTGATTAATTGCATGTCAAAATCTAGCTGATTGGATTTTGAATCGGCGCGATCCGTGGCGCGGGGGACAGCTCATCCCCCGCCGGACCATTGAGCGACGTCATCAGCCACTCACCGGCGTATTCACTTGCTGTCGCATTCATTCCCACAGATCTACCGCCACCTTTTTCTGTTGAACTCATTCCCATAGATTCTCACGTGCGAGCTGCTGATTTTTTTCGTGGCCGCCACCCGAACATTCAACTATACCATAACCAGCCGACGTGGCCAGTCTACTTGGCCATACGGCTGCTCAACCATTCACCTTTACGCCATGCAAACAAATCAAAGTAATATTCATGCGATTTGATGGAAGGAAGGGGTTAGACGCTTACCTGCGTGGCTGCACATGATTTTTTCAGTTTTTCGATGATGGTGAGCGGATCTACCTGCTGCATGAGCACTTACACAGACCCGGAGGCTCATGGTTACAGGTTGCTGACGATGGAGGGAATGTTGCGGTTGCATGCGCGTGCATTACCTTGGAGATGGCGGTGTTGTGGACGGTATCCACTCCAGCAGGTTGAACTGTTACAGGATGCCCGCGGGTGTCTCGTAACAGTCCTTTCTCCTTGGGTGCATGCTACACGACGGAAGATCTGGCCGTCCAATCACGCTTCCGGAGCTTCTGATGCCTGTGGTATGAGATCTCAGCGTTTGTTTATCTTTGAAACTGCCTTTTCCCGCGAGAACTCATTGCTCTGTTTTGTTGGTGCAGGGGACTTGGATGCATGTTGACGAGGATGGTGGAGCAAGGTAACAGCGTTGTGCATGGGCCCAAAAGAGGCTTGCATGCGTCCACACCAACCCGTAGTCATCAGATCTGCTCATGAAATGCATTCTGGGCCGTTCTGAGCTTCTACAGGAAGTTTCCTGTAGAAATACAGAGCTTCCTGTAGACAGGCAGCTCTTCCTGTAGAAACTGGCACCTTCCTGTAGAAACTCGCACCTTCTTGTAGAAAATCGCACCTTCCTGTAGAAAATCTGTGTCTTCCTGTAGGAGACTCAATCTATAATGAAAGTGCATATACCTTGAAGAACATAAGAATTCTTGGAGGAGGTGCTGGTGAGGTGTTCTGGCTGCATGATAAGGACCTTTGACCTTGAGTTGAGAGGCTTCCTCTCCTCCATAGAACACCTGCAATCTGCATGCAAATAACTTATGGATCTTGTTTTTTCCTTTTGTTTTTTTTTTTTCTTTTTTTTTTCTTCTTTTTTTTTGAAAGATAGCAGGGGCACCTCAATGAGGTTTTCACCCCTACCACCTGCCTTAAGCGCCTCAGAGAGGTTTTCACTCAAGGATCTTTATCTCTTTTTCCTTCTTTTTTTTTTTTTTTTTGAAAGATAGCAGGGGCGCCTCAAATGAGGTTTTCACCCAAAGATCTTTTTCTCTTTTATTTTCTTTTCTTTCCAACCCATTGACCGCCTCATGGAGGTTTTCAATCAATGAGCCAATCTAAGGCGCCTCCAAGGGGGTTTTCACCTTAGATTTTTATTTTTATCTTATTTTCATTTTTTCATTTCTTTATTTTTTTTCTTTTTTTTTTACTTTTTTTTTTTTACCCTACCCTACTTGAAAAACAAAATTATTTTCAAGTATAAGAATACTTCCAATGGAGCCATGTGCACATCGAGATTAGAGAAAAAATGATGTGGAGGCTCGAAATGCATGCTTGGACAAGTGTCCAGATCTCAGAGACCAAATGATCTGGCTTTGAAGGGATCAAACAACACTGAGGAAGAAAGTACTTCTGCAACTTAGTGACCTTCTGAAACCATATCTCAATATAGCTTTGATATCCTTGGTTCTTTTTCTGATCTGGATCATTCTTCATGTCACCTTCTATCATGACCTTCTGATCTTCCTCTTTTTGTTGATCTTTCTCTTGAGTGCATGGAGGATCTGATGATAACCATGAGGGAACTCTCTCGATCTCTGATTCTGATCTCTTCTCTTCATTAAGTGCAGCCCATGGTTCTTTGATCTCCTCTTTGGAATCTTCTTTTGCTTTTGGTCCTTCAATGCTTTCAAGAGAATCTCTGTTTTGCAACACTCTTCCTAAGCTTTGGTGAACATCATTGAGCTCACGAGGAATCATTTGCACATGTTGTGCCTCAGATTTGCAATGGGGTTGAGCTGCTCCATTGCATGGTTTTGGAAATGGAGGTACGGGTAGCTGAGTGGAGGTGTGAAATTGAGATGGAGATGGATGGAATTGTGGTTGGGTAGGCATTTGGGGTTGCCTTGGTGGAGGAGGAGGCGATGGTTGTGGATGAGCAGGTGGTGGAGGAAAATGAGCGGGATGAGAGTTGTACTGGGGCCTCCACTCCTGATAAGGTGCATTCCACTGAGGCTGTGGCTGAGCATGAGAGTGAAACGAATGAGCAGCTGGTTGGGCATAATATGGATCTGTGAAGGAATAAGGAGGAGGTGTGAACCAGGAAGGATGAGCAGGGGGACCCCAAGAAGGCATGAAGGTGGCTTGATAAGGGTCATAATAGGCCTCGGGTGTCCCTTGTAGTTCCTGTTGGTAGGGTATGGGTCCATGTGGCCTCCTTTGGTTCATATAATAGAGTGATTCAGTGGCTCCCTTGGATCTTTGATATGTAGCTTTGATTCTGGGCAAGGAAGGGCAATGATCTGTAGGATGGTATTCTTCACAGATGAAACACACTTCTAGAGAGTGCATTGGACATTCGTTCCAAGGATGCTTTCTAGTGCACCTAGGACAAAAAATGGCCAAAGCCCTCTTGGCTTCTTCTTGCTTCTTTTGGATCCGCAAGGTATCCAGTTGCATGGCAAGAAACTGCCTCATATCACTCTTGAAACCTTCGATCTGATTTCAAATTCATCTTTGGACAAGGGACTGCTCCAATCATTTCTGCTTGTAGCCATTTGCTTCAGAGGAGTGTTTCTTTCTTCTTCTCCCCTAGAGGTTCTTCAGATATGTCTTGATGTCCACCCAGGGGTTCTTTCATCACAGCCATCGAAGAAGAACGTTGGCTGTGTGAAGCAGTGGGGGGGTTGTGCAATCATTTTTCTAACTTATCTCTACTCCTACAAAGCATGAAATGAAATCTTTTTGGTTTTTTTTTTCTTTTTTCTACTTCTACTTGCAAAACTGAAATAGATTGAACTGCAACTAACTATCTTGCTGAAATGAAAATGCGGAATTGAAATGAAAGCAGGAAAGGACTAATCTATTTTGCTCAAATGAAATTGCAGGAATGAAATGCTAGGCTACGCTTGCGAAATTGAAAGGCTAATCTACGCTTGCAGAAATGAAATTGCGGAATTGAAATGCTAATCTACGCTTGCAGAAATGAAATTGCGGAATTGAAATGCTAATCTATGAAAGCAGGAAATGCTAATCTACTTTTGCATAAACGAAATTGCATAATGGAAATGAAATAAACTACTTAGCAGAAGATTGTAGTAGAAAATAGAAGAATAGCAACAATCACCAATACTTTGCCGCTTCCCCGGCAACAGCGCCAAAAAGATGGTGAGCTCCAGTATTGTAGCAATAATGCTACAACTCCTGGGGCTTCCTGTCTCTCATTTTATCAACCCGGTAGTTCGTACAAACTTGGAAGCGACGGTGCTATATGCACAAGTACTAGCTCTTGTCACAGCTATCACTTGGTCAGCTGGCACAAGTCCGCTAGGGCTCAAGCCAACTTCTATAGGCTCTCAGAAGAAGCTTGCTAATTGATGGACGAAAGCTATTCTCAAAGGAAAGCTACTCTACTTGACAAAATGGACTGAAAGCAAATCAAAGCATGTAAACCTAGGAAACCCTAATTTAACTAGTCTAACCTCTATAATGCAAAGAATGTGGATGAAACCTCTACCAATGCTGTTGTTACCTCTAATAAGTGGAAATGCATGGATCTAAGCTACTTGCATCATAAAAGACATGTTTTTGTATTTTTCCTTTAAGTGGATGGAATGATTGTGATTTTTGTGCTAACTAGGGTTTGGTTGTGCAGATGGGATGGAGAAGGAAGGAAAGCGTGGGACAGGTTGGGGAGGCTAGGAGAGGTCCCTAGGGATCCTTAGCATCCATCCACAGAGGTTCCTCGCATTCAGAAGCTCAGCAACCGAGTGAGTGGCCTCCTACAGGATGTCTGCAGGGGATCCTACAGGATACGCAGAGATTTCTACAGGATGTCTACGAATTGCTACAGGATGACCTACCGTGAGTGTTTGAAGTGATGGAGGAGTGATGGAATGGTAGGGGGAGATGTGTAAGGTAGGAATAAGGCTGGTGATGGCTCAGAAGTGGAAGAATAGGATAGGGAGTGAGTGTAGGAAGTAGGTTGGAAGATAGAGGGCTAGGTCAACAAAAGGGCTAGAGAATGGAAGTACGTGAGGAGTGAAAGACTTTGGGAGATAACAGAGCGGAGCAGGGGTCAAAGATGTGTTTGCATGCGTGATCAAGATGGAGAATGAGGTAATGGAATGAGAGAGAGCAGTGTAAATGGAACAAATGCTTATGACTGTCACCAAACCGAAAATGCATTAACCTAAACTACCTGTGCGTATAAATTCAATGAACAACAATCCAAAACGCGAAGGAGAATGTGCATGAAGCTGTGATGAAGGTGTGTGGTGTAGGTGTGAATCATGTGGAAGCATCTAACATAACTGTGACTGTGTTGCAGCAATCATTAAGTAAAGAAATGCGTATTTTTGGTGGTTAGTTATGGACTGCACCCCAATCCCAAATGAGATGGCAGTGAGCCTTAACAACCTTTTTGCTGGAGCTCCAATAGATTATATCTATCCTCTGCTAACCTAAGCAACTGGAAACAAATTTACCATAAGCAAATCCTATCTAAACTCATGAAAAAGACTAATTCAACAACCTGTAATTCAAATTGCATGTGAAAATGAAAACTCAGAGTGCTGAAACGAAATGCAAACAACAACTGGAAACAAATTTACCATAAGCAAATCCTATCTAAACTCATGAAAAAGACTAATTCAACAACCTGTAATTCAAATTGCATGTGAAAATGAAAACTCAGAGTGCTGAAACGAAATGCAAACAACACTACAGCAGAGGGGATCTATGGCTCTCTGGTTGGGCCCTAACCTGAGAGCTATAGTCTCCTTAAGAAAACTCAGAACTAGATCAGAATCTGCCTTCTTTATTCATAATCTGATGTTATGCCAAAACTGGCTTACAACAAGAACTAACACAGAGTTGTGCTCAAAAATTACAATAGTAATGCGAAAGTTTCAACAACCTATCAAAGGCTACGGCCTCTATACTTATGCAAAAACGATCACCCAACAGGTCTCCTTGATTTTAGGAACTCGGCTGTCCAACTGAAGTTTAACTTGGTGATCCTGTAGAACAGTTATGACTGCTGTTCCTGTAGAACAGTTGGCTGCCTCTATGCTCGGTGCTCTATGCTCGGTGGGGAGATTGGTTGGAGCTCGGAGCTACGGTGGGAATCACGAGGAAGGTCCCCAAGACTGTGGACATCCTCTCCTAAAAACCAGCAGTGCCACCTCATTGTCTCCTTGTATCCTTTTTCGTGTCTTTTCTCCCTTTAAATGCAAAAAACCTGAAAGCATCATGCATTAGTCACGTAGATAATATGTCTACCCTTCTTCCTACAAACAACACGAACAAACTAAGAAATGCATGCATAAGCAATAAAAAATGAATGGTTTGAGCAAGTAGAATAGGCCAAAATGAGCCCAAATTGTACCAAAATTGGGGCTCATCAGGTATGCCTGTGACGGACCTTTAAGGTCCATCAACAATGTTTCATATGGTGACGGACCTTAAAAAAGCGTTGTTGTAAGTGCATATAGTGACAATCTTGTAAGGTTTGTCACCAAAGCCATTTTCAATGACACTTTTGGTGAGGGTTGTTAAAGGCCCGTCACTAATTCTCTCTTTGGTGAAACTTCTAGTGAAGATCTTTTATTGACCCTCAAAAATTCTCTTTTTGGTTACTATTGGTGACGTTCAAGAAATCTTCATCATCATTGATCATTCCAATGAGTTTTTGATGATGCTACGTAGCATGTTACTATAATTTTTGTCAAAATATAATGATTTAATATCATTGTTGTGGAGACTTTTTCATTATGTGTCAAAGGCCATAGTGGTTAGATTCAGTCAATTTGTTAAGAAGTAATTAGTTTGTAACATTTCCCTCAAGTAATGAGAATATAATTTTCCTATGAGTCAACACATGATTCACCTCTATTAGTTTTATTATCTACCAAATTCCCTTTAGATAATGTTCAACTAGTGTGTGTACGAAATATATTATTTAAAACATAATCAAGCTCTGTCAATTCTATTAATGAGAGAGGCCTATCACTCCTCAACACTCTTGGCACACCTTAACATGCTTGGGCACACACTAACATTCCTTTTCACCTTGCAAGTCTTCGAACATCTTTGTACATTGAACATATTGTCATGAATAGGACACCCAAGCACATGTTGGCAAGCCCTAGCATAGCATAACACTCTCGTAGAATGTGTTGACATGCCTTATAGTCCCTATCATGCCCTAGAACACTTTGTCATTCATTAACATACATTAGCACTTGGAACATATTGGCACTTGGCATGTGTTGGAACCTATTATTAGTGTGCCTAGCATGCCCCTTTTGAAAAAGATAAAGTCCTGACTTATTAACCCTATTATGTGTTCATTTCCTTGCATTTTAGTTTGGTTCTTCCTTTTGTTTCCTTGACACTCCTTACCACATATTGGCATACCCTGGCACCCTCCACATCCTAGCATACCTTAGCATATGGCATGTCTTGGCATGCCTTGGCACTATTTGGCATATGTTAACACACATTGGAACTCGCTAACACAGTCTGGCACTTCTTGACATGCCCTGATATTAACTGGCATGCCTTACCCATACTTAACATACCTTGTCATTCCATCCTTGGCATGCCATCTAGCACTCATTCACACTCCCTAGCACACCCTCATTTTCATTCAATTCCATGTATTTTGACTTAGTTCTCTCTTGTGTTTCCCTAGTACTCCCTAACACTCATCAACATGCATTAGCACTCTTTGGCACACGTTAGCACTCTTCGACATGCACTTCCACTTCATAACATGTATATCACTTGCTAACGTACATTGGAACTTGGCATGTGTTGGCGCTTGGCAATTCTTAGCATGTATAGCATTCATTGAGATGCCTTGGTTTAATACTAAAACTATATGGGATCAGCTATAGGAAATTAGATGAGAAGTAACAGAGGAAGATCTGGCACTTAGAATGCACTGGAACTTGGCACTTGGCACCTATTGGCACCTAGTGTTGGTGTGCTTAGCGTGCCCCTCTTGGAAAATGTAATTTGATGACTTATTAACCCTCTTATTTGTTCATTTCCTTTTAGTTTAACTTGTTTCTCTTTTTTGTTGCCTTGATAGTCCCTAGAATGTACTAACACATGCTTGCACATCTTGGCATGCCTTAGCACTTGACACATCTTAGCATATTCAACATGTGTTCACACTATCTGGAACATGTTAACATTCCCTAGCACGCCTTAGAAATAATTTCCTCACAACTAGCCTTACATTTTTTTATTACTTGGGAATGAAATCAAGACCTTAGGTACTACACTTCATGTGACATCGACATGATTTAGCCACAACAACTTGACAAATTACACATAGATTGTGCCTTGTTCACTTAAAAACTACCTATAACGCATCTTAGGCCACTCATTTTCAAGATCAACTTGTCCCACTTAAGAACTTACCAAGACAAGAATCACATCTAACCATGGCCATAAAAAAACTAAGTGTTACACAACATTTTTTCACTATCCCTGTACTCCCCATTCCCCGATCCTGGAGGACCTCTCTAGTGAACCCTACATACTTTCCCATCATGAAGAAACTCTCATTATGTCCCTCTTCATGAGCAAAACAATTCGCTTTTGCATCATTTCCCAAGGATCTTCCTTTTACCCTAGTTTACAAGACCGACGATAATGACCAGTTTTCGCCTCGCGCCGATTTGCAGAGATTAAAACAATGACTAGCGCTGTACGATGCTACTGAGCCTTCTCTCAGTCATGCCAATCATCTTTTGGCAATCTTTTTAAATATGGAGATGAAACTTCTAGGTCTAGAAGCTTCGTAACGGAAGTCTGGTAAGTGGTTGGGGTCGATGGAGCCGAGGAAGTCAATTTGGGCTCCTTTTCCTTATTAGGATGGAACAAACCCAAGAGATAGGGCCTTATCCCATGATAAGTGGAACCATGTCCCCTCCATCCAAGCTATATCAACCCCCCCTTTTACAAGCAAAACTAGTTTTCGGTCTTAGTATTTTTGGAGCTTGAATAATCAGCAAGACATCTATAGCTTATAGCTCTCTAGTTTATGTTTGAGGGAGAATAGTGTGTTTGGTTTGGTTTGAGGCTAAAGGTAAGAAGCCTTAAAACTTCCATTGTTAGGGCTATCCATGAGATGCTAGCAGAAGTGTGGGAACCTAGATACGTCGGAGGAGACCACCAACATCAAGGCATTGGTTGTAATCTCTTTTTGAACTTATATGAAGACAACTATTGATTGATTTCCTACATTAAAGTGTTATCTTACATTTGATGTCTTAATGTTCCTTGACATGTTAAGTAGGCTGAATGCAATTTGTATGCTATCGCGTTTGTTGTTGTTGTTTATTTTCTTGTTTCAGGTATTCAAAGGAAGGAAACGAGAAGTAGCTAGAGTAAGGAAGGAGGATATCACCAAGCGGAATAGCGTTCTAAGAGGTAGGCCCTCTTATTTGATTCTAGCTTAAGGAATTTTTCCATAGATTGTTTGTTTGTGATTAGACCCACTCTCTTGGGCTAGAGGAATTGTTTTTTTTCGCACTGAGAATTTACCTGCACTACAAATTGGCAACCATACTGGGGAGCTAATCCTTCTATTTGATTGATTGTCATTTTATGGTTTTGTGTGAACTTTTCTAGTATCACCATTTTCCTTTAGTTTTCTCTGCTTTGCCTGGTTTACTGTTCTGAGTCTGAAATTTACAGTGGCAAGTTTGGTTTTAGCCTTTGAAATTTTTTATTTTTTTTCCTTGAATTCTCAGATAGCGCGTTTATTTTTTTGACAGTCGTGCTGATCAGCGCAAGTTGCTCTAAAACAGTCATGCCGACCCCCTTGTGGCGCTTGTTGTTAGTTAGGCAGTCACGTCGATTCCTGTAGGTGAAGATCAGGGTTTCCCCTAGATCCTAACCAGTGTGTCTTGCCCTCTTGATTTCTGCCTCTTAGCTTGTCCTCCCTGTGTTCTCCCTAACTGGAAACCTTCATTAGCTTGGTTTATATGCTTGTTTCATTTGCCTTTTCTTTACTTATTTTCTTGAGCCCTTGGATGGTTTGTGGCCCTAGGGCATCTAGGTCATCATCCATTCAGTTGTTTGTGTGCTCAACAATTCAAGTTGTTGGTTAAATCACTCCTTGGATTTCATTTTTAGTCCTTTTGTTGCCTTGATTTCCATTTAACAAGTTTGAAAAGTTTCGTTTGTTGATTAAGAGTCTCTTTTGGAGCATAGATCACATTTCTCATCTTGTTTTTGGTTGAGCCTTTGCATCATTAGTTTGGAAGGAATTATCTTTTATGCTTTACATTTTCTTGAGGTTGATCATTTTGAAAATTTTTCATTGAAGTGTTTGGGAAAGATTTGTTTTATCATTTCAATGAAAAATACATAATTCTAGTTTGTTGAATCATTATGTTATATTAGCTAGCATCATTGAAGACTGGAGTTGTATCATCATTTGCATTGGAAAAGAAATTAATTCTCTTTACTATTGAAAGGACTACTTGAAGTGTGTTTGATAGAAAAGATAGGAACGAGAAAGAGTTTTTCATCATTTCGTTTTCAAAAAGCGAAGTAGTGAAAAGGTCATTTTTCTTTTAGTTGCTATTTTGTTGCATTGATTGTGTTTTATACTCTCATTAGTTTAAACAATTCATCGAATTGAGAGGGTCTTGTCTCATTTAGCTACATATAGGATTTTTTCGAGTCATATCCATAAGGCCTGAAAACCGAGACATAATTTCAAGATAAACTTTAAAATGTATTCAATTAACCTAAGGTGCATTTGAAACCTAATGATCACATTTAGAAGTTCTATGCTAGAGATGTGTTCCGACGTCTTTAAACCTAGCAGTTTTCATTCACTTCAGCACTAGACAACGCTAGTACAGACTTGTGCTCCCCATACTGTCACGTATATAAAGGGATACCACACTAGGTTTCAATCATTTATCCATAGGAACATGAGTCTGCCTCCTTGTAAACGTGATACACCGAACACATAATTCGGGGAGATTGCCTGCCCATACTTCTCGGTTCATCGGGAGGTATTCTGCAGTTCACGGTTACCTGGTAATCCTTTTTGCCTAGATTATCCTCAGTAGTCATTTTGATCCTTTTGACTCCCTAAATATAAAAGATCATCTGAGCGCTTGTCCTTTCGAGCTCATTTCAAACTAAAAGCGATAGAGTCACCTTTGCTTTTTTCTCGACTCTTAAAACATGAAAAAGAACCAGTTTTTTTTGCATATTAAAAAATTATTGCCCACGATCATATAACATTCCTGTTAGCCTTTTTATAGACCACATCTTGAGTATACCTTTAAGTACATTTTAAGAGCCTTGGAATCAATCTCTCAATTCTTGTTAATTGAGACAAAGCCATCAGGTTCACCTAGTTCCTCTTCCTCTCCTCTATCTGAAAGATCGTTTGAGGAGACTTTTCTTGAATTGTTGCAGTCACTTGAGGACCAAGGTGTTGAACTTGGAATTGTTCTGAGCATTCAACCTATGTCATATCGTCCTTCCCCTCCCTCGGATACTAGGTCACTTTCTGACATTGGCCCAAAATCTCCAAATAATCCTATAGAGACTCCTGAGACTCCGTCGATTTCTGAAGGTCAACTAGGACTCGTTGTTTATCCTCTGAATCCTTTGTTTGATCCTCTTGCGATATCCCCGTAGCGTCCATACAGTCCGTATGATCGGCTAGGTATTCATTTGGAATTATCCCCTCGAACGTCTTCAGTACTCCGTCGTTGTTTGTTTCCACCCATGGATTAGAAGGAGAAATATTAGTCTCCTCTCCGGGTCACTCGAAGGTTTCCACTCCACACACTGTCAATGAGCAGGAATATCCTTTCCGTCCTGAAGGTTTCCCTTACATAGGAATCATTCTGACTAGTGTTCATCCTGAGCTACCACATAAATACATGACTTTAGCTCACTTGGTTTCGAGTACGCCTAGTGCCTCATCGCTATATCATAACCCTACCTGGTCATCTGGCACCATGCCTACCTCAGGTTCGTTCATTCAAAACCTGACCTCCCAGTTGATTATTCATTCTGAAGGTACTTCAATTCCGGTGCAACCCACCATTCTTAATCCTATTGTTTTATCGGTCCAAGTAACCTGTCCGGTTCAACTAACAGTCTCGAGTCATGTCTCTATCAGTTCTTCAATTCCTTTAGGAAGTGGACAAACTGTGCCACTGCCTGGGGGGGGATTCTGAATGTTTCTATGATGTTTGGCACAACCAATGTGAGTGGTTCACAAACTCACATGGTTGGGATGAACCAACCCTCTTCAAATTCCATTCCAAACCCTGTTGGTCCTACTGGATCGAGTAATGTCTAGTACCAACAGCCAAACCTTGTTTTTCCATCTGGGTCAATTAACATCTAGCACCAGCAACCCAATGTGGCTCAGTTTCAGTACCAACCTCCTTATGTTCCATATGATTCATAAGCAATGGTTAATCTGCCTTATGTCCGGACCTTAGCCTGGACCTTATGTTCAGCGTAGTCTGTCCACCGCGGCTAGTGGATATGGCTAGATAAAGTTCGGGAACTTTCAAGGTGTCACTCGGGGAACTGTTCAAGTACCCTTGTAGCAACAAGGACAGCTTCTGCAGTAGCAAGGGAAACCTTCGTTGTAGCAAGGGCCATCCATGCAGCAACAAGGGTAGATAATGCCACAGTAAGGACAACTGCAACAATCGCAAGGGAAACCCTTGCAATCGTTGTAGCTAACCCTGCAGCCGCAAATGCAGTATGTTCAACAATCCTCCCAGCCTATCCCCTTGCAAGGTAAACCTCTTAATCCATAGGGATAACCTTTAAAACCGCAAGGCTAGCCCTTGCAGCAACAAGGTCAACCCAAGCAGCAGCAACCCTTATACTCGTATCACCCTTTGGAAGGGCAAGGTCAGGGTCAAGTCCTGTAGAAGCAAGCCCAAAACCCTTATGTATAAGGACAACATGTTCATAATCCTTTTGTCCAAGGGTAGTAGGTCCAAAATCCTTATGTCCAAGGGTATCAAGTGGAAAATCCTTACATCTAAGGGCAACATGTCCAAAACCCTTTTGTCTAGGTGCACAGGTTCAAAAAATTTATATTCAGAAGCATCAGGTGCAAAATCCATATGTCCAAGGTCAACAAGCTCAACAACATTTTAAACCATATGTTGCTTATGAACTGCCTATGGCTAGATAGTTTCAAGGCTTTCAAGGTCAGAATCCTCCCTAAGGGCAAGGTAACCTACATTGGGGGAAAAATCAAATGCCATATGGACAAAATCCTCCACTATGGGGGTAGAATCCTTACCAAGAGGGATGGGTTCCGTTGGCTGGGTCCGGTTATCATCCTCAAATGCCTTTCAATAGCCAATTGTCGTTCTTGGCTACACTGGAGTTGCCATATGTGTCTAGACTCATGAATAACCTAATTCTTCATTCGTTATACTAGCCTCCAGTTCCATCCAATATCCCAAGCGATTGTCCAAAGTTTGAAGGAAAGGCACAAGAGGATCCACAAGCTCACATGATGACATATCACCTCTGGTGCTCCACAAATTCCTACGTTGATGTTTCCATTCATCTTCGGATTTTCCAATGAACTCTTACAGGTGCTTCAGCCAAGTGGCATATTGAGCTACCTCGAAATACCTATCATGACTTTAACACTCTCGCCATGGCCTTTCTCACACACTTCCAATTGCCGATTCGCTATGAAACCGAAACCCATCTATGAATGTCGCTCAAGAAAGACACTGTGACCCACATCTCTGATCAAATCCATGAATGGAGACCTAGGCATCGCCTGACTAAGTTTGAGATTGCTGATCAGTTGTTGACCGAGTGATTCACCAAATCATTCGTCAGCAAAATTGTTGAGGATATTGCTATGGGTGGATGCGTCACTGAGGAACAAGCAATCGCGCATGCCTAGTATCTAGACCTCGTCTATTCACAATATGGCACATTATATGATATGTTACCCGATGCGCCTAGACCATGATCTGATCTGGCGACATCTAAGTCTCAAACTACACCTCCTATTGATGGAGTAATTGGTTCAGTGACTCAGACCCCTGCAAAATCTTCTTCCAAATAGAAGTCGGTCTCGAACACTGCTTCTAATGACTCCTCCTCCCGCAAGTCACCAGGCCCTGGTAAAACCTAAGAGATTCACGTTGTTTAGTCTATCGTAATGTATAAATCCTCTAAAGCTAAGAAGAAAGGCAAAGGCAAGGGTAAAGCCGTTGCCCAGAAATAGGGCCCTCCTAAGTCGTCTGTTGGTGATGCTTCCCAACGGAAGCCCAAATATCCATGCCTCATCTATGAGGAGGATCACTATACTAAGGATTGTCCTAGATGATCCGAAGTTAGTCGTTTTCTCAAAGGGACCCTAGTTATCCTAAAAGAGCCCTTTCTATCCCAGCAAACCCAAATGGTAGACCAGCCTCAGTCATCCGCTTCCTCAGGTTCACAAGTGTTCATGATGAATACACCGATTAACATGGCTACCAGGTCAAAATATTATCAAACTCCTACCCCAACAGCAGGGAAAGAGAAAGAGGGTACCCCTTCTTCTTCTACCCTGTCAAATTATATTCCTCTCCATACAAAGCGGCCTAATCTTGATTCATCATTCGACCACCTTCTCGAGGTGTGCTATGAAAGTCTTCATACAATCCAAATGCTCAAGCCGCTCAACATTATAACATTGTTGAAGATTTGTCTCAAGTGCCATCAACTATGTCTGATCTCGAGGTCCTTCAAAATTGTCCTTCTCAGCGGAAATCATTATTGTTGGCTATTGGGGGTATTGATCCAACTAACTCTAATCTCATCTGTTTTGATTTGGAAAACCATGTTCCATGTTTACCTCATCAGATTTCCTTTCTCATTTAGGTGATCATAAATGAGAAAACCGTTCATAGGACCATCATTGATGAAGGTGCTTCTACCTGCATCATGTCTATCACTTGTTGGAAGGCAATTGGTTCTCCTACTCTGAACCAGTCCCCTAACACTTTGGAAGCTTTTGACGGATGCGATTCATGGCCATTCGATGTCCTTCCCAACCTTTCCATTACTTTGGAGGGAAAGACAATACATGTCAAAGTAGAGATCGTTGATGCTAATCTTAACTATAATCTTCTACTCAGACAGAGCTGGACCCATGCCATGCATGCTGTAGCCTCCTCCCTTTTCTGTGTGATTCATTTTCCCCATCAAGGGAAGATAGTCACAGTTGACCAACTGTCCTTCTTTGTCTCTTCCTCCTCGGATGGCAATGTTCCTTATGTAAAGCACAACGGTGCTCCTTGTGAGGGTGTGGGAGGAGGAATTTTTAAAGATCCCACCTTGATGGGTATTTTTCCGCTCCCACCTTCGCATTTTTCCTCTGTCAACATGATCTCGGTCAAGTCTAATCCTTGGGTCATTCCCTCACCGGATCTTATTAATACATGGGGCAAGGTTATGTCACTGAGCCCTGCCGCAATTAATTATGTGGACATTGTTTCGGCTTCACCTTCGGTATCCTCTAATCATTCTATTTCGAGTTCCTCTCTTGACGCGTATTCTCACTCCCCCTGGCTTAGTTCTAGCCTGGTGGTCATGTCTATGTGTCGTGTGAAGTTCTCTTCTCTGTTGCCTATTGACATGTCAGTTTCTCCTGTCATTGTCAAGATCTTTCAACTGGGGGCACCTTTATCTCTTCATAGATTTAGGTTTTTACCAATTGCCCATTATTGCAATGGTCTTGTCATCTTATGACTTGTAACCCTCCCTCACCCAGGGGGCATGGGGGCATAGCCTTATATGAGTTTACTCCATTATTTGGCTGAGTTGATGCTTACTCGTCATGTCAACAGTAAACCTCTAGTTTTCATCTTGTTGATTGATTACCTAAGTCTAGGAATGAGCTCTCTCAAAAAGTACTATGCCTAAGTCATATTGCATGGATACTCTTGTACAATAGTGTGTTATTCATTTTTGTGCAGTGTGGTTTGGTGTGTTGTTTTTCAAGCAGCTTTCCTGCTTATTATGGTTTTACCTACTTTGAAGATGTCTGCCTCTCCTCACATTTGTTTTGCTGATGGTGACTGTCGTAGTACCCAGAATCTATCATCTGCGACATGGGCCATTTATGACCCCCATGGTGAGTTTTTTGATCTTAAAGGTATTTTTCTAGGTCGAACAAATAATAACATTTCTGAGTATAGCGCAGTTATCGATTTTTGTCAGAAGCTATTGCTCTTGACATCCAGGAATTGGTTTTCAACCTTGATTCACAACTTGTTGTTCTTCAACTCAATGGGAAATATTCCGTCAGAAACCCTTAGATATTGAGAATGTATTTGTGTATTCATCTATGGGAGAGAAATTTTGATTACATTACATATCATCATATTCCTAGGCATATGAATACATTGACAGATGCACTAGCTAATTATGTGTTGGAGAGACATTTGCGAAACATGTGAAAAACAAAAACAAAACATTTGTACCATAGTAAGCAAGGAAATATATATATATATATATATATATATATATATATATATATATATATATATATATATATATATATATATATATATATATATATATATATATATATATATAGAGATATATATATATATATATGTCGATAATGTTTGAGTGTCATAAATCAAAACCCCAAAAAATATATTATGTGTTCAAATACATTTGTGGCTCGCAGGCCTCAAAAATGTAAAATTCTAGACCTATGGAATACTCGAGATGGTGCTCATGATAGCACGTAACTGCTTGAACTACACGAGTCAGTAGTCGGCGGATCTGGTCTGATACCCCCAATGTGTGCCTCTGATACTGGCATGGGATGTCACCCACCCAGTCATACTCTGGGATACCTCTGGTCAATTCCTCGAGGTTTCTCTTATCGGGTGATTTCCTCCTCATTATCGCTTCCTTCCTGATAAGGAGCAATATCGAACAGTCGAGCAACCTGCCTGATAAGCGGGGACATCTCGATAAGATTCTTTTGTCCCACATCTGCATTTACAAAATTGCAATGTCATGAATGAATGTATTTCAAAAACAATAGAAAAATCAAAATTTAAAATTGTTTTTACCTCCATCATCATAATCTTCTCCCTCTGGGAGTGGCAAATCGGGATCGTCGCTGAAGTTGGTACCACTATAGGGCCAATCCTCTACTATGATTAACTGACGCCATAGCCACGAAAATAAGGTGAGCTTATATGACATATGTTGGCCGCATGTGATTATAGGCATCAATGCGCTCCAGCGGACCATCCATGGGTCTCGTGGAAATGGCGGATCCACCTCAGCAAGCTGGTAGTGAAATAGTGAGATCTGCTCCAAAAATAAGGTCACTAGAATGGAACCATAGTAGAACTGCTTCAGGTTTCCTATCTTGGATTTAGATAGATAGCGCTTCATGTTTACGTTCATGGCCTCTGCCTAGTTGAAGATAGTTGGCATTGTACAGTCTATAGCTTACTGAAACTTGGACTTGTTGAACTCTGTTGGCATTTTGGCATAGGTGTGGCGCTTTGATACAGGTGTTGTCCTTGATGGCAACTCTCTTTGATGACAGATCTCCGTTCAGACTACAGAATAAAGAGAAATCTAATATATGCCGGTTAATCAAGTCCAAGTTGCGTATACACGCTGGTGATATGCATGCTAAGTCGCGTATACGCATGAGAGCTATATACGAAGGCGCGTATACACGCAGATGCATGAACAGAAAAGGGCGTATATGTTGGGAAGTTTCCTTTTGGTCCATGGTAGTTAGTCCTCGGTACTTGTGCCCATGTCTTTGGACCAAAGTACCTCGACAGACGTGTAGATCTCTAGTTTTGAAGTTGATGGTTTTGGATTTCTATGGTTTTGGCTCTTGGTATTGAGCTAGGCCTAAGGCTATATAAGGAGGAGAAGATCATTAGGCAAATCATCCAGTAAAGGCTTGAACATCTGAAGAAGAAAGAGATCTGGTATGCAGGTTCTGGGTTGCTTGATCTAAGCTAAGGAGAGATCACTTCGGTTGATGAAAGACTAGATCTAAAGGATAGATCGGGATCTAATGATTTGAAATGCACTATTATGATATGGTTGATTATGCGTATTTCTAGATCTGCATACTGACGCAATGTTATGTTCTGCGTCTAACTGATGTCTGGTACAGCTGCAAGTTGATAGAATTTATTTTTAGATCTGTACGCAGGTTGGCTTCGGTAAAAGCGCGTGTATACGCGGGTTTCTCTCATTGAAGTAGCGTATATATTTTGGAGCTTGATTTTTGAGTTACAGTTGGGTCTGACTGTTATTGCAGAGTTCTGTAATCTGCTCTGTGTTCTGGTAACTGGTGTTTGACAGGGTTTCAGTGGTTCAGTGATTGATGATGCTAGTATTGGATGTTTTGTGCTTCAATGATTTGTTGTGAAAGTTGAATGAATTGTGGTCTTCAGATTGTAACGTTGTGCTTCAGGAATATCCAGTCTGAAAATGTATGAAAGGTGGTACCTGAAAGAAAGAAGATTGTAGGCCAGCACCTACGTACTAGTATCTTGGCTAGTACAAGAGCAAAGGGGGTTGGAGCTCCCTTCCAAGGAAGTTTGGAGAACGAGAGAAGGTTGTAGCCTTCTGCAAGTTGTAGCCTGCGTACTGGTATAAGGCTGCACCAGTACAAAAGGATTGTAAACTGAAGTTTCATATTAAAGATAGAGACGGCTTGCAGCAGGTGGTTTTCACCCACATTGGGTTTCCACCTTATATCTTGGTGTTCATATGTGTGGTTCTGTGTGATCTGTTCTACTGCATCTGTTTACTCTTAATATGGTGAATAATGTCCTCATGCACTTAACTGAAGATAAACTGACTGAATTATAAGATTTCTAGTTATACGCTGTTTTCTTTATTCACATTTGCGTGTACACGCTGGTTCACTTAACGAAAGTAGCGTATATGTTTCTGAGCATTGAAAAAGTTTTATAGTTCTGATAATACTGATTCACCCCCCCCCCCCCCCCCCCTCTCAGTATTATTTCCAACAAACTCATGTTGTGCCTGAGCCCCATCCACCCTGTTTATGGTCAACAAAAACAATTTCAGCACAAGATCCTAAACAATCATGATCTCTATCTTTCTACTATTTGATTTTAGTTCTTCTGGGCAGTGTTCTATGAGCAAGTTCACACTTGCCCAAATAGGCCTGGACCCATACAGATTGACTGGTTCCCCTCTTCGGGATAGTCTAGTGATGAAATAAATGTCGGAAGTTTCCAATTCCAGTTCTTGGTCCCAGATCATAAAAACTTCCCGATTGACATCCCAAAGACTGATCAAATACTGCAACAACTTGGGTTGAGCCCGAAGACCTAGTGTGAGGAAGAATTTGAGGAGCCCACAATTCCTCAAGGCATTTAAGCAGTTTGGGTCTTCCATTTCTTGTGAATCAATGTCCTCATGTTCACATTCCCTCCAATCAACCATTTTTCATTATGTTTTCCCTACAAAAACCATAAAATCAAGTCAACAATCATCCTTGGCTAAAGCAATTCGGATAAAAGACGAGAAATCTGGGCAAAAATAGATATTTTTGTGTTCACGATGCTGCCGTGATTGTTTTAAAAATAGTAGCACTGATGGTGAGATTCATAGAGTTAATAACCCTTGATCGACGTGATTCCGTGCCTGGAAATCACGCCGGCTGAGGGCGATTTTTTTTTGCTAAATCATCCTCAAGAAATTTGAAAAATGGTTGAAAACAGGAAAAATAAGCATTAAAATGAATTTGAAGGTCTCAACTCTTACCTGCGACTGACAGATTGTCGAATGGCCTCCCGGATCTCCCACAATCTACTTTATAAAATCTAGGGCACAAATGGGTGAAAAGTTCTCCACACAAGGTCGTAAAAGAGAATAAAATTGGGGGGTCCACTTTTAAGCTCTTTTCCGACTCTTTAAACATGAAAAATTTTCCGATCTCTTTACTCGTTAAAGGTTGTGAAACGCTGTTTACCCAGTATACATTTACCCATTTTTCGGGCTGGGATAAACTATTTATAAAAAAGGTACTCCTTGAATGAAATGGTCAAGCGGTTCTATTAAGTATCGTTTTCTACCTTTTTGGGATTGAGAGACACAAATGTACAAAAATGGACCACGTGGAGTTTTCTTTTTTGCGTCTTTTTCAAACTCTGTAAGTGTGAAAAAGATACCGAGTTACACCTTTGTCACACTTGTTAAACATTAAACGACATCGGATTCGTCACCATGACGGACATGAGCTTCTCCTTCCTAGGGCTAATTAAAATTACTAGGTCAGATTCATCCAAAGGATGAACTTACAATGCGAGCACATGCTATCCCTTCAAGCTTGTGATTTAAAAATAATTGGGGTACCTTCCAGAAATGGTGGGGGGAAATGGGAAATTCTATCAGTGGTGTCGGTAGCTGACTCTTGAACATACACTTTCTACTTTCTGTTAGGTTGGGATATCCTCCACTCATCATTGACCGTCCTAGGTTGGGCCATTTATTTTTTCCTTCCATTTGATCTCTGCCACGTCATCATGACCACTGTTCCTATGGATCCAAAATCTGCCAAACTATGGAGTCATGTCGCTGATATGTTCAAGGGTTAGTCCTTCTACAGTTACACTTACTCCTGATTCTCTGTATCATTTGAAACCATTCCATCCCTTTGTCTTGTGTAATTGATGTGGGATGCATCATGGCCCTCCATCGACACAATGGCTTCCTGTCGGCTTCAGTTCATTATCCAGGAAGCTGGATGAGAGACTCCCTTCTAATATCTTAGAGCTTGCATGCCCTAATTGCAAGTTCTTCGCACTCGATGACAAGTTCACATCATCGGATTTCAATCGAGTGATTTCACGGGTGTTCGACTTTAGATCCTTTATTGACATTCCATGGACTATCATATTGATACCTTGAGAGCCACTGTCATTATTGGTGGTTTTTGTCATGCTTGCTAACGGTTCACATCATTTACCGGTAATCAAGCGACTTTCTAGCATGTTCGACTTCAACACATTCATTCACATGTTAGGATTTGTAATTTGATTAGGCCGTGTTGGAGCAGAAGACCCTGGGAAGATTACAAGTCCAGGTTGCAAGGCCGTGTGACATGATCATGCTGATATACATGTATTTTTCAGATGGATGGCTGCGACCATACCTTTGTTTCGATATGATCCTCCTTACTGGATGGCTATGCCCATGCCTTGGTTCCATTTACATGATCATTCTCTAGATGGTTGCGTCCATACCACGATTCATGTATCATTTGTTAGAGTTTTGAGTGATTTATATGTATCTATTCTTGCTGGCAGGTTTTCTGATGACACACTCCGGTTCCCCGCATCTACTTGTAAATAATTTCACCCCTTACTCTAGTTCAGCCTTCACGCTTTGGGGGGCATCTGTTACACAACATTTTGTCACTATCCCTATACTCCCCATTCCTCGATCCCGAAGGACCTCCCTAGTGAACCCTACATGCTTTCCCATCATGAAGAAACTCCCATTATGTCCCTCTTCATGAGCAGAACAATTCTCTTTTGCATCATTTCCCAAGGATCTTCCTTTTACCCCAATTTACAAGACCAACGCTAATGAACCATTTTCTCCTCATGCCAATTTGAAGAGATTAAAAATAGGACTAGTGTCGTACGTTGCTACTGAGCCTTCTCGTAGTCACGTAGATCCTCTTTTGGCAAGTTTTTTAAATATGGAGTCGAAGCTTCCAGGTCTAGAAGCTTTGTAATGGAAGTCTGGTAAATGGTTGGGTTATATGGAGCCGAGGAAGTAAGTTTGGGCTCCTTTCTCCTATTAGGATGGAACAAAACCAAGAGATAAGGCCTTCTCCCATGATAAGAGGAACCATCTCCCCTCCATCCAAGCTATATAAACCCCTCCTTTTACAAGAAAAACTAGTTTCCAGTGTTAGTATTTTTGGAGCTTGAATAATCAGCAAGACATCTATAGCTTATAGCTCTCTAGTTTATGTTTGAGCGATAAAAGTGTTCCATTGTTAGGGCTATCCATGAGATGCTAGCAGAAGTGTGGGAACCTAGATATGTTGGAGGAGACCAGCAACATCAAGGCATTGGTTGTAATCTCTTTCTGAACTTTTATGAATACGACTATGGATTGATTTCATACATTAAAGTGTTATCTTACATTTTATGGCTTAATGTTCCTTGACCTATTAAGTAGGTTGAATGCAATTTGTATGCTATCACGTTTGTTGTTGTTGTTTGTTTACTTGTTTCAGGTATTCGAAGGAAGGAAACGAGAAGTAGCTAGAGTAAGGAAGTAGGATCATCACCAAGCGAAATAATGTTCTAAGAGGTAGGCCCTCTTATTTGATTCTAGCTTAAGGAAGTTTTCCATAGATTGTTTGTTTGTGGCTAGACCCGCTCTGTTGGGCTAGAGGAATTATCTGTGTCTGCACCGAGAATTTACTTGCACCACACTAAGAAGCATAACTTACACAGGAAATATTTCACATGTATGTCTAGTTCTTACATGTATGTCTAGTTCATATAAATAGTACAACATTAACTGAGAGTTTCTAAGAACCACAATATGCACAAGACACACAAGATATAAGCTAGCACAAGCCCAGTGCCCCAAAACTTATACAAAAAATGTATAATATGAAATTGTCTAAAATAGTTTACAACATGAGAATTTGACCAAAGTGTGCCACATGTCATATAAAAATAATAGCTAAAGGAAAAAAATGTTAATCCTAGCACAAAGTCTCCCTTTGTCTAAAACTCCCTTATCGAGCCCCTTATTGCAACCATAGGATTTCCCCCTGCAAATCATATTATGAACTTCTCCTAACACACTTTGTCCTAAGAACACTTGAATTCTTTGACACTCCCTACACACACTCTTATTTGTTCATTTCCATGCATTTTGACCTAGTTCTTCCTTGTGATGCCTCGACACTCCCCAACACTCCTCAACATGCATTGACATTGACTAGCATGTGTTAGGATGCCTTTTCATTCCTTGGCATGCCTTGACCCTCCCTAGCTATCATGCCCTCACAACCACCCATACTTAATTTGTAACTTGGGAACCCAACTAGGTCCTCTCTTAACTACAAGATCTTGACCAAGTTACAGTTACTAAAACTAGACTATGTTGTTGAATTGTGTAGCTTGGGAGGTACTCCATAAGCCTAGTGAGATGGTTTTGTGTTAAATTGGTCACAAAAGGCTTTGTGGGAAAGAAGCCAAACGAATGGGTTTTGTGTAGAAATTTCTGTTTTCCCACCCCGGTTTTCAGTTTTTCCTTATTTCTCCCATGTAGTTAAATGCCCATTCCCATAACCATACATTTAACAGACTGAAAAAAATAAATATTGCTGAAAACACAAATTCTGGAAAATTTTCAGAATGCTGGAAATTGTAGAATTAAAAATCAGCAATCAAAAACAGCCATTAAAACACATTAAAACACTGATATTTTTGGTCAACTTGACCCTGGAAAAACCCCCTACAACTCTTGGGGAAAACCAGTTTGAGAGCTCTTCTTTATTTCTGAAAATTTCCTTTTATAGTGAGAATTATTCAGCAAAAAATCAGCAAGCAAATTTACAACTCATCTCCTTTCCCGTGCCTCACAGCAATCTGGAAATTACAGCAAACAGGACAACAATAAATGTTGTACGGCCTCCGTTTTGTGTGCAGAAAAATCAGCAAACTGCTCCTCGATTTTTGTGCAAAAATCCGCCTTTCACTATGTGCTGAATCAGCTGTACAAATCTGCTCAACTGCTGCCTTGGAATGTGTGCCAAGCTGCTGTCTCCTTCTCCTCCCTGCTCAGAAATCTCTCTTGCTCTCTTGCTCTCCTTCTCCCAATCTGCTCATGAAAGAATGAATGACCTTTTCCTCCTTTTCCTCCTTTAATATAACTCCAGGTGACTTTTGGGTGATCCAAGTGACTTTTGGGTGATCTCTAAATCCAATGGCTGAAATAGATTTAGATCAATGGCTGAGATTAAATGCTCATTTAAATCTCACTTTCTATTTTTTAATTCACCCCGCTTTAATAAAGACCCACTTAGTCATTTATTTCCAAAGTCACTTTTCCTTTCTAATTTTTCATTGACTTTATAAAAGTCACTTTAAAATTAGACTTAATAACTTTATCACTTAAAGTCACTTTTAAATTAGATTTAACTTTATAAAATTATAAAGTCACTTTAGGAGAAAAATTAAATTCTTTTGGACACTTTTCCCTAGGCCAAAGATCAAAGCCTAAGGGAACCACCTGTCCTCCGGTACCAAATTTCAACACTCCCTCTTACCGAGGAAGGTGTTCCTCACCACACCCATCTTGTCCCTGAAGTAGACATGCTTGCCCCGTGGTAAGGCTTTGGTAAGGATATCTGCAACCTGCTCATCAGTGGAAATATACTCAAGCTTCACAACTCCCTTCTGAACATAGTCTCTGATGAAATGATATCTGATCCCGATATGCTTTGACCTGTCATGAAATACTGGATTCTCCATGAGTTTAATGCAACTCTGATTATCACAGTAAATCACTGAAGGTCTCAACGGCTGACCAAATAAGCCAAACAACATCTTGCGAAGCCAGATAGCCTCACAACTAGCTAGACTGGCTGCCATATACTCTGCTTCCGCTGAACTCAGTGCTACTGACTGCTGCTTCCGGCTGAACCATGACACTACTGCTGAACCCAACCCAAAACAGCACCCTGAAGTGCTATTCCTATCAGAAGCACAACCTGCCCAATCAGAATCAGTGTATCCTGCCAATCTCACTCCATCTCCCTGCCTGTAGTCCAGACCATAATCCACTGTCCCCTGCAAGTACCGCAAAATGTGTTTTGCAGCCACCTAGTGAACCTTCCTAGGCTCACACATAAACTGACTCATCGTGTTGACTGCAAAACATATATCTGGTCTAGTGTTGACCAAATACATCAAGGAACCAATCAGCTGCCTGTACAATGTGGGATCCACCAACTCGGAATCCGAAGCATGAAGCTTCTTCCAGTTGGTGATCATCGGTGTCGACATGGGTCTACAATCCTCCATGTGGAATCTGCTAAGGATGTCCACAATATACTTCCCCTGCCCCAGGAAGAAATGCCCCTCCTCCTGCCACACCTTCAAACCCAAAAAGTAATGCATCAAACCGATGTCCTTCATCTCAAACTCCGCCGCAAGATCTCTCTTGCAGTGCTCTATGAGTCTCTCTGCACCTGTAATGATCAAGTCATCCACATATAGCACCAGAATGAGAGGCTCCTCACCAATCACAATAAAGTAAAGGTTCGGATCTGCCTCACTCTTTGTGAAACCCATCCCCTGCAAGTATGCATCTATCCTGGAGTACCAAGCTCTGGGAGCTTGCTTCAAGCCATAAAGGGCCTTCTTCAATCTGCACACATGGGACTCCTTCCCATGCACCTCAAAGCCCTGTGGCTGCTCAATGTACACCTCCTCCTGTATGAAGCCATTGAGAAATGCGGTCTTCACATCCATCTGGTGGATCTTCCAACCCATCTCTGCTGCTATCGATATAATGGAGCGGATCGAAGTATATCGAGCCACGGGAGCGAAGGTCTCCTCATAATCAACTCCCTCTACCTGGGAGAACCCTCTAGCCACAAACCTCGCTTTGAATTTCTCAATGTTGCCATCTGCAGCATGCTTTACCTTGTAAAGCCATCTGGAAGTAACCACGGATTTGCCCTCAGGCCTCGGCACCACCTCCCAAACATCATTCTTTATGATAGAAGAATACTCCTCCTGCATGGCCTCTCTCCAGACCTGCTGGCTAGCTGCCTCCTCATAGCTAGAAGGCTCAGAGTCAAGGATGCTGGTAACCATCGCCATATAGCTACAAAACCTCTCAGGTGGTCTACTCTCTCTGACCGGCCTCTTCGGCTCAGCAACAGATGTGGCATCTCTCAAGGTGTCCTGAAGCCACTTGGGCTTCCTCTTCCCTGAGCGCACTTCTCCCACCGGAGAATGAAACTCCTCCTCCTCATCATCATCAGTAGCCTGAACTCCTGACTGTCTGTCTGCTGTCCTCCTGCCTGCACCTGAACCTGTAGAAGCTGAGGTACCGTGTGAACTGTCCATCAGCGGACTCCCTAGTGAACTGCTCTGCATGCTGCCCGGAGCACCACCCCTCTGGCTCGGCGAGCCACTGCTCACTGACGGATCTGACATCCTCATAGATGTACCTCCGGATTCTCCTGATCCCTGCCCACTGGATCCCTGCGACTGACTCAACTGCTGCTGAGGGTCTGGCTGATCCAGATACTCTAACTCCCGTGACCTCCTAAAGGCCCTGTCCTCCTCGAACTTCACATCCCGTCTGACAACAACTCTCCTCTGTGCAGGAATGTAAATCCGAAAGGCCTTTGAGGTCTCACTGTAGCCCACAAAGATACCCTTCTCTGCGGTGGGCTCTAGTTTGGTCCTCTTCTCCTTGGGTATATAGGAGTATGCAATGCATCCAAAGATATGAAGATGACCAAGATCAGGCTTCTTCCCAGAGAAAGCCTCCTCCAGAGTCATGTGCCCCAAGGCACGATGCGGACTCCTGTTCTGCAAGTAAACAGCTGTGTTGCAGGCCTCTGCCCACAAGAACAATGGCAACCCCTGATCATGTATCATGGCTTTGGCAGCCCCTATGATGGATCTGTTCTTCCTCTCCGCAACCCCGTTCTGCTGGGGGTTGTAAGGAACAGTGAACTCCCTCCTAATGCCTGCCTCCGCACAATAATCAACAAACTCTCCAAGGGTGTACTCTCCTCCATTGTCCGACCTCAAGGACTTGATCTTTCGACCTGTCTGAGTCTCCACAAGAGCTCTGAACTCCTGAAACCGCTTGAAGACCTCACTCTTGGTCTTCAAAAAATAAATCCAGGTCCTCCTGGAGTGATCATAAATGAATAAAACATAGTACTCATATCCACTCAAGGAAACATGAGACATCCGACCGCTCACATCGGAATGAATCAAACCAAGTATCCCCGTCGCTCTGCTGTCACTGCTGGGAAAAGGGGATTTGGCAAACTTGCCCATCGCACAACCTCTGCAAGTATCAAAGTGATCAGTACTGAAATCTGGCACACCTGTAGTGATCTCCCGCAATGTCCTCAAGGCTCCATGATACATGTGTCCCATCCTGCAGTGCCAAATCTTACACAGCTCAAAACTGCTAGCTCTGCTGTCGGTACTACTGCTCAATGCCAAAAGGGGCTGAAATGCAAACTTGTACACCTTTGCATGGCGTACACCTATCACTCTAGCTGAATCAGCTGGAGCGCCCCTGGGATACATCAACACCTGTCCTCCCCTGAACAGTACCTCATATCCTCTGTCCTCCAAAGCTGAGACGGATATGAGGTTCTTCCTCAACCCTGGCACATAAAGAACATCTGACACTTTCAAGGGAGGTTTGGACTCCCTCTGAAATGTCACTGTCCCCACCCCGACTGCTCTAACAACTCTGTCATCACCGAGTACTACCTCAATATCAGTGCCACTCTCTGAAAGCTCTGAGAAGTACTCCCGGACTCTTGTCATGTGACGTGAAGCCCCACTGTCCACATACCAGATACCTGTAGATGCTCCACTAATCGAGGGAAAAGCATGCTCCCTCTGAACCTGTGTGGCAGGTGATCCTGCACTAGAGGACTCACATGTAGTGAACGCAAACTCCCGGTCAAACCGACCTGCAAAGTCCTCAATCTCTGCTGAAGCTGCCACATCCTGGTTCTTCCCCTTCTTCTTCTTCTTCTCCGGACACACAACTGCATAGTGTCCCATCTTTTGACAATTCCAACACTTCACCTTGGAATAGTCCTTCTGTGTGTTCCCCTGTTTACCTTTACCTTTGCCTTTGTCCCCACCACTGCTTGTGGAATCCTGCTTCTTCACTTTGCCTTTCTTGCCTCCTGCCACCAGTGCTACATCCTCATCCTGATCAACTGGCTTGGCTGCCCCAAGCTGACCTTTCCTGATCTCTATCTGAATACAATCATCCCAAAACCTCTCCCATGTGGGAAGGGTCTCACGTGCACAAACCCCATCAGCAAAGTTCAACCATGAACGGGGGAGGCCATTCACTGCAATCCGCACCAACTCAGTGGGTGGAATGGCCTCTCCAATCGCTGCCAACTCATCTCTCACATTAGTAATCTTTGTGAGATATCCAGCTGCACTATCATTACCCATCTTAATGTTCTTCAGCTTCTCCTTCAAGACCATCTTCCGGTTCTCATTGGTACTCTGGTAGAGATTGGACAATGCTGTCCACATCTCATGGGCATTGCTCTTTCCTCTCACATGAGGAATGCAATGGTCTTTGATTCCGTCTAGAATCAGCCTCTTACCCTTATTGTTCTTCTTTTTATACTCAGCCAACTGAGTAACATCAGTGGGCACAACAACAAGGTTCTGTGCGGTATGCACCATGATATCCCAGACTTCTGCCTCCTCAAAGATACTATGCATTCTCTCCTTCCAAACGTTGTAATTTATATGCCCATCCAGCCTATCCTCCACCCTCAATCCCAATGACATCCTGCTGTCCTAAAACTGAAAAATAGCACTGCTGTAGTAAAGATAAAACTGTTGTTTATGAAAAAATCAGCTTGCTGGAATTTTCTGAGTGAAAAATAAGCAACTGTAATTTTTCCTTTTGCTGTCCCAAACTGCCCTTCAGCACTCAAGCTCTGATACCATGTAGAAATTTCTGTTTTCCCACCCCGGTTTTCAGTTTCTCCTTATTTCTCCCATGTAGTTAAATGCCCATTCCCATAACCATACATTTAACAGACTGAAAAAAATAAATATTGCTGAAAACACAAATTCTGGAAATTTTTCAGAATGCTGGAAATTGTAGAATTAAAAATCAGCAATCAAAAACAACCATTAAAACACATTAAAACACTGATATTTTTGGTCAACATGACCCTGGAAAAAGCCCCTACAACTCTTGGGGAAAACCAGTTTGAGAGTTCTTCTTTATTTCTGAAAATTGCCTTTTACAGTGAGAATTATTCAGCAAAAAATCAGCAAACAAATTTACAACTTATCTCCTTTCCCGTGCCTCACAGCAATCTGGAAATTACAGCAAAAAGACAGCATTAAATGTTGTACAGCCTCCATTTTGTGTGCAGAAAAATCAACAAACTGCTCCTCGATTTTTGTGCAAAAATCCGCCTTTCACTATGTGCTGAATCAGCTGTACAAATCTGCTCAACTGCTGCCTTGGAATGTGTGCCAAGCTGCTGTCTCCTTCTCCTCCCTGCTCAGAAATCTCTCTTGCTCTCTTGCTCTCCTTCTCCCAATCTGCTCATGAAAGAATGAATGACCTTTTCCTCCTTTTCCTCCTTTAATATAACTCCAAGTGACTTTTGGGTGATCCAAGTGACTTTTGGGTGATCTCTAAATCCAATGGCTGAAATAGATTTAGATCAATGGCTGAGATTAAATGCTCATTTAAATCTCACTTTCTATTTTTTAATTCACCCCACTTTAATAAAGACCCACTTAGTCATTTATTTCCAAAGTCACTTTTCCTTTCTAATTTTTCATTGACTTTATAAAAGTCACTTTAAAATTAGACTTAATAACTTTATCACTTAAAGTCACTTTTAAATTAGATTTAACTTTATAAAATTATAAAGTCACTTTAGGAGAAAAATTAAATTCTTTTGGACACTTTTCCCTAGGCCAAAGATCAAAGCCTAAGGGAACCACCTGTCCTCCGGTACCAAATTTCAACATTTTGTACCCAATATGGGGTTTAAATTCTCAAATAAAATTAAAAAGGAAAATTAATATTTCCTAAGGCATAAGTGGATAAAATCCATAAGTTCTAGAGGGTTCCTAAGAGGCCTAGCTAGGAAAATATATCTAGGGAGGCCTTAAATGAAGGAAATAACATCAAGTGAGAAGGAGTTCATTTGATCAAGGAGGCTAGCAGAGATGTAGTCCTAAAGTAGCCTAAGTTAGAGGGATGAATAAGGGTTGCTAAACGGAGGCCATGATCATCCACCAAGAGAAAGATCATCATGTTAGGGTTCACAAGAATATCACATACCTTAATTGGTTCGATCTAGGAAGCAGGATGACATATTGTTGGTTCTCTTCTGCAGATCGAGCTTAAGAAAGGTGACTCATGAGAATTTTGGCATGTGATTTTAGGGGTGTTTCTGTGTGAAGGTAATGTCAAATTCTGAAATAACAGAGAGGGTTGAGACCCTATCTTGTGGTGGCTAGTAGGCTTCAAGGTCTATGATAATGACCAACACAAATGGAGGAGGGCCTGCACTGTAATTTAGGGCCAGAATAAAGGTAGTTGTAGGTGTAATATTGACTAAGGTAACTATAGTTTGAGGGTCGTAGAGATCTGAAGTTCAGGTCAACATCCAATCAAAGAAATGCCCAAAATCTATGGATCTGTATGAGCTAGGTCGAGTCTCTTATGGAGGAAAAAGTTGTTGTTTCTTCTATGGGTGGATAGGGTTTTTTATAAATAAATTAGAACAAAAGTATAATGCCATAGTTAGGGCAGTTTCCTGGCATGTTCACTCCATAAGGTATTCCCTTAATACTGTGACAAATCTACATATAAGAAGCGTTTTAGGTCCCTATAACACTAGTGTATTCCCTTATTAGTATTGTCATTTTAGCCCCATATTGTTATTATTGTGCCCATGTTGTCCCCATATTTTTATTATTGTGACCCATAGAAGCCCACTATTGTTACTATTGTTCCCTTAAATTATTATTGTTATGTTGACTCTGATTATATTGTGACCCCTCAGACTCCTATATATAGAAAGGAGGTCTTGTAATTTGTATCATCAAAGAAATTGTTCATTTGTGTAATGTAAAGGAGCTTTTCCCCTCGAAGATATTGATTTTGAAGTCGTTGATCTATCTTTTCTTCTATTTTGTGAACTGGTTGCATAACATTTGGTATCAGAGCCTTACATTCTAGGTTTTCGTTGTTCCAAAGAGGTCATCGTGGAATTTTCCCTATAACGTTTTTTCTATGACGTTTCAAAATATGACATTAAAAACCATGTGAGAAACAATCTTGATGAACCTCAGGTCTGAATTTCAGATCGCTTCTCGCTATAGTTTCAGAGATATGATCCAAGGAAGTTATGGCTTTTGCAAGATCCTGAATTACATCCCAAACAGGTGACCTTAAGAAAGTCATCATAACTTTCTGTCTGAGCATCAGATTGAAATTATTTAAGAAAGTACATAAATAGGATGGAATGTAGTTTTCTTTATATCGTTCTCTGATCCGAAGGTCGAAACAGTGACACGTGGCAGGCCGTGCAAGTCCAATCTACTGAACCAATCTATAATCAGGTCATCGTGGGAGATTTGGCATAACTCTTTCTTGAAGAATCCAATATCAATCATACTAGTGGGGTTAGAAAGAGGATGTAGTGGGCTACCATAGGATGTTGTTTCAGACCTTGGAGATTCGAAATTACAGAGATACAACAGATTCAATATAGATATCCTACAAAGAGAAAAAAGGTGTGTAGTTTTTTTTAAAACATTTGCATAAGTTTGGTTTGAAAAAATAGTTTGAAGTGATTCAAAGGGCTTAGTGAGACATAATTATCATTAATTGATGCCCCGAAGAAAGAAAATGGAAACACCTAGTAAGAACCTTGAAGAAATGCAACATGATATATCAAAATTACGAGACCAAGTGCAACAATTTTCACTCTCACAAAAAGTAGCATAAGCTAAGATGGATGGTTTAAAGAAAGGCATGGAAGCTAATATGAATGGCGTGAAAGCTAAGATGGATGACATGGAAGCTAATATGGATGGCATGGAAGCTAAGATGGATGGTATAGAAGCAAAAATTAAAGGCAACATGGAATATTTGAAGATAGATTTGCAAAGTTTCTATAAGAAATGATTACTAATGGTGAAAGGGTAGTAAAGGAAACTCATGATGAGAACAAAATAAATCTTAATCATGATTTCATAGACTCTAACATTGGATTGAAGACCCACCATGTTTCAAATATCGATATGAGGTATTTTGATGGAAATGATATTGTAACATGGATACTACAAATGGAGAAATATTTCGATCTCATAATGTGAAAAACACACAAAATGTACGCATTGCAACTTTTTATTTGCAACCCAATAAGTTTGTATAGTATCAATGGATTTTCTCTCGTAAAAAAAATGTCACTTGGGAAATTTTTACGGAAGAAATGATAGCACATTATGAGGATACGAAAAGAAACACTTTTTTAGCCAATTAATAAATCTCAAACAAAAGGGTTCAATGGTGGAGCACATTGAGGACTTCCAAAAATTGAATATAAGGGTAAAAGATGTTCTAGAGGAGCATATGATTGATCTGTTCATAGGGACTTTAAAGGATAACATCCAACATTAGGTTCACCTTTGGGAACTTGATTCATTGGTGAAGTCATTCAGGTTGGCAAGAAAAATTGAAAGAAAATTTATGGAAACAAGGAAGCCTACATCTCACAACTATAAAGATGTAAGTGTTGTTGCCCCTAATCTTCCACAACCTACAAGGTTGACACCCCAACAATTGGAAGAAAAAATAACAAAAGGTATTTGTTACAATTATGATAGAAAATACACTAAAGGTCATAAGTGTGCTGAGAAGAAATTATTTTACATAGATTATGAAGAGGAGGAAGAAAAGGAATAAGAAATGTCAAAAGAAGAGGATATACACCTGGAACAAATGTTAGATAAAGAAGAAATTAGTCCGACCATATCTTGTAATGCATTGGCTGGAATTACCCTTACTTAAACTCTCAAGATAGAAGGACATATCAAGAATAAAAAGGTAATAGTGTTGATGGATTCGAGCAGTACCCATAATTTTATTCATTATAAGATAGCCAAGGAATTGAATTTCTTCCTATATCCAACACCAGAGTGTCAAGTGATGGTTGCAAATAAAGGAACCCTATATTTCTTTAGAAAGTAGCATAAAATAAAGCTCTCCATGTGAGAATATGTATTGAATAGTCTAATGTTTTCCATTCCAATGGGTGGTGTTAATGTTGTACTAGGAGTCCAATGGCTACAATCTTTGGGTATGATAGCTTTTAATTTTCAAGAACTTTTCTTGATATTTTTTTTCAGAAGGAAAGGAAGTTGAATTAAGGGGTTTTTTTTGGCTTGAGGGGGCCTGACCCAGCTTCAACGTTAATTATCCAAACAAATCCCCACACTACTGGCCCTTTCGGCATCAACTCGCGGAGCACGGACCGAAGTCTCACTCGAAGCAGTATGGGGGGATGTTGGAACCAAGTTTCCGCACCCTTATGTGGTTATGATGTCGTTTGATTCGCTCTATCCCTGTCCTCGCTTAGGTTGCTTTGCTCTAGGGCTTGCAAGACTAGCCCTCTATTCCAACCTTCAATACCTCAAAGGAAGGGTACGATCAACCTTCACACAAACCTAACCTACTGCTCGAGCACTTTCACACTGCGAAGGAAGTGTGTTGTGCAGATTCCCCAATTAGTCTAAGTGGCTTGCTTACCTTATCAAACAATTATAGTTAACACCGTGTAAACATATATTCCTAAATTTGTTCAGTTATTCAATGTAATTACATTCATTTGTGCATCACATGAGTATCATAAAGTAAATTCATACATAACATATCAAGATGCATCAACGGAACAAAGACACATAAATTGTAGAATATCTCTTTTTATTGATATCTTCCAAGTGTTTGCAAACTCTATCCACCTGCGCACATAGTTGTAGGGGTCTGCGCACTCAGTTACAAATCCTCTACCTACGCTACGATCCAAGGGTTAGACCTCTTACTTCAGAGGTATGACTCTCTTACATGATCGATGCCTCTAACTACTAAGAGCTTAGCTCTTTTTATACAATCCCATGGTTCGCGGACCATTGGTAGGTCTCTTTTATGTTTTAAACCCTATAGAAATTACCTGCATACGAATTCTAAAACACAGAAAATAAACAATGTGAGAGCATAACACATAAAACACATATACACAGTTTTTCCCCTGGATCCCAAAACCAGGACTACCAGCTTGATTTTTCATTATGATCCTTTCAATGTTACAATACATATTTATACATGATGATGCATCCAATACCATGGAATGAAAACCATCGCGTCCAAAACCATAGGTAGGTACGCCCAACCTAATATAGGTTCCAAAAATAAAATTTTCCACGGCGCTACCCCGGACCCCATATAGTGGAGTTACCTGCACCCCTCAAACCCCTTGTGACCCCCCCGGCTACGCAATGGATGCAACGAAGGGGGGGACCCGCCCCCCTTCTAACCCCTCGGTTAACTACGTGGGCTAGTCGTGGAAAGAATATAACACAACCCAACATTCTCCCACTTGTTGTTTTTTTTCCAAAGGGGCCACAAGAGAGCTTAGTCATTTATCCAGCCCTGCAACGCCCATTGTTTCTCTACACCAAGAGAACTTCTCAACGCTCACAGATTTTGTCAATGCATCTACAGTATTCTTCAAAGTGTCCACCTTTACCAGCAACACCTTTTTGTCTTCTATCATATCCCTCACAAAGTGATACTGAACATAAATGTGCTTTGTCTTTGAATGATATGCAAGGTTCTTTGCCAAGAAAATTGCACTTTGGCTATCACAGTCTATCCTTATAGCTCCCTGTACTAACCCCATACTTGAACACAATCTCTGCAACCAAAATTCTTCCTTCCTTGCATAAGTGGCTGCCATGTATTCTGCCTCTATAGTTGATAGTGCCACTACAGATTATTTCTTACTCATCCAACTGACTACACCTCTAAATAGGTTAAACACATACCCACTTGTAGATCTTCTCTAATCCATATCTCTAGCCCAGTCTACATAAACAAAGCCATACATATCAAACATGTTGTCTAATCCTGGTCTTCCTTGGTAGCACAAACCATAATCACTACTGCCATGCAAATACCTGAAAACCTGCTTCACTGTTGTCTAGTGCTCCTTCCCTGGATTTGACACAAACCTACTCAATACTCCCACTGCATGTGCAATGTATGGTCTAGTACAGACCATCGCATACATCATGCTACTGACTGCACTTGCATATGGAACACGGGACATGTCCTCTTCCTCTTCTTGTGTCTCGGGCCATTGTGCAATAGATAACTTTACACCTGTAGGACTAGGAACCTTCACCGGCTTACTATCCTGCATATTAAACCTTTGCAATATTGTCTTGACATACTTCCTCTGGTTTAACCAGAGCTTCCTCTTTGTCCGATCTCTTTTAATTTCCATGCCCAAAATATAGTTTGCAGCACCAAGATCTTTCATGTCAAATGTGGAGGACAAATGGGTCTTCAAATCCTGGATAATTTCTTTGTCATTTCGAACCAGCAACATATCATCCACATACACGACCAGATAAATAACACGATCACCAATTAATTTAAAATACACACAGTGATCTGATTTGCTTCTAGTGAAGCCAAGTCCCCGTATAAATGTACCAAATTTCTGACAACACATCCTTGGTGATTGTTTTAACCCATACAGAGACTTCTTTAACTTCCATACCAGTTCTTTCTTACCCTTCACCGCCAAACCTTCAGGTTTCTTCATGTAGATCTCCTCTTCCAAATCCCCGTGAAGAAATGTTGTCTTCACATACATATGTTCTACCTCAAAATCAAAAGCAGCAGTAACAGATAAAATTAATCTAATAGAAGTTACCTTGGCAACAGAAGAAAAAATATCACCAAAATCAATTTTTGGCACCTCGGAATAACCTTTTGCTACCAACCGAGCTTTGTATTTCTCCACCTTTCCTTCTGCATTTTTCTTCTTCTTGAACACCCATTTGTTGCCAATGGGTTTCCTTCCAGCCAGCAACTCCACCAAATCCCAAGCCTCATTTTTGTGCAAAGATGCCATTTCATCAACCATGGCCTCTTTCCAGAGTTTGCCATCCTCTGAATCTACTACTTCCTTCACAGTTTTGGGATCATCGTCAGTAATAGATAAAGAAAAATTTTAACAGAAAGCAGATGGAATATACCTTTCTGGATGCCTTCTTTCTCGAACTGATCTTCTCACACCCACAATTTGTGGCTCTTCATCTTCTGATTCCTCCTCTGTTGTCGAGTCTCATTCTTCCTCCTTAAGCTCAAACTCTATCTTCTCAGGTTCCTTTGGTTGGAATTCAGGTTTAAGAACATCTTTTACCTCTCTAAACACCACATCTCGGCTGTACACAACCTTCCTTGTTACTGGGTTCCAAAGCTTATAACCTTTTAAACCATCCTTATACCCAATAAAGATGCACTTTTCAAATTTACTATCCAACTTGGTTCGTTTCTCCTTTGGAACATGTACATATGCATCACATCCAAATACCCTCAGATGTGAAAGAGAGGGTTTTTAACCAGTCCATACCTCTTGTGGAGTCTTATCCTCCAACGCTGATGAAGGTGATCTGTTGACCAGGTAACATGTTGTTTCCACTGCCTCTACCCAGAATTCCTGTCCTAACTCGGAACCACTGAGAATGCTACTTGCCCTTTCCGTCAACGTCTTGTTCATTCTTTCTACAACTCCATTTTTCTCAGGTGTGTATGGAGTAGTCTTCTATCGTGCTATACCACACCTCTTACATAATTCTTCAAATTCATTACTGCAAAACTCTCCACCACTATCTGTCCTCAACACCTTTATCTTCTTCTCTATCTGGTTTTCCACCAGAGCCTTAAGTTCTTTAAACCTGTGAAAGATTTTAGATTTCTTCTTAAGGAAATATATCCATGTATTCCTTGAGAAGTCATCTATAAATGATACATAGAACATAGACTTACCCAGTGATGGAACCTTCACAAGTCCAAGCACATCACTGTGCACAAGTTCTAATATATGTTTCGCCCTCTTACCACCAGAGGGGAAACTAACCCGATTCTGCTTCCCATATACACAATTTTCATAGAAATCAAAATCTAGAGAGCTATTACTCATACCTTCTACCATACCTTTACCATGAAGTATTCGAAGGCCCTTCTCTCCAATATGTCCAAGCCTTTGATGCCACAGCATGGTCTTCTCTCCAGAGACCACTAGATTTTCTCCTCCACTTTCAGGAATGACAAAACTGTTGCACCTATCAACAACAGTGCTACCTTGCAGCTTGTATAGAGTTCCAATCTGAACTCCCCGCATCAATACCAGTGCTCCCTAAAGCATCGTGCAAGTATCCTTCTCGAACACTATTTTTACACCTGCATCATCTAGCTTTCTTACGGAAATCAAATTTCTGGCCAACGCAGGAATATGCAAAACACTCGGAAGTGTTCTAACCCTTCCACCTTGCAACTTCAACTTTACTTTTCCACGACCAAAGATTCTAGCCTTCCTTTCATCCCCAAATAATACATCACCACCATCATACTTCACATACTCGCAAGACCACTCTCTATGGGGAGTGAAGTGAAAGGATGCACCTAAGTTAATCAACCATGCCTCATGATCTACATGTGTACTTGAAGAAGCCAAGTACACATCCCCACCTTCATCTGAGGTGGTTTTCACCTTTACAGAAGGAGCATCATCAGATCCCTTTCCTTTGTTAGGAGATTTAGATTTACAATCCCTTTCATAGTGCCCTTCCTTTCCACATTTCCAGCACACCACCTTTACAGGATTTCCTGGAGATTTAGATCTCCCTCTAGATTTAGATCTCCCACTCGATGACTTATTTTTATTTCTTTTCTGGGACCATCCTCGTACAGACAAGACATCACCATTCTGGCTATCCATATTTTTCCGTCTCATCTACTCCGTCAGCAAGGATGAGACTATTTCATCAAACTGCAAGGTAGTTTATTTGCTACCTATTGCAATAACCAGACTATCCCACGAATTTGGTAGAGAACACAACAAACTGATGCACTTATCTTCATCTAAAATTTTAATATCAACAGATAATAATTGACTTACCATAGTATTAAATGAGTTCATATGCTCTGTCACCAAGTCTCCATCTTTCATCTCATTATACATCTTTTTCCGCAGGAACAGTTTATTCACCAAAGACTTAGATTGGTACAAAGTCCCTAACTTGTCCCACAAAGCCTTCACCATAGCTTCCCTTGATACATTCAGCAATACTGAATTTGAGACACATAATCATATTGTTCTCTTTGCCTTCTGATCCAACTTCTTCCATTCTTCATTGGACACTCCCGTTGGTTTAGTACCTGGATCTATTGTGATCCACTGATCTTTATCCACCAACAGATCCTCCATATTGATTTTCCACAACTAAAACTCTGACCATTAAATTTCTCGATCTTTATCTTTCCACTGTTTGCCATCTTCTTTCACCACCAGAATCGATCTCACAGATCTCCCACTGAACAGGGTCTACCACAGGCCTGAGTGAAACCCCTCAGTAACAAAGGCGTCCCCTTGAAGCCAAAATAGCTCTGATACCAAATGTAGGTTTTAACCCCATACATAAATTACTTGCATACGAATTCTAAAACACAGAAAATAAACAATGCAAGAGCATAACACATAAAACACATATACATAGATTTTCCCCTGGATCCCAAAACCGGGACTACCAGCTTGATTTTTCATTATGTTCCTTTTAATGTTACAATACATATTTATACATGCCGAAGCATCCAATACCATGAACCGAAAACCATTGAATCCAAAACCATGTGCGGAAAATAATGCACAAAACCATAGGTAGGCCTGCCCAACCTAATATAGGGTCCAAAAACAAAATTTTCCATGGTGCTACCCTGGACCCCATAGAGTGTGGTTACCTACACCCCTCAAACCCCCTATGATCCCTCCCCCTGCAATGAAGGGGGGGGCTCTGCCCCCTTGTAACCCCCAGTTAACTACGTGGGTTAGTCGTGGAAAGAATATAACACAACCCAACATATCTCACAGCTCACTTTACTTTACAAAACTAAGGGTGACTACCCCTTTTTTACACATGACATCTTCACACTTCGCGACGAAAAAATGCGGAGTCTTTACAATCTTATTACAAAATTTGACTCAAACATGGGCTTTTAGCCCCAAAACGTCCCTTAAGGGATCCCGCTCCCAACAGGCCCCAACACAAACATTATGACTCGCCCTTGAGTTAATTGGTAGATGCAGAGATCTTTGCACGAAGCCCATCCAGCTCGACCTAGATGACCACTACCTCAGCCATGCACTGGGCTGCCACCTGCTTCACATCTTCCACTGTGCTCTCGGTCGCTGCTTTTGCGCTGTTAGCTTGAAGTTTTTGTTGTGTTGCTTGCAGAGTCACAAGCTTTCCTAAAATATTACCTGTGACCATGTAAGCTTCCTATAGTTAGGGCTTTAGTCTCACCTTCATCACTACTTCCTTGTACAACACTTTGTCCACCTATTCCTTCAGCTGCTTGGCCTCCTATAGCTTGGCTAACCTCTGTGTGAGCATGAAGTTTTGCGTTGTGCCCTTAACTTCATCGTAGCACTACTGTAGCTCACACGCTTCCATCACTAGCCTCTGTATATTTGGCTGCTCCTGCAAGCTTTTCAAGACCTCAAATGATTTCTCAAACAACTACGTGCAGTCTTCTATTGTGCTATCCATCACTACTACTACCTCTATGACAGCGGCCACCCACTTTTCCTTTAATTTTGGAGGTGTTGAAGGCTGGGTCCTCAACTGTAGCTTTGTAATTTGTAGGTTCAACTCCAATTGAATCTGCGCCATCTCAGTCCAAGTATCGTACACCCCTGTGGCCAGCTTGCGGATGCGTACCTCGACTGGCTCTTCCTTCAGAATGGCCAATTTTGGGACCATTCTACATGCCTCCTCAACAACCTGCATAATCATCTTACTCTGATTAGTCACCTCAGTCTCAGCGGAAATGGAAAATTTCTCTGTAGTGCCCATCTGTTCGTTGTTAATCCATTTTTCACTGATTACATGGAGGGCGCGGTGCTCATGAGCCCTCAGCTCTGCAATTACTCCATCCTACAAGAAGTGGAGTGCTTCACGTGGAAGCACTGCTAGATTCAGCCCAACTCCCTTCAGGGCGATGACAGTGGGCTTGTCAACCTCATTTCCTGTGGTGAGTGCTCCATTCAGCAAGACTATCGCATGGGAAGCCTTCGTGTGCAGCATATTGGCAGCCTCTGAAGTGCTGATAGCCAAGATGGTAGACACTGTGCCAGCTTGTGATGTGTGGGTCTGTAACTCCTGCAGCCCGGTCTGGATGGCCCCTAGGATGATGTACTGTTGTTGTTCAAATTGTTGGAGGGCCTCCACGATGACATCCTTGATTGTGTCACCGATATCCTGTAAGTCACCCTTTGTCAATGTGATAGGGTCCAGCTAGGTATTGGTCACCTTTGACTTCTTCCTGGACCCTCCCTTCCCCAGCTCTCTTGGGCACTTGATGCAGGTGGACGTCTCCTGAGGGTCTACGTCGTGCTGTTTTGTTTCTTCGTCTTCTATCTTAGGTGAAGGCAGCATCACACCTTTGTCAGAGCCTCGCTCTATTCCACCTGTCTGTTTTCCTGTCTGCTTCCCTACCTACTCTGCCTAGGCCTTCTCAGTGGCCTCCTTTTTACTCTTCTCGACTAGTTGCACCATCTTCAGCTTGGCCTCCTCCTTCTTCTACGCGGCAGACTTTCTTCCACCCACTGCCAAGTCCATGGTAGTGCTCCACTCCACCAACCATTGATCAAGAATCGCATCAATGGCGTCATCTATGGCCAAATATGGCAAGTCGTACCACTTTTGTGCAGGGTCCTTCCGCGCCCTGATGGAGACTCGATGGAAATCGATTTTGAACTCAACATAGCCCTTCAGGTTGGCGTACACTGTGGGAGACAATCAATGCTTGCTATTGATGGCCATCTTGATGTTCATCTCCATCAATATCCAGAGGATCTTGATGTCTCTGACTCGCTGTGCGTCCTTGGTCGCCCATAGTGAAGCGTACTTTGCTGCTTCAGGGAGGTCTGGTGCGACCGAAGGGAACTGGCTATCCTATAGTAGCTCCCATGCTACCAGCACAATTGAAAGAAAGAGCCACGTATAGTGGAACGTCTTGCTGAGCTCTTGTGCTTCGCGACAGTTCACTAGGAACTCTCTATGAAGGTAGTCTGACCAGTTAAACTAGACTCCTTCCGCACATTGTTGTGTGAGCATGACGACGGGTGCTGGCACCTCATCGACATGACACTTCATCATTACCTTCCCCACGAGGATCTGTGTGGCTACCTTCATAGTGGGGTTGTAGATGCTAGAGATAGCATACCCACGTGGCTTCTTCACTAGCTTGATTTTTTCCTTCATGGACTCTGCGAGAGCTTACTCGCCACCCTTTCCGCCAAAGATCATCTCTAGGTTCTTACCTGTATATGGTAGGTGTGTTATTCGGTGAATCAACCGATTTGTGATGGGTATTGGTTCCTCCAGCCATAGACACCCATCATGTAACAAGAACAAAATCTGCTTGATGACCAAAACTGTCACCGGGGTGCGGTTATAGTGCAACACCCAGAGCAGGTTGAGAAACCCTACCTTTTCTACTCCCTTGAGCCACCTCCGCTGCTCCAATGTGGTCATTCCCATATTCATGTCTATGATGCAGCACATCAGCTACTCGGTCGCTAGGTGTGGGAACTTCTCGTGGTCCACCAAGTCCTAGTCTTCTAGCTTCAGTATCAGCACTCGGGCCAAGCACGGACTGTCGAAAACAATTTCTTCTGGTAGCAGAGGGGTTTGCAGGGGAGTCTTACTCTCATCAATGTACTTTGGGACCTTCGACATAGGTTTGCACAGAGGGACATACTTTCGAAACCGTGTAATAGGGTCCGCACCCTAGGCTTCAACCTCCTCCACTTGCATTCCCACATCCTCATCGTCCATCGGGATGTCTTCAATATCTTCCTCCTCTGGTTCTATGTTTATAGCCTTGCCTTTCTCTACTATGTAGTGGGTTTTGGTGGGTTTCTCGTTGGCAATGCGCACACCAGTATGGCAAGCTGTTTGCTCTTCTTGTCCTTCACGGTCTCCTTAGTTGGGGTTGGCTTTGATCTTGGCATTCTTGGTGATTTAGGGACCTGTTGTGGTCACCAATAACCACCCTCTTTGTTTAATATTAGTAATAACATCAAGCAAAGGGGGACCCTTAACCAAAAATCCAAAAATTATTTTTGTTTGAAAAATCTTTTGTATTAACTCCCTAAGAGCTATATCGCGTCGCAAAGGAAAAAAGAAGCGCTCTCCCAAAGCGCATAAATACACTGAAAGGGAGCGACGCGAGAACTCATCGCACCGCATGCATTAAAAGCGCTCAAAAAGGGAAAACCTAAAGAACCGCCGACGGCCGATATGTGACGTCGCACGTCGCAATGTCACATAAGCAGCACAAAGTGACAAAGCGAAAACCTTGCGATATGCGATTTGCGACCATGCAAAGCTGCGACCTGCGATCTATGGTTTGCGACGAATGAGACCATCAATTGCTGCGATACCACTTATTTACATCGCAATCTTCGATGCTGCAATGCAAATCGCAGAAGCCATTCGTCGCAGGCATTCCTCGGCATGATCTGTGAGCCCAATATTAGGCGCGCACCTTACGGGAAATTAATGATTGTACGCCTGTGTATCCAAAGATGATTATGTTGTGTTTTTCGAAGATTCAAGTCATAATGGGTGACATGATTACGCATTCATGGGAACTTAATTGCTTTCATGTCAATCTTTTCTTCTGTCTCTTTTCATTTACGTGAACTATAAGTCAGCAACTGATATAAATCTATATGCAGGAAACATCTAAGGAAAAGCGCCAGAGCTAGAAGAACAGAGAGGAGATGACTTCGCAGATGGATACCGCATACAGCAGGGCCGCGGATTCCAGAGTATCACTCAACAAATGCTAATGGGAATAGGCTATCCAGGACTCAGAGTCAAAGGCGCACAAAAGCAAAGCGTTTATGAAAGATCCTGAGTCCCAAATTGGGTAAAGCAAAAAGAAAAACGCTTAAGGGGAAAGACGTCTCAGAAAAGCCTGGAAGAAAGAATGGAAACAAGTTTCAATTGAGAAAATCATTCAGGCAACAAAATCCCCAGCTCATTGAGTCATTCGCACGGCCAGAAACCGAAATAGCAACAACACAATCAGTTTGAAAGAAATCTGAGTTGTACTAAGTATACACGCCGTGAAGACACTCCTCCAGAAAAACACTTTCAAAAATATCTTCTAGTTTGTAAGAAAGAGGTGCCAGCTCTTGTTATTTCTAATTTTCAAGCTCGAACAAAAGGAAAGGATAAGCAGCCGACTCTTTCACGGCGAACAGCGCATCGCTTACAACACTAAGGAGCAGATACAGAAATGGTTAGAAATTAGATTCAGTTTTTAGAAATAAATTTGTTTTAGTAAAAGGGCGGTCATTTGAAGTCGTTCCCTAAATTTGTGTAATTAAAATTAGCCAGTTAGTAGTATTTAATCCTTGTCGTTGCATTGGAGAAGGGTCCAGAAATTTGTCAAAAAACTTGTCCTCAGAACATGCACTTTTGCACCCTCAGAGGGGGTTTTTGATGAATGGACGGATCAAGATTTATTTATGTTTGCATTTTAATACCTGCTACTGATGTTGCACTTCTGTACTCTTAGTAGGCATTAGAAGTAAGTAGAAATAGATCGTTATTGCTTAAGGTCTGTGAGTATAAAATCAGTCATAAATGGTACTTTTATCTCTTGACGAATTTCTGCTTGCATTCTTAGAGTAATATACAACTGATGTTGTTTATATGTTAATGTATGAATGAGTGGACTACCATTTGGCACTTTTGTATGGTGGAGTCATTGATTTGTGCTTAATACATGAATAACTGATTATGCGATATGCTGTTCAAAACCGTTTTGCTTAACTTTTTATGCAGGATGGTTCATCTTAATTGATTTATATTCTCATAATAGCTGAATAATCTTCATTACCAGTTATTGTGTGAAATCTTTCTAGATCGCATAATGGAAAAAGTTCTATCTCGGGTTAGCGTAGATTAGATGTGTTGTTCTTGATAGATTAAAGTAGTATAAAATTCAGTCTCAGAGTTTAGAATTAAATTAGCTTAGAAATAATTCCAGATTTTCATTATCATATTCTACACACACACACATCACCAAACTCTACACACACACACCCCTTAGAACGGGAAGTTGTTCCCGTTATCCCCAGTCGGACCCGCTACACCAAATGGGCACGGAGCCGCCAACCAGGTTCCTGACCGGGTGGGTATCCCCCTTGTTGTTGACTCGATTTCAGGGCCCTCAACAGGACCTCTGCTAATACTTCGGCCACTTCCGGAGCAGCTACTTCTGCCTCTCCTTCCATTCCTGTGCCAACGCCTCTACTACTTGTTCGGTATTTATAATCTCTGGTGGTGGTGACATAATGCTTTCTAACAGTGCTCATGTCGTCTATGGCAAGTTTGCAAATTCAAGAGTCTCCTTGAAAGTCTCGAAGAATTATCGGTTCATGGGTGCCTGAGAGCTCAACAACTCAATTCTCAAAATGCCAAGTGTTTCATGCTAGACAACCACTTGTAATTTATAGGGCATTTTGAATTCAAATCCGACTGTTCCCCCCAAATTTGGTTCATTAATGCCAGATTGGCGGCAGATTTTCAAGGAGCTGAGCCATAAATTTCATCTTAAATGCCCACAGCCCGCTCCATTTGGCCTCACTTCTACCATGAAATCATAAACAGTGACTTTAACGGTCACTTTCTGGCCAACCTGCGTGATTTATTCCTGGGTAGCGCAGCTCCCTCCGTGTTGCTGTGGATCCTATGACACTTTCGTGCATTGCACCATCCACCAATCGCACAGCTCCCCAACTCAAGAAGTGTAATTTATAGTCTCGTGCCTCCTTTCAGCTGCTTGGAGCGCTAAGACTATGCTACATTCATTTAGTCACATGGTCGAACCGCCGGTGTATGGCTTCAAGCGACTGCCATTCACCTTTCCTCGGAAGGGTTCTCCATTAAATTTGACTAGCTGTACCGCTCCTCCGTCGGTAATCTCCTTAATGACATAAGGCCCTAACCAGTGCATCTTGAACTTCCCTAGAAATTTATCAAACATACTATCATATAACAAAACTAGGTCATTTACCTTAAATGTGCGCAGCTTAATATGTCGATCATGCCATGCCTTTTCATGTTGCTTTTGTACCTGTTGGTGAAACCCAGCTAGAAATCTCTCTTCCTCAAGATCATCCATCTGTGCGAGCCTCTCCTCTAGGGCTCTGTGATCCGTCATACCTATGAGCATTGCTATGCATAGACTAAGCATGATATATTCCATGGGCATCACTGCTTCAACACCATAGACAAGCCTAAAAGGGGTTTGTCCCATCAACTTCTTGCATTTTTTCGATAATCCCACAGTACTGCAGGTATGTGTAGGTCCCAATCACTTTTCTAAGCATTACAAACCTTGATCAGTGAATTTTCAAGCACTTTGTTGAACGCTTCCACCATCCTGTTAGCCTGTGGGTGATAAGGCATGCTCTTCTAGTGATATACCTGAAATTCCTCCGTTAGCGCATTAATTGTCTCATTCAAGAAGTGCTTACCATGATCACTCATCAAGATCTTTGGACAACCAAATCATGTTAGTACGTGCTCAAAGAGGAAATTTGCAGCGGTCGTGCTTGTGCATTCCTTCACAGGTTGTGCCTCCACCCAATGAGTCAAATACTCCGTCACAGTGATAATGTACCTTGCTCCTAGCTTTCCTTGGGGCTGAATGGGTCCCAAAAAATCTATCACCCACTTCTCAAAGGGTTGCAATGTCATCTGAGAATTCAAAGGCATCTCATCCCTCCACGATGGCCTGCTATTCCTTTGACAAATGTCGCACGCCCTGCAATATGCTTTTGAGTTCTGATGGAGGGTTTGTTGGGTCCCTATAATACTAGTGATTACCCCATTACTATTGTAGTTATACCCCTTATTTATATTGTTGTGCCCCTATTACCCCCATGTTGTTATTTCTGTGCCCCATGGAATCCCTCTATTGTTATTTTTGTGGCTTTATATTATTATTGTTAGGTCGGCTGGATTATATTGTGACTCCTTAGACTCCTATATATAGAAAGGAGGTTTTGTCATTTGAATCATCGAAGAATTGTTCATTTATGTAATGTGAAGGAGGTTTCCCCCTCAAAGAGGCTGAATTCTAAGGCGTTTGATCTATCTTTTCTATCTTTTCTTGAGCTGGTTTCATAACATTTGGTATCAGAGTTTTGGATTCTAGGGTTTCGCTGCTCCAAACAGGTCATCGTGGAATTTTCGATATAACTTTTTTTCTGTGACGTTTCAGAAGTCGCAAAAAAAACCTATTTGAGAAGAAATCGCTCTGAACCTTGGGTGTGAATTTCAGAGCTTTTTGCGCGACATTTGCGGAGATATGATCTGAGGAAGTTGGTATTTTTGCAGACTCCTGAATTACATTCAAAACAGGTGACCTGGGGAAAATCGTCATAACTTTCTCTCTGGGGATCGGATTGAAACTTCGTAAGAAGGTACAGAAAGAGGACGGATTTAGTTTCTTGTATGCTTGTTTCAAATCCAAAGGTCGAAACAGTGACTCGTGGCACGTCATACAAGTTCGCGCTACTGAACTAGTCTATAAGCGAGTCACTGTGGGAGATTTCACATAACTCTTCCTTGGAGAATCCAATTTGGGTCAGACTTGTGGCATTGGAAAGAGGACACAGAAGGCTACTACAGCTCACAAATTCAGAAGTAGATGATTGGAAAGTACAGAGATACATCAGAGGCAATATCGAGCTCCTACAAAGTGAAAAAAGGTGTGTAGATTTTCTTAAATTTTTGCTTAAGCTTGGTTTGAAAATTTATTTTGAAGGAATTCAAAGGGCATAGTAGAGCATTATTATTGGTAACTGATGCCCCGAGGAAAGAAAATGCAAACACCTAGTAAGAAACCTGAAAGCTCTAGCATGACTCATGAAGAAGAGGAAGAAATACAACATGATATATCAAAATTTCAAGACCAAGTGCAACAACTGTCCCTTGCACAAAAAGGAACAGAATCTAAGATGGATGGTTTAAAGAAAGATGTAGAAGCTAAGATGGATGGTTTAAAGAAAGGTGTAGAAGCTAATATGGATTGTTTAAAGAAAGGTGTAGAAGCTAAGATGGATGATTTGAAGACAGACATGGACGAATTGAAGATAAATATGAATAAGTTGCTACAACAAATAGTCCCTAAGGGTGAAAGGGTACTAAAGGAAATTCATGATGAGAACAAAAGAAATGTTAATCATGATTCCATAGACGCTAATGTTGGATTGAAGACTCACCATATTCCAAAAATCGATATAAGGAAGTTTGATGGCAAGGATCCGCCCACATGGATATTACAGATGGAGCAGTTCTTCGATCTCAATAATGTGCAAAACACACAAAAGGTACGTATGGCAACTGTATATTTGGAACCAAATCAGTTTGTATGGTATCAATGGCTTTGCTCTCGTAAACAATTTATCACTTGGGCAATTTTTACGGAAGAATTGATAGCACATTATGAAGATACAAAAAGCAACACTTTTTTTAGCCAATTGATAAGTCTCAAACAAAAGGGTTCAGTAATGGAGCACATTGAGGAGTTCCAAAAATTGAACATAAGGGTAAAAGATATTCCAGAGGAGCATAGGATTGATGTGTTCATAGGGTCTTTAAAGGATAATATCCAACATGATGTTCACCTTTGGGAACCTGATTCATTAGAGAAGGCATTCAGGTTAGCAAGAAAAATGGAAAGCAAAATTATGGCAACCAGGAAGCATACCACTCACAACTATAAAGACGGAAGTGTTGTTGCCCCTAGTCTTCCACAACCTATAAGGTTGACACCACAACAATTGGAAGAAAAAAGAGCAAAAGGGCTTTGTTACAGTTGTGATAGCAAATACACTAAAGGTCATAAGTGTGCTGAGAAGAAATTATTCTACATAGATTGTGAAGAGGAAGAAGAAAAGGAGCAAGAAAGGTCAAAAGAAGAAGATATACTCCAGGAAAAAGCCTAGATGAAGAAAAAATAAATCCGACCATATCTTGTAATGCATTGGTGGGAATTAACACTCCTCAAACCATCAAGATAGAAGGAAAAATCAAGAAGAAAAAGTTAATAGTGTTGATTGATTCAGGAAGCACCCACAATTTTATTCATTGTAGGGTAGCAAAAGAATTGAATTGCTTCCTATATCCAGCACCAGAGTGTCAAGTGATGATTGCAAATGGAGGAACAATAAATTGCTCTGGAAGATGCCATAATATCAAGCTATCCATGGGAGAATATGTATTGACTAGCCCAATGCTTTCCATTCCAATGGGAGGTGCTGATGTTGTACTAGGAGTCCAATGGCTACAATCCTTGGGTACAATAGCTTTTAATTTTCAAGAACTTTTCATCAAATTTTCTACGGAAGGAAAGGAAGTTGAATTAAGGGGTATTGCAGGGAAACCAGGAAAGATAATCAGCTCTAATGGTATGACAAAGCTTCTAAAAAAGGAGCAAAGAGGTGTAATTGCACAATTATGTTCGCTAGATGTTTCCACATCGGAATCATCTATTTCTCCATATCTCCAAAAAGTCCTGGACAATCATTCCAAGGTATTTGAGACTCCCAAAGGTCTCCCACCTATGTGTGATCATGATCATGCTATTCATCTGATTCCAGGAAGTGTTCCTCCAAACATCAGGCCGTACAGATATCCCTATGTCCAAAAAAGTGAAATTGAACATATGGTTGCAGAAATGCTAGAGGCTGGTATAATTCAACTAAGTCAAAGTTCTTTCTCTGCTCCAGTAGTATTGGTGCACAAGAAGGATGGATCATGGCGCATGTGTCCAGATTATAGGGAGCTCAACAAGCTCACTATTAAAGATAAGTTCCCCATTCCTGTCATTGATGAATTACTGGATGAATTGCATGGATCAATTTACTTCACCAAGTTGGATCTTCGTTCGGGATATCATCAAATCAGAATGAAGATTGAAGACATTCCGAAAACGGCATTTAGAACTCATGAGGATCATTATGAATTTTTGGTCATGCCTTTTGGCCTTACCAATGCACCTTCAACATTTCAAGGTTTGATGAATTCAATTTTCAAACCATTCCTTAGAAAATTTGTGTTAGTATTTTTTGATGATATACTAATCTACAGCAAGTCTTCGAAGGATCATGTTGAACATGTTGACAAGGTGCTACAACTATTGGAGGAGAAACAATTATATGCAAAAAGATCCAAATGTTTCTTTGGAGTCCAGGAGGTGGAATATTTGGGTCATATTGTATCTCATGAAGGAGTTAAGGTAGACCCTAGCAAAATTAAAGCCATTAAGGAATGGAAAATCCCCACATCCATAAAGCATCTGCGAGGATTTCTTGGGTTGACAGGGTATTATCGCAAATTTGTTAAGAATTATGGGAGAATAGCAGCACCTCTAACAACATTATTGAAGAAAGATGCATTTTCATGGACTCCAGAAGCAACAAAGGCCTTTGAACATCTTAAAGAGGCAATGTGCCAAGCACCGGTCTTAGCTACACCGGACTTCACAAAAACCTTTATTGTGGAATGTGATGCTTCAGGAAATCGAATTGGTGTTGTTCTAATGCAAGATGAAAGACCCATTGCTTTTGAAAGTCGTCCAATCAAGGGAAAGTTTTTAAGCAAAGCTATTTATGAGAAGGAAATGTTGGCAATACTCCATGCACTTAAGAAATGGCGACCCTACCTAATGGGAAGACACTTCAAGGTAAAAATGGATCATGATAGCCTTAAATACTTTTTAGAACAAAGATTATCCTCTGAAGAGCAACAAAAGTGGGTCACAAAGATGTTGGGTTATGACTTTGAAATCATCTACAAAAAAGGGAAGCAAAATGTGGTGGCAGATGCACTCTCAAGAAAGAATGAGGATGTGGAAGCATTGTTGTGCGCCATTTCTATTATCCAACCACATTGGATAAACGAAGCAAGGGAGGAATGGAAGAATGATGAAGAAGTGTGGGCACTTATTCGAAAGCTAAAACAAGATTCCAGTACGTCTGATACATTTAGCTGGAAAAATGATTCGTTATGGTACAAAGATCGCTTATACCTCTGTAAGAATTCCCAGCTAAAACAAAAGATTCTTATGGAATTGCACACTTCTCCTTTAGGAGGGCACTTAGGATTTTTAAAAACTTACCACAGGGTTAAGAAGGAATTTTTTTGGGATGGCCTTAAATCAGATATTCAAAAGTTTGTGGCGAAATGTTTGGTTTGCCAACAAAATAAAGTTGAAACAATTAAGACACCGGGTCTATTAAAACCTTTATCCATTCCAAGCCAACATTGGGAGGAGGTTTCAATGGATTTTATCACAGGTTTACCCAAGTCTGAGGGAAAGAGTGTCATCATGGTGGTAGTTGAAAGACTTACCAAGTATGCACACTTTTGTGCATTATCACATCCATTTAAAGCCAGTACAGTTTCTACTGCATTTATGGAAACAATTCAAAAGCTACATGGAAACCCAAAGATTATTGTAAGTGACAAAGATCCCATTTTCACTGGAAATTTTTGGACAAAATTATTTTCTTATCTTGGTACTCAGTTAGCTCATAGCTCATCTTATCATCCTCAATCTGATGGGAAAACTGAGATAGTAAACAAATGTTTGGAAGGATATCTTCGTTGCTTTGTATCTGATAAACAGACACAATGGGTCAAATGGTTGCCTCTGGCTGAATGGTGGTATAACACTTCCTTCCATACAGCAACAAAAATGAGCCCATTTATGGCACTTTATGGGTATCAACCACCATCCATCACATCATATTTAAGAGAAAATTCTAAGGTTTAGGCAGTGGAACATCACATCGAACATCAACAACAAGTCCTCCAACTCTTAAAGGATAACCTCGTGTTGGCACAAAATAGAATGAAACAACAGGCAGATCAACATCGCAGTGAAAGAAGTTTTGATGTAGGTGATTGGGTATTCCTACGGCTACAACCATACAATAAAATCTCCCTAAAGCAAGCTAAGAAGGATAATAAATTATCACCAAAGTATTATGGTCCGTACAAGGTGTTGCAAAAGATTGGTACTATGGCATACAAATTGGAGCTTCCTGCAGCTTCTCGATTGCACCCAGTTTTCCATGTTTCATGTTTAAAGAAGGTTATAGGCGACAAGCTCCCAGTTCAAACAATATTTCCAGAACTTGACGAGGAAGGAAAAATTATATTGGAACCGGAAGCAGTCACAGAAACAAGAACTCGACAGCTACGAAATCGATCAATTTCAGAGTATCTTATCAAGTGGAAGAACTTATCCGCTGAAGATTCCACATGGGAGGATGAGAATTTTATGCAGAAGTATCCATAACTACTCAAGCGTTGAGGACAACACTTTTTTGAAGGAGAGGGGCATGTTGGGTCCCTATAATACTAGTGATTACCCCATTACTATTGTAGTTATACCCCTTATTTATATTGTTGTGCCCCTATTATCCCCATGTTGTTATTTCTGTGCCCCATGGAATCCCTCTATTGTTATTTTTGTGGCTTTATTTTATTATTGTTAGGTCGGCTGGATTATATTGTGACTCCTTAGACTCCTATATATAGAAAGGAGGTTTTGTCATTTGAATCATCGAAGAATTGTTCATTTATGTAATGTAAAGGAGGTTGCCCCCTCGAAGAGGCTGAATTCTAAGGCGTTGATCTATCTTTTCTATCTTTTCTTGAGCTGGTTTCATAACAGGGTTGGCCACCACAACCCTACATGTAGAATCTTCTGGGCAGTCGCTCTCCCTTCATAATGTCCTCCCACGGTGCCCCCATGAGTGTCTGCGAGGATGCTGCTTCTTTCGAACTTAGGTACATACCGTCGCAATATCTCATTAGTCCCCATCTTGTACAGATTCCCAACAATGACAGAGAAATCTTTCGTGCACACCAATAATTCCTTCTTTTGCTGGACAGTGTATCCTTCTCGAGCAGTTATTATTGTTAGGAAGTGTATTATATCCTCAAAATTATCATCGGGGATGCATACTACAAATAGTTGTGCGTCAGGTAATCCCTCCTCCAAATTAGTGGGCTCTTACCTTGTTTCGATGTGCGACAGATGGTCTGGTCCCACGTTCATTCGTCCAGGGTTCACAATAACTTCAAAATCATACTCCTGGAACAATAAAAGCCACCTGCAGATTCTCCCCCCTAACACAAGCTTATTGACCAGGTACTTCAACGCGGAGTGATCTGTATACATCTTAAAATGGACTCCCAGCAAGTAGTGCATATACTTCTAGAGCGCATACACTATAGCTAGCCCTCCGTGCTCAGTGGTGGAGTAGTTATTCTTTGCTTTTGATAATCTTCGGCTTGCAAATGCAATAGGATGGTCCAAGCCTTCTCTACCAACCTGTGTCAGTATTACTCCCAGCACTATACATGACGCGTCGACATGCAGATGAAATGCTTTCTTCGAGTCCGGGAAGACTAGAATCAACATGGTGACAATCTTTTATTTTAATATATCCAAGCTCTTCTTACAATCATCGTTTCAGTAGAATGTGACATCCTTCTTCAACAATTTCTCCATAGGTGTGGTGATCTGAGCATAGCCTTTGATAAACTTTATGTAATATCCCGTATGTCCCAGGGTAGCGCACAGATGCTTCACACTCCTAAGTGATTCCAAGTTCAATATCACCGCTATCTTTGCGGGATCTACCATCAATCCCTGTCTGCAAACAACATTCCCCAACAGGTTCCCAAAAGGAACACAAAACAGACACTTCCTGAGATTGAGCACGATCTGGTATCATCGACAGGTATCCAGCATCAGGCACAAGCTTGCTACATGGTGTTTTACTAGCCCAAACACGATCCAGTCATCAAAATATACCTCCAAGAACTTATGAATAAATTCCTTGAATGTAGCCACAACTACACGCGACAAGACCGCAGGCACATTCTTCAATCCAAATGGAATTACAATGTACTAAAAAAAAACCCCACTCAGTTGTGAAGGTTGTCTTGCTCCTGTTCTCCAGCACGATTTTGTTTTGGTGGTACCGAGAGAACCCATCAGTAAAGGAATATGATTCTTGGCCTCCTACATTGTCCAACACTTCCTCAGTGAACAGAATTGGGAAAGGATCATGTACATAAGCGTCATTCAGTTTTCTGAGATCCACACATATCCTTATTTCATCATTCTACTTCTTTTCCTGTACCACCATTGGACTTACCCAATCAGATTCTTCCACATGCTTAATGATGCCTTCCACGAGCATCTTGTCTAGCTCTAAGTGGACCTTCTCCTTATATTTCAGATTGAGACAGTAAGGTCTTTTCTTAACTAGCTTCACGTCGGGCTTTAATGTGATCTTCATCATACCTAGGTCCCTGATTATCCCCTTCAGATCCATGAACTTGGTAGGGAATAAATCCTAGTATTCACAAAGCAATTCAACGACCTTGTCCACTGTCGCGTCATCCCAGTAGTCTCCAATCTTCACGAATTCGGGTTCTGCCTCCGCACCAATGTTTACTTGTTTCGTTTTCAACGGCGCGGTGATATCAAGTTTCTCAATCTATTGTCCTTTAACCTCACGATGACCTTCTGTTTCTGGAATGTTAATGTTCTGCAAATCCTCTTCCTCTTCTTTGGTAGTTACATTATAACATTCTAGCACGTGACTCAGCTGAGTAGCCCATTCAGGCTAAATCAGGTCTAAAGGATCTTGCGGTATCCTAAATATTGCTGCTTTCACCTCTTGTAGCGCTTCATCAATACTGTCAAACCCATCCTCAAAACTGAATGTTATCATGAATCTTTTGTGTAGGATATCCCATTCATCTGTCCCATGGTGGAGCTCGATTTCTACATTCCAGTTCATCGCGACAATATCCAGGGTGTGATAGAAGAAGTGCACCCATTCAGGTTGGGGCTTTTCTCCATAAGCCTGGGTCCATTTGGCCAAATGCACGCGCGGATCATCCTGCCCATCATACTTGTCTGTCATTCGCATCTTAGGCTTCCCGAATTGTGATCTCATCATCCTCCTACATTCATGCCAATCATCAAAGCTTCCCTTATGCATACCCCACCATCTTGCGGGCATACCACGCAATGCCCAGTCCAACCCTTGGAAGCGCTGTTTTTCTGGTACTTCCCTTTCAAATGCATCCAAAAAGATATCTACCTCATTCAAGCCATCATAATTAGGCATATTTCTTACCTCTGACGACACACAATGCAACGACTAGGTCATCATGTTACAACTCAACGTAGTTACTTCATGTAACATATTCGACCAGCGTTCTAGTTCCTCATCAGACTTCAAGGTGCATGAACTCTCACGATCTCATGTAATTCATCCATATACTGTTGGGTTCACCCAGTCTTGGTCTCGCATTGTTATCTTATAGATACAGTCCAGATCGCATCACTCTCATAGTCGTAGACTAGTTTAGTATAGCGCCATCCCTCAGCAAGATGCAGGGGTATTATTATGCGTAGCGATTTCTTCTCAAATATCATCTTCCGATTATTTAGGTTGAGTACTCTGTTCATATCACTAGCCTAATCAATTCCTAGGAGTGCAGGATAGGGATTGTTGTCATCCACTATCTCTATTACTTCAAAATCGGCTAGCGCGCTCACACCTTCAATATCCACAGTCACCCCCTGCAATCGCCCTATGGGGATGATCTTCTGTTGATTCACCATCCTCAGCTAAATCAGAGAACATTCCAGCACGGGTCTCCCCATCTATTCCCAAGTATGTTTCGGTAGGACGTTCGCATCTCACCACAGGTCCAAAATAACCTGATCCATTTCATACTCTCCTATCTACACGGTTAGTGTCATCTCCTGTCTCGTTCTTGTTTTAAGCTTGCCAATCTTTCATACTATGCACGACTCTCCTGACGTGGTTCCAACACATCTATTGATGAGCTCTTGTAACCCTTTCACAGCCTTACTATCACATAGTAACTTCATACAAGTCTCCAAGAAAGTTGTGAGCATATAGGGGTCCATCTCTTGATCAGGCTTATCCTTGATTCCTGAGGTGGAGGCCTCAGCAAAGCTCTTCTTAGCTTCCATGAAGGTTTCACATGCGCCCTCCAAATCGAACTCAGCCTCCTTCACCGGAGCTTTGTGGACCCATGTACTATCTTCTGGCTGTTTCCCCTTGCCATGTCTTATCGCAATTCCACTTCTGAGCACTATATTTACATTTGGATCCTTTTCACATGGCTCAAACCTCATCATCTACAGGTTCTGATCCGGCGGAGGTGGTAGCACCCCTTTGTCACGTATCCTAGCTATCAGCGTAGGACAGTCTTCCGTTTCATGATCAAGCATCATGAAATACTTGCACGAAGGACATTTTGGGTTAGTGCAATCACAGGAACATTGTAATGGTCCTCCACAATTGTAGTAGATCAATTGTCCCCAACGTCTACGAGGTCCTCCTCCGCCTTGTCCTCATCTGCGCCCCTCAAATCCTGTCTGCGCCATCTCTGCACTCTGGTAAGGGGGCTGCATTTCGGCCTAAACCCTGTAAGCGGGTGTTCTTTCCATCATCAACTCATAACTCCTACAATTACGCTAACCATGTCATACTGACCTACAAAAATTGTAGAATAGTTGTTGCGGTGTCTACACAAATTTCTGCAACAAGTGACAGTTATTCGTAGCATGTTTTCCTGCTACCTGACCTATAGCGCACCATAATGCAAGCCCCACGCTTGGTCCTGCTTGAGTTTCTGACCTTAAAGGCATCGGTCCTCCTCCTATAAGGTAGTTCACAAATAACGAACAATGGTCTTTGTCATGTCCTTGACTTTTGCATTTCAGACAACATACCTCTTCACGCACTTTTGGTCGAACTGTCTTGTCTTACTTCAAGCTTTTCATTTCAAGGCAAATATTTTTCAACTGCGCATGGATCTGTTGAACCCCTAGATTTGGGTCCTGCATTGGTGTTTCATGTAGCCTCATTGCGATCTCCAAGGCCTCTGCTTGAGTTGTTAGCTTCTACTGCGACAACACAACCCTTAAGTGTGGCAGGAGAAAAGCCACAAACCACTTGTGATGATGTCCATCTATAAAATTCATGTTGGCTTCGCGGATTGTACACTTCAACCTTTGATCTAGTTCCCAAGGTGTCTTGCTTGGTTGCATCAAGATTTCTTTCAACCCTACAATAGGCTGTGCTTCAGATTTAGGCCTAGTGAATTCTTTATTCAGTGCTATGTGGATGTCTGCCATTCCAACATTTGGATTATCATTAGCATACTTGATATACCAGGTTAGCGCACGATCTTGCAGAGAACTAACCAATGTCGCCTTCTTCATGTTGTCATCTGTAACACCCTGAGCTTCCCATATAGCTTTTACAACGAACCAAAATTGGTTTGGGTACTCATTTCCAAAACCTTTGAACAAAGGTAGATTCATTGAGTTTTCCATACTGAAATGCGGTGGAGGTGGAGGTGGTATGGGTGAAGTTGGAGGCGATGGTGGTGAAGTTGGAGGTGGTGTGGGTGGAGGTGGTATTCGCGGGAATCCTTTTCTTATTAATTGAATATCACTTCATGGAAAAACCTTCACTATCCCTTCTTGGTCACCTCACGGAGGTGAAATCAATGGACTATACTCCAGACCCTTTTTTCCTTCGTTCCTATAAGTTTTTTCACTTCGCGTAGTTCTGAACATCGAGGTAGATGCATAACCCATTTTTCGCACAATAACATTTTAATCCAGGTATTCAAAGATTTCACGTACTTACCTCGCGGTCCTTTGAAAAAGCATTGCTCCACTTTGCTGTGGTTGGCTGAGGTGTCAACCGTGAATTCAGTCACAAATCCTCCTATGATGCGATCGAGCCAATGGTAGATAGTGCAGGCGATCTTATCCTCTGATTCTTCTAACCTTCACACTAGCTCCGGGATCCACACAATAGGACCGTCAAGTTTCCACCTTCCTTGGCTATCTATTAGCTTCGCTATCCAGTCATATAGCTCAATCGGAAAGGAGAAGAAATAGATCTTGTGGATCTCTATATACAGTTAACTGTCTAGCCACTATTCTTTTTTCAGACGTGGGTTTCTATTCTCCTGTGATGCGAATTCATGGATCTTCCTACCCAACTAGTCTCCAATCTCCTTTTTAGTTGGATTCCAGTGATACACCATCACACTTTTCTTATGCAGATTCCGGTCCCAGCAACGGAACCATTTGTTGGCTTGAGGGGGCCTAACCCGGGTTCAGCATTAATTATCCAAACAAATCCCTACACTACTGGACCTTTTGGCATTAGTCCGTGGAGCACAGACTGAAGTCTCACCCAAAGTAGTATGGGAGGATGCTAGAACCAAGTTTCCGCACCCTGAGATGGTTGTGATGTCGTTTGATTCCCTCTATCCTTGCCCTCGCGTAGGTTCCTTCGCTCTAGGGCTTACAAGACTAGCCCTCTATTCCAGCATTCAATACCTCTGCGGAAGGGTACGATCGACCTTTGCGTAGCCCTAACTTGCTGCTCAGGTACCTTCGTGTTGCTAAGGCAGCTTGCTGTGCAGATTCCCCAATTAGTCTAAGTGACTTGCTTATCTTATCAAACAATTATAGTTAACATCGCGTAAACAGATATTTGTAAATGCATTCAGTTATTCAACGTAATTGCATTCATTCATGCATCACATAAGCATAATAAAGGAAATTCATAAATAACATATCAATATGCATCAACGGAACAAAGACACGGAAATTGTAGAATATCTCTCTGTATTGATATCTTCCAAGTGTTTACAAACTCTGTCCACCCTGCGCACACAGCTGCAAGGGTCCGTGCACTCAGCTGCGGACTTCCTACCCTAGGCCTCTGCACATTCAGTTGCAGAGCCTCTACCTAGGCTACAACCCAAGACTTAGACTTCTTACTTTAGAGCTAGGACTCTCTTACATGATCGATGCCTCCAACTACTTAGAGCTTAGCTCTTTTTATACAATCCCATTGTTTGCTGACCACAGGTCTCTTACAACTGACTTTACTTTACAAAACTAAGGGCGGACTACCCTTTTTGACACATGACACCTTTGTGCTCCGCGACCACAAAATGCAAATTATTTACAATCTTATTACAAAATTTGACTCAAACATGGGCGTTTAGCCCCAAAACTGCCCTTGGGGGATCCTGCTCCCAATAGTATCATAGGGAAACCATGAAAGATAATGAGCTCTAATGCCATGACAAAACTTCTAAAGAAAGAACAACGAAGCATAATTGCATAATTATGATTGCTAAAGGTTCCCACATCAAAATCATCTATTTCTCCAGATCTCCAAAATGTCTTGGACAATGGTTGCAAGGTATTTGAGACTCCCAGAGGCGTCCCACCTATTCTTGATCATGATCATGATATTCATTTGATTCCAAGAAATGTTCCTCCAAACATGATTCCTTACAGATATCCTTATGCCCAAAAGAGTGAAATTGAATGTATTGTTTCAGAAATGCTAGAGGCTGGTATAATTCAACCTAGTCAAAGTTTTGAAATTGAATGTATTGTTGCAGAAATGCTAGAGACTGGTATAATGCAACCTAGTCAAAGTTCTTTCTCTGCTCTAATAATATTGGTGCACAAGAAGGATGGATCATGGCACATGTGTCCGCATTATAGGGAGTTCAAAAAGCTTACTATTAAAGATAAATTTCCCATTCTCGTCATTGACGAATTATTGGATCAATTGCATGGATCAATTTACTTCACCAAGTTAGATCTTCATTAAGGATATCATCAAATCAGAATGAAGATTGAAGACATTCCGAAAACAACATTTAGAACTCATGAGGGTCATTATGAATTTTTGGTCATGCCTTTTGGCCTTACTAATGCACCTTTTACATTTGAAGGTTTGATGAATGCCATTTTCAAACCCTTCCTTAGAAAATTTGTGTTAGTATTTTTTATGATATACTAATCTACTGAATGTCTTGGAAGGATCATGTTCAACATGTTGACAGGGTGCTCAACCTATTGGAGGAGAAACAATTATATGCAAAAACCTCAAAATGTTTCTTTGGAGTACAAGAGATGGAATATCTGGGTCATATTGTATCTCATGAAGGTGTTAAGGTAGACCCTAGAAAAATTAAATCCATTAAGGAATGGAAAATCCCCACATTCATAAACCATCTGCGAGGATTTCTTGGGTTGAGAGGGTATTATCGCAAGTTTGTTAAGAATTATGGTAGAATATCAGCACCACTAATAACATTATTGAAGAGAGATTCATTTTCATGGACTCTAGAAGCAACAAAGGCCTTCGAACATCTTAAAGAGACAATGTGCCAAGCACCGGTTGTAGCTGCTCCAAACTTCAGAAAAACCTTTATTGTGGAATGTGATGCCTTAGGAAATGGAATTGGTGTTGTTTTAATGCAAGAAGAAAGACCCATTGCTTTTGAAAGTCTTCCAATCAAAGGAAAGTATTTATAGAAAGCTATTTATGAGAAGGAAATGTTTGCAATACTACATGCACTTAAGAAATGGCGACCTTACCTAATGGGAAGATACTTCAAGCTAAAAACGGATCATGATAGTCTTAAATAACTTTTAGAACAAAGATTATCTTTAGAAGAGAAACAAAAATGGGTCACAAAGATGTTGGGTTATCACTTTGAAATCATCTACAAAAAAGGGAAACTACATGTTTTTGCAGATGGACTCTCAAGAAATGATGAGGATGTGGAAGCATTTATTTGCACCATTTATATTATCCAACCAGATTGGATAAATGTAGCAAGGGATGAGTGGAAGAATGAGGAAGATGTGTGGGCACTCATTCAAAAGCTACAAAAAGATCCTAGTAAATCTGATACATTTAGCTGGAAAAATGATTCGTTATGGTACAAAGATCACTTATACCTTTGTAAGAATTCCCAACTCAAACAAAATATTCTTATGGAATTGCACACCTCTCCCTTAGGAGGGAACTTAGGATATTTAAAAAATTACCAGAGGGTTAAGAAGGAAGTTTTATGGGATGGCCTTAAATATGATATTCAAAAGTTTGTGGCAGAATGTTTGGTTTGCCAAAAAAAAATAAAGTTGAAAAGACCCTAGGTCTATTACAACCTTTATCCATTCCAAGTCAATGTTGGGAGGAGGTGTCGATGGATTTTATGACAGGTTTACCCAAGTCTGAAGGAAAGAGTGTCACCACGGTGGTAGTTGATAGACTTACCAAGTATGCCACTTTTGTGCACTATCTCATCAATTTAAAGCCAGTATAGTTGCTACTGCATTTATGGAAACAATTCAAAAGCTACATGGGAACCCAAAGATTATTGTAAGCGACAAAGATCCCATTTTCATTGGAAATTTTTGGACATAATTATTTTCTTGTCTCAGTACTCAATTAGCTCATATATCATCTTATCATCCTCAATCTAATGGGAAAAATAAGATAGTAAACAAATGTTTGGAAGGATATCTTCATTTATTTATATCTGGTAAACAGAGACAATGGTCAAATGGTTTCCTCTGGCTGAATGGGGGTATAACACTTCCTTCCATACTTTAGCTAAAATGACCCCATTTATGGAACTTTATGGATATCATCCATCATCCACACATCATATTTAAGAGAATATTCTAAGGTTCAAGAAGAGGAAGCTCACATCGAGTATCAACAACAAGTTCTCCATCTCTTAAAAGATAACCTCACTTTGGTGCAGAATAGAATGAAAAAAAAGGTAGATCAACATCGTAGTGAAAGAAGTTTTGATGTAGGTGACTGGATATTTATATGTCTTGAACCATATAAACAAATGTACCTCAAGAAAGATAAGAAGTATAATAAATTATCACCAAAGTAATATGGTTCATACAAGGTGTTGCAAAAGATTGGTATTATGGCATACAAATTGGAGCTTCTTGTAGCTTCCTGAGTGCACCCAGTTTTCCATGTTTCATGAGTAAATAAGGTTATAGGTGACAAGCTCCTAGTTCAAAAAATATTTCCAGAACTTGATGAGGAAGGAAAAATCATATTGGAACCTGAAGTAGTCATAGAAACAAGAACTCGATAACTATGAAACCGATCAACTTCAGAGTATCTCATCAAGTGGAAGAACTTACCCATTGAAGATTCCACATGGGAGGATGGGAATTTTATACAGAAGCATCCTGAACTACTCAAGAATTGAGGACAACACTTTTCTGAAGGAGATGGGCATGTTAGGTCCCTATAATAATAGTGCATTCTCTTATTAGTATTGTCATTGTAGCCCCTTTTTGTTATTGTTGAGCCCATGTTGTCCCCATATTGTTATTATTGTGCCCCATAGAAGCCCACTATTCTTATTGTTGTGCCCTTACATTATTATTGTTATGTCGGCTGTGATTATATTTTGACCCCTTAGACTCCTATATATAGAAAGGAGGTATTGTCATTTGTATCATCCAAGAATTTTTCATTTGTGTAATGTAAAGGAGGTTTCCCCCTCGAAGAGGCTAATTTTGAAGTTGTTGACCTATCCTTTCTTATATTTTGCGAGCTGGTTGCATAACAAAGAGGGGTCATGACCGTTAGAGCGAGGTTTATCTCTACAATATAGACCACATATATGGAAGATGGTTTGCAGAAGTACGTGTAGAGATAACAAATCGAAACGAGGGTGGAACTTGAGTAGAAAATTGAGAAAAATAAATGTGCCATATGAGGAATGGATTGACATGAAGAGGAGTTGATTTTAGTGGATTGTCCATAGAGTCTTGGATAGAGATCTAAAGCATCCTATAAATAGTTGGTAAATGGACTGTTAGTGGATAATTTGTGACCCTAATTTAGTCATCTACAAATTGCTAGAAGGATGATAAGAGGAGTAGTTCAAATTTGTTCATAGATTGGACTAAAACGAAATTGGTACACAAGAATAGTGATTTCCAGAGGACTCAAATCACTATTATGTGGAAGATTTGAGGAGCCCTAGTTGAAGGTAGTGTTTTGGACCTTAGATCAATAAAAAATTGATTGTGGTTGCGTAACTTGATGGCAGTCCAAGTATAGTTGCAGGGTTGTTAGGTGACTAGCAAAGAAGAGCCCTAAGTCCCGTACTTGTGAAGGAAAACAAGACTCATAGAAGGGTAGGTGTATTGGGCCTAACGACGTGAAAAATTTGAAGGACTAAAGTATCAGTCAATTAGGCTAGCCAACTAGCCCTAGTTCATTGTTTTATAGAGGATTGAGTCACTGAGAAGAAGGGAAACCTCCACAATCCTAGACTCGTCATCTTGGAGCAGGAATATGGAAAAAGTGGGTAGAATAAAGAGGTGTTCACAAATAGAGTTATGAAAAATTGATCAAAGAACCTAAGTGTTGCAGGCCTTGAATGAGAAAGGAGGTATCTAGAGGAATTTTTTTTTTGAGCTGAGTTCAGTAACTTAAAGGAGTTGAGTTCATTGATAGAGGTAGATTGAGGAGTTACATAATGAGAGGCAAGAGGACCTTACAGATGTGTTCAGGACACATGGACTGAAAGAGTTGTGTGTGGCCACCATCAAAAAGTAGGTTAAATTTTGTCTTGTTCAAGTTATATTGGTTGTCAAAGGATTAACACCAAGCCCTAATTGTATTCCTTGTATCGTGTGATTGTAAAGGCCACTATCCCTAGTATGAGAGCTCTAGCCTATTATATTATAGTTTATAATATAATTAAGAAGGGTTTGAAAACTTAAAAAAAATCATGTGCACTAGTTAATTCCATGATGTCTGTATATTTCTTTGTCCAAAGTAGATGTGTTGTGGCACTTGAGTTTGTTTGCATCAAAGATTCTAAGACCAAACCGATATTCTCATGTGATGTGGAAACTCAACATATGCCTTGTTCACCTAAGAACTACCTGTAGCTCATCTTAAGCTACTCATTTCCAATCTCAACTCATCCCACTTAACAAGTTACCAAGTCAAGGCTCATCACATCCAATCGTGGCCACAAAATAACTAAGCAACACAATTTACATCTTGACATGTCATAGCACCTGGTATGTCTTAGAATGCCTTGGCATTATGTGGCATGTGTTAGCATCCCCTACATTCCTTGGCATTCTTTGACACTCCTTAGCACACCCTAGCACTTCTTGGCATGCCTTGATACTTCAGCATATCTTGGAACTACCTAGCATATAACCTTGTCACTCTCTCCTTAACACAACTAGAACTCGTTGACACTCCCTATCACACACTCTTATTCATTCATTTACGTGCATTTTGATCTAGTTCTTCCTTATGTTTCCCCGACACTCCCTAATACTCCATGCCACGCATTGGCACACCTTGGCCCTTGACACATCTTGGCATTTTGCCCTAGCACTCTAGCATTCCTTGGAACTACCTAGCATACCTTATTACTCTCTCCTTAGCACACCTAGAGCTTACTGACACTCCCGGTCACAAACTCTTATTCATTCATTTCCATGCATTTTGACCTAGTGCTCCCTTATGTTTCCTTAGCACTCCTTAACACTCCTTGGCACATTTTGGTACACCCTAGCACCTAGGACATCTTGGCATGTTTCCCTTGCCTCCAGGGAAAATTTTAAGGATGGAAATTTATCTCAAAGTTTAGAAACCTTGGTGAATCTTACTAGTCCCTAATGTGCAAACTATAAAATATTTGGTGATATTTTTATAAAAATATTTAAATTTATAATGATTTTTTGTATAGTCTCTATAAGATTTTGGCAATCTTTGACGTAAAATAATTTTATACTATAAAAATTTGGGGAACCTTGTTTAGAAAAAATGGAAATTGGCAAATCTTTTTTTTAGGAAAAACATGGAAAATTAGCCCACTTGCAAATATTAGCCCCTAAAAGTTTCCCTGCTTGCCTCTAGCATGCCTTAACACTACCAAGAATACATTGTAACTCCCTCCTTAGCACACCTAGAACTCACTGAGCTTCCAATCAAAAACTTTTATTTGTTCATTTACAAGCATTTTGACATATTTCTCCCTTGTGTTTCCTTGGAACTCCAAGCTAACACTTCCTTGCATGCATTGGCACATCTTCGCCGCATGCCTCCCTAACACTCTAACATTTCTTAACACTGCCAAGAATGCCTTGTCACTCCTCCTTAGCACACTTGTAACTCACTGAAACTCCCTATCACACACTCTTGTTCATTCATTTCCATGCATTATGACCTAGTGCTCCCTTTTGCTTCCTTAGAACTCCCTAACACTCGTTGGCACACCTAGAAATCGCTAACAATCACTTTCACACATTCATATTCATTCATTTACATGCATTTGAAGCTAGGGCTCCCTTGTGTTTCCCTAGAACTTCATAACACTCCCTAGCATGCATTGGCATACCCTAGCACATGGCAGATCTTAACATGTTTCCCTGGCCTCTAGCATGCCTTAGCACTGCCTAACATACCTTGTCAGCTCCTCCTTAGCATGTCTGGATCTCACTGACACTTCACCTTATAAAATTTTAATCATTCATTTACATGCATTATTTTGACCTAGTGTTCCCTTATGTTTTCATGGCATGCCCTCATTTCCATTCATTTTGACCTAGTTCTCCCTCGTGTTTCTCTGGCACTCCCTAACACTCAACATGCATTGGCACACCTTGGAACTTGGGACATCTTCGTATGCTTCCCTACCACTCTAGCATGCCTTGGAATTGTTTAGCATATCTTTTCACTCCCTCCTTAACACACTTGAAACTCATTGACACTTCATCTATATCAATTTTAAATTATTACTCCCTTGTTTTTCCCTGGCATCTCGCCCAAACACTCCCTAGCATGCATTCACGCCACACCCTGGTGCTTGGAACATCTTGGAAGGCCTTAACACTTGGCATGTCTTGGCATGCCTAACATGCCTTGCATCTGTCTAGCATGTGTTAGTACTTCTTTTCATTCCTTGGCACACCTTGGAACTTCGTAGTGATCATGCCATCATAAATAACATTACTTTTTTTGTGGCTTGAGAACCCAACCAAGGCATTGGAAAAATAATGTTACGCCCAACCCAAAGCCTCCCTTTGTTTGAAAATTCTTTATCTAGCCCCTTATCGCAACCATAGGCTTGCCTCCTACAAGTCCTATTATGAACTTCGCCTCACACACTTTGTCCTTGGAACTCCTAGAATTTGTTGACACTCCTTGGTACACACTCGTATTTGTTCATTTCCATGAATTTTGACCTAGTTCTCTTTTTTGATTCCCTGGAACTCCCTAGCACTCCTCACTATGCATTGAATTTTTTTAGCATATGTTAGCATGCCTTTTCCTTCCTTGGCAAGCCATGGCACTCCTTAGCTATCATGCCCTCACAACTACCCTTATGTTTTTTGGGACTTGGGAACCTAACCAAGTCCTTCATCAACTACAACAACTTGACCAAGTTACGATTACTACAACTATACTATGCCTTGTTCACCTAAGAACTGACTATAACTTAAATTAGGCTACTCATGTCCAATTTCAATTTATCCCACTTAACAAGTTACAAGTTATCAAGTCAAGGCTCACATCCAACAGTGGCCGTAAAACAACTGGACAACAATGTTTACATCTTGACATGCCATAGCACCTTGCACATTTAACAATCCCTTGGAACTATGTGATACATGTTAACACTGCCTGCATTCCTTGGCATGCTTTGGCACTCCCTAGCACACCCTACCACTCCCTGACATGCCTTGACACTGCCTAACATATAACCTTGTCAGTGCCTCCTCATCACACCTAAAACTCATTGACACTCCCTATCACACATTATTATCTATTCATTTCCATGCATTTTGAACTGCTTCTCCGTTGTGTTTCCATGGCACTCCCTAACACTCCCTGTTGTGGAGGTAAATCCCCTCTACGAACAGAGACGATCCCTACTAGCCCAGACTGGGTCTAGCAACAATCAAACAATGCTATCACGCAAGTTCCTAATTGCAAATTAAAGGAGGATGATGAGAACCTACTTGGATTCCAACGCTAATATTCATAGAAGAGACGTTTCTCTCGTTCCTTTGCTCCAGCCGGTTATGATCCCCACGATCTCCGTGACTGGACACCTGCACATGCAAAGAACAACACAAATACAAGCACAAAATCCAATAGATGCAATTATATATCAGTCAGAAAATATATAACTCAACATCAATCATTACAAAGGGAAATGAGAGTGGAACCATAATGATAGTCATCTATTATTGATAAATAACAAAGAAGAATACAACCATTGTTCTGACGTCAAATCCTCCTTTGGTTGGGTGATCAGCTACACAAGTCTTGCAAAGCTTGTTGGGATGGGAAACAAGCCTCTCTCTCCTTGGTGACAAGAATCTCCTCACTTAGATTTGGCCTTATGGATGCAAAGAAGGCTCTTGCAACTTCAATCTCTTGAGCTCTTGGAATTCTCACTATCACTAGCACTAGCTTGCCCAAGGCATAGAGACAAGCTTTTATAGATAGAGGGGAAGGAGATAAGATCAATCACAATTTCCATGGGATTGGTTTTATCACTTAGAAGCTTCCATGAAAGGTGGAAAACCACTTCCCTTCTATGGAGATTCGAAGCCAAACCATCCTAACTCAACATGGATTCAGTTGGTGAATGGGTTAAGGAGAACCTTCGGAAGTTTGTTTGTTAAAAACTTTATCCAACTAGGTTGGCGCAAGTGCGACTCTGAGACAGAGCGCCAACTGGCGTGCCCTCTTTAGAGGATTTCCCCCATTGGCGCGTGCAGTACACTGTGGAACCATGCCAATGCAAAAAGAGGTCTTTTTATGGGTATTCTGCAGGAGATGTCTTCAGGGCATATGAAGCTCACACTTAGAGGAATATAGTGCAAGTGGTTTCAGGTTATGTCACTTCTCACAAGTCCCGGAATGAGTCCTCCAATGTTCAGGAGAGGGAAAATAGGGACGGTGACAAATGGTGACAAAATACTGTGTAACACTCCCTGACACACATTCACACTCCCTAGATATCATGCCTCTATGGATAGAATTACATTTTTATGACTTGAAAACCAAACCATGTCACTAACAAAACAATGTTGTCCCCAACCCAAAGTCTCCCTTTTCCTGAAATTACTTTGTCTAGCTCCTTGTTGAAACCACATACTAGCCTCTTATCATTCTTATTTTGAACTTATATTAGAACTCTAAATCCTTAACACACCTAGAACTCATAGACACTCCCTAGAAAAAACTCGTATTCATTCATTTCTATACATTTTGACCTGTCACTGTCTTGTGTATCTGTAGCACTCCCTAGCATGCACTAACAATCTTTGACACACCTTCTCACTCCCCGACATGCCTTATCCACTCCATAGAATGCCCTCTAACTCCCTAGAACATATCGACTCTTGGCACTTGGTGGAACCTGACAATTATTTCCATGCGTTGGAATGCCCTGGAATGCCTTGCCATGGTTTAAGATAAAATTTATTTGAGATCAATATTCACAATTAAGAGAGAAGTAATAAAGGATTATTTGGCACTTAAGACACACTAGCACTTGGCCCTTGGCATGTATTGGCACCAGTGTTGGTCTTTCTAGCATTCCCCTCAAAGGTAAGGTCCTGACTTATTAACCCTCTTATGTGTTAATTTTTTTTCATTTTAACTTGGTGTTCCCTTTTTTTTCCTTGACACTCCTTGACATGCGTTCGCATACCCTAACACCTCACAGATCTTTTCATGCCTTAGTACATGGCATGTCTTGGCAGTATCTAGCACATTTTAGCACACCCTGACTCTTCTTGACATACCCTAGCATTCCCTAGCATGCCTTGGAACTACCTAGCATGCCCTGTCACTCCCTCCTTGGTACGCCCAACACTCGCTGACACTCCGCGACGCACTCTCTTATTCATTCATTTCCATTCATTTTGACTCGATGGTTTATGTTTGATGGGGTGCATATATAGAAAGATTTCCTTTAAGAGAATAAAAAAAATGATCACACCATTACTAACATAAGTAATCCTGAGATTCTACTTGAATGAGATTAAGAAACTACACAAGATATTTTAAGAATGACATTTTTAGGGTTTGTTTTATGGTGCGGGAATGGTAAGAAGTGAGAAATCAATATTGTGATTTTATTTCTCAGTAAATTTATTATCATTATGAGAGACTCATCTTGAGAAAATGACACCCTCATCATGCTTACTCTCCAATTGAGGGAAGGCATGTTGGTCTATCGTGTGATGAGTGACCAAGTGAGAGTTTTAATGTACTATGAGAGGGACTGAACCATTTAATTTTTTATTATCTATGGATGACATGATGTAGGTGTGTGTCATGGGACCACATGGCCATTAGAAAGATTATGTAAGATATAGCCCAAGGTAATCAATGCCCTTGGAGAAATATGCGGAGAGGGATCAAAATAAATTATATTGGTGAGTCCACCAAAAAATATTTACTAGAGAGTGACATCATGGTGATCAATGCCACACATGGAGTCTTCTGAGATAGGCATTTCTTTTTCTAAAAATTTGTTTGGAGTGTCACTGAATTGGTGGAATTTTCAAATTCATGACATTGTAAATTATGTAGGAAATTTGTTTCTTTTTTTATAGAGGCTAATGTTTTCTACAAGAATACAGGGTTTGTAGGGTCCTAAGAGAAAAGAAGCATCAATTTCTATCTCTTTGATATACCATAGAGTTTTTGATAATAATATTTGGTCAAATGTTCCATGGCCCTAACTGAGGAGGAAAAATAGTACCCTTCGTTGTACTACTCAATTCCTTGGTATGGAAAATTGAGCTCCTCATATGTTTTCCAAGTGTTCTTCAGGGTCTTCCACTATCCTTAAGGAAATGCATAAGACAACTCTATCTACAAGTGATGTTTTTTGGGATACTACTTAAAGGCACACCAACAAAGGTTAAAAGGGTGTCAAAACAAGTGACGCTTACAACATGGATGATATGATTATGTTAGGTTGGTTTCAACTGTTCCTATGGGGCTTCCAATTTTCCTGAGGATATGTGGAAGACAACTTCATATACATGTGTTTTGCGATATGATATTACAAAAAGGGGTAATAATAGATGTTAGAAATGCGTCCAACTAAGTCATGTCACTTGATTTCTTCCCCAACCACTAGTTTACCTATTAAACAACAACATCTTGATATTTAGAGACATCAAAACACATCCCTGCCTTTTTTTCTTCTCGAAAATAAGAGTGCATGCTACCACCACAAAGTGTTATGATACCATTTGTGGTGTTCCTTGTTTGTTGAAATATAATAGTTAGATAAAAATAGACATAAATATAATAGCAAGAAGTAAAAAAAACCAAAAATGGGAGATAAAAATAGTAACAAAACCTTTATTAATATTCAGAATTTAGTGAAATTTTCAATTACATCCTAGAGGGAGCAACCCCAAACATAAATAGAGCTCCAAATAGAATAATATTCACATGGAAATTGCTTACATAGCTTCTACTAATATATATACTTTATAATTGACCAAAACTTTGACACTTAGTGGAATTCTCTTAGAGAGGCCTCAACCACTAACTAGTGGACCTTCTTCAATGAAACCACCTATAATTATTGATTTGACACTCTACTACCTCATGAGAATTATTCAATAAATATTACCCTAATACATTAAGTGATAGTATATTCTCCTAATTAGGGGAGTTAGCGTGGGATCCTAAACACATTATAATGAACAAGTCAAAAATACCCAATGCATAAACAATATGTATTCTTTATATATTCAACAACTATTCTACATATGTTTCATGTTATTTATTACTTTGGCTCATAATCAAAATGCCAAGAAAAAAATAGATAGCCAAACATAATAACATCCACACACCACATTACATAATATAATAAGATTTTCACTAGAGAGAGCTCATAAGTAGGAAACGCTAGGTCACATTGTGAGTTTTTCAATCAAATGATTGACAATCATTAAGAGCGATTTCATTAATATTGTTGTGGATATTCTATTATAATGGTTTGTCACGCTAGTTCTTACATTGTAATGAAATATTTTATTACGTAGTTTATTATCTTAGATCTTAGATTAAATATTACTGGTGCATCACTCCAAATTATGGATATATTTGAAAAAAAAATGGAAGAAACAAGAAATTAAACAAACCACCCACACAAATGAATAGATTATATGACTTGGGAAACCTAATACAAGAGAAACTCTAGCTAGAAGGTGAGGCATATGCTATAGTCTCTCTTTTTCAACTATGAAATAAGAGTACAAAGAAAGGGTCACTCACTATGGAGTGGGAATGGACATTGTGGCATGAAAGATTACTACAAAAATATTATTCCTCCTATGTTATTCTTGATATCTCATTCTTTGATGCCATCCTCAACTATGGAATAATAATAAGGCGAAAAGAATGGAGCCCCTTGGTTTCCTAGTAACCTAGTATAACACAATGTGTAGTCATTGAACATCAAGGTTAGGGTTTTTGCATGCCTCAATCTTCAATTAGTGTTTCTATTTTGGAACACCCCCACATGTGTGAGTAATGGGGGTTGACATGTCATCCACTCATTTCCATGGTGGTCAATAAGGTAGGTCAACTTGCAAGAGACATAACTTTCACATACGAACTTCATTTGAGGTGATTTTTACATAGTTGGAAAGATTCCAGTGTCTAGAGTAACATCAAAGGGATGGAGCTATGTAATGAAAATGAGATCCCAATCGAATATACAAGACCCAAAATCACTAATGTGGAACCTGACTCTAAAGTGGGCCCTACAAGTTTAGTATCTCCATATGCATGTATGCATATTCCATTCTTAGTTATATATATATATATATATATATATATATATATATATATATATATATATATATATATATATATATATATATATATATATATATATATATATATATATATATATATATAGATATATATATATATATATATATATATATATATATATATATATATATATATATATATATATATATATATATATATATATATATAGATATTACCAATCAACTCCAAGTAAACCACAATTGCGGGGAAGAACCTAGGGAACTCCTTCTCAAAGATAAGTTATAGAGTGGGGAAATAAAGTCATTACAAGTCATAGGATAGTAGTGAATATACTTCAAATTCTAAATATTTTGGCAAAATACATTGATTGCAAGATACATTCTAAATCCAACCCAAAGGGCATGTTAGGGAATGTGTTAAAGAACATACTTAACAATATGATAGATAGGAGGGTATAAAGAATTTGAAACATTAGCCAAGGAAATGATTCTTGAACTTACCTATGCATGGACCAAGTCGTTGGAGATAATATACACCTCATTGAAGATGGTTTTGTATTCATAAATCCATATTAAACAAGGATCCAATTCTTGAAGAAATGGGTAATGTCTTCCTCTCTATATGATATGCTCATTAGGACCATGGAATCTTAAACTACCAACCTGAAACTCTAAGTGGAGTACAACACTTAGCCATATTCCTTGAATGAATTTGGTCTTATCCCATCACTTCACTAGTGTTTTAGGGGTCATTGGTTTCGCTATAATCTTAGGCTTTCACTGGTAGCTCATGGTGTCAATCCATTTAGAGAGATCAAATCTACTTACTCAGTGTGACCTGATTTTGTTTTTAACAATAACATTCCTCTATGGATGTCAATAAATAGGGAGCACATAATACTGGCAATGTTTATCCTACATATTTGTTTAGAATACCTTGAAAGACCTTATTCATGAGCAAGTTAGTCAAAGATAAACATTGTAGACTTTTACAATATTGAACAATTTCTACAAGCCCTTCAAGTAGAGGTTACTTATCACATGATCTAATTTCTTAGGATCAATAATGCATAATAATAAACAAGTGAGAAGAGAGTAATTTAGTTTATTGTAATATTAAACGAATTCACATTTGTCATTTGACAAAAGAAGTTAGTACATAGGTGAGCCTAGGCCAACCCTTAAAAATAGCCATACAACCTTCCTCTTTTGCAGCTCCTTGACCATAAGGGTCTAATTGAAAAATACATAGTTCCTTTAAATATTTGTAGGTTGGGGCAACCACTTCAAGCCCTTGAACTTGAAGATAATCCAATATTTACAATTGTTTACAATAATAAGTCCATTATACAAACTCCTCATCTTAGAGTTGGCCTGAGAAGGAGAATACTTGATTGATGCAAACCTTGTAAATGAACAGCCTTGCCTACCCATTGGTTGGACTCTCCATCACTATTTGAAGCAGTATACGTGTCGTGAATAAAATATGATATCTTGGCATGAGTTATCGACACTTGACAATACTTTCCATGGATCTCATGGAAAAAAGATGGAGAGACTCTTTGAATATTAGGAAACGTTTACTCATACTCTACTTCATTTGTAGGTGGTAGCGCTTCAATTTTTTCCATTTACAGGGAAATATCACCCAAAAAGTCAACTGGTGAAGAATCAATCCTATGCTAAATCACTCCTAACTTCTCATTGCTAAGATCTTTGTGAGCTTTCACCTATGAACCATAAATTCAGTGTCCTTTAGCACCTTGAATGGTGGAATAGGAGGTGTTGCAATAGGATGGAAACTCCATTCCCCTTCACCTTTGTCGAGAACTCTATATCCACCTACAATATATAACCCTTCTTTGAGTCAACACGAAATTTTGTTATTTTTTCACTTCCTTTACATACCCTCCCTAGAGGGCATCCTCATAAGAAGAGCTTGTGGTTGAAATATTACAACAACAAAATGGGGCGAACCATCTCTTTATAGGCTTTCAAGGAAGGGGTATTGAAAATCAAAATCTTATCCCCTATAGCCCTTAAGACCTTCTCAACACATTAATGAAATGAAAAATTGATAACTAGACCCAAATATAGATCCCAAATTTTAAGGCCAAACCCAAATAGAAAGAACCACACCATTGATTAAGCATTGATATTGTGTTTTGGTAAAATCAAGGACCTCCTTTCAAGATCTTGACCTTGTTTTTAGCATTCTAAAATGGAAGGTTTAAAAAGGGGAGATTTGCACCTTAGCCTTTGCAACATTTGTTCAAGATGAATATATCTAATGGACTAGCTTGGATAGGTCAAGTCTTAATTTCTAGAGTACTTAATCAATGTTTTTGAGGCCAACTGCCTAGCTCCAACTAAAATTTAGTCCTAATGAAGAGGAAACTTGAAAAATCCTATTATTTGGAGATAGTTTTCCTTCATTTTAAGTGATTTACAACAAACCTCAATGCCTCTCCGTTCTCATCTTTCTCTTCCCATTTCCAACAAAAAAAATCATTAATCATATATCGTAGACACTTTATATAAGTAAACATTGCAATAATTAACTGAGAGAGTATCTTTATGGGTGAACCAAAGCAACAACCCATTGCAGTCTAATATGGTTCTAATTGTCCCCTCGAAACACACCTTAGAAAACTCTTACAACTCTTGGCTTCTATCTCAAATTATTGTAACTACGGGGAGGGAAAGCTGGTCAAATATTATAGTTATTTTTATTTTGGGATGGTGTGAAATGTACAGGGTTGAATTCTAGTGCCTTCATTTGAAATTAACCATTAGCTTATGATTCTACATGTGCAAAATGTTTGACTATGAGGTAGTTTTTTTCTTCATTTCTTTCATTTTCTTGAGGTTTTCTGTTTGCTGGGGGCAAGGCGCTCAAATATTATTGTTATTTTTATTTCGGTATGGCGCGAAATGTACAAGGTTGAATTATGGTGCCTTCATTTGAAATCATCCATTACATTCTAATTTTGCATGTGCACAATGTCTAACTAAGAAGTAGGGTTTTTATTCATTTCTTTAATTTTCTTCAAGTTTTCTATTGGGTGAGGTCATTGATTTCATGGGACCTCCTCTGGAGTCTCCTATCAACAAAAAAAACTACAAACCCCTTCACCTCAGCAAAAATCTAGGACTCCTAGCCCACGAACCTATCTTTCCCTTGCATCATTCGAAGCTTGTGGATTAGCAGACGTACGAGGGCCTATTTCCCATCCTGACAATGTGCGTGAGTCTCAAAATACAAATTATTATTATTATTATTACTTCTTCTTTTTATTTTTCTTTTCAAAAAACATTTGACATTTATACATTAACAGGTTGGGAAACTAGAACGTTCATTGAGAACTGTCACTAAGAAATACATGGGATATTTATACATTCAAATAAATATCTTCCATATATAATGAACACAAGGAAAGCCATAGCATGGCGTCAACCGAACAGACAACAACCAATACTTTTAGCATTCGGCTCCATCCATATAAAAGGAAGCACCGTGAGGATTTAGACTATCCATGACCACAAGCTGCATATCCTCTGAAGGTTTCTAGTGGCACTTTCGCTGGTTTATGAACCAATTATTTATTTGTTTCTGATCTAGACCAGTACTTTTAGCCAAAGTGACCTTGTCTGTTTCCGAAGGATATGGTCACTTGTAATGTACATTCCACCTCTCAAGCAGCTTCTGCCTTGCCCCTTTCGGTAGTTTTCCTTTCTTTTTCTTCTTCATAAATTCTTGCTTGAGACTGCTCAAGCATCCATTGTACTTACGAAGAAGTTGATCTTTCAATTCCATGCCTTCCGCACGCAGATCAAATTTGTGGACTTCGATTTCACCACAGCTGAACTCCTCTTCCGAGGATCCACCTCCATCTTCCCTTTCATTGCAGTAGCCTAAAGAGAAACTTCTGATAGCTCCTTTACTCAAGAAATTTAGTTGTGTCTCCATCTTGTTCATAAACGTTCTCGCTTCTTTGAATGGATTCATTAGTTCTAAATGGTACTTGATCAACATCTGGCAGTAGGCCTCCATGAATTGATCAAGCTTGGGATCCACTCCAATATCCATAGTTCCATAATGGCATCCAAGCTGATTCTCCTGAATAATCTCATCCAGTACTGTGACAACTTCGGCAGGAGCCTCGACCTTCTGGAAATCCATGTAAGTTGGCAAAAACTAATGCTAGATGGCAAGAAATTGTTTGATTTTAGCGCATCAATGGAATCATTAGGGTTACTAGAACAAGCACTATCGATATTGACCTCCATGGATGTCACCATCTTACTAGATCATGCCTTCAATTCATACATCAAGAAGACCATAAGCTATCATGGTGAAAGATAATAGATACTTATTAAAAAAAAATAACACATACAGGAAGGAAAAGCATGGAGTGCTCTATGAGATCCAGATCTGAATGTGGGTCATTTGTTTCTCCACTTGGGTATTCATTTCTGATCTCCAAAGAGGTACCCAAGTGTTGTGCCTAGCAACAACCCCCCTTTTTATTTAGTATTAGTAATAAAACTAAATAAATGAGGACCCTTCTAAAAAATAAAAAGTAGCACTTATATTTCCCTTTGAATAAAACACATTATCATAAACTTAGGAAAACACCCGCAAAACCTAAAAAACTTAAGTTTTATGATAAGTTTCAAATAAAATCATTCTCTCAACAATAAAACATCGCATCACAAAAGGTAATGGAGGACATCATATAAGCAAACTTTCGAAATTGCGAAAACGCGATGCGAGATCACATGCCTTAAAGACTCATCACACATCACAGATTTCATATGCCACAAGTATCACCTAAGATGAAATATCCTAATCCTGCGATATGCGATAAAGCATCTCGCAAATCGCATCTCGCAGATGCATAAGATGATAAATGATTGTTAACGAAAAGGATTATCGATATTGCAATCTGCGATATTGCAAAGCAAAGCAAATCGCAAAATCGCTTGATTGCAGATCTGCATGACTCATGGTTCAATAAAGTATTTCTCATAATCCGATACCGAGTTATGGGCATTAATGTCAATTTAGTGGTTAGTTGATGGTCATTTATGAGATAAGATTTAGATCTGATCGAAAGGTTGTTTCACATAGGGTGATATATTTGATATGATTTCGGAATTAAGAGCTTTCCCGTCACCTTATCTCTTACCATTATTGTTTCCTTACTTGTAAACTTGCAGGAGCGGCAAGCAAAATAATATACGCAACAGTTTGCAGAGCATAATGGGAAAGAAGGGAAAAGCTCTAGTGTTGAGGAAAAAGAGATGACGCCCTTATTCACAGACAACACTTGTACCAGAGATGCTAGCATAACCACTTGGGAAGGCATGTACAGTCTGCTCGAAGAAGAAAATCCCAGAGTTATGGAAGTTAAAGCAACAGCAGACTCACGCGGGTCATCTGAGGCATCAATTACTGAACTTGCACGTTCATTCTTGCATCGAATAGCGGCGAGGCCTAAGATACTTCCATACACAGACATGGTCAAGTGGGTACTGGACAGTACTAATATAACAGACAGACAATTCAAGTCTCGGAGCCAAGACCTCATTGGGTCATTCACTCCATAAGATTTAAGGCTTATGTATCATCTACCAGAGCTGCAAGCCAGCAACAACAAACAGTTCATGGAGAAGTTCGCCAAAGAAAACGAAGATTTGGTGGAGTGCACCAAGAACTAGTCGGAAAGGGAAGAGCCATTGAAAAAGGACAAACATGGTATGTACAGTACTGGTTCCCTCTCCTCCTCATATTTTTTTGCTGCTGCTATGCTATGTAGGGTATTTGGAAGGCCTGACATCAACAATTTTTCATCGGAGTGGCTACCCCTATTAGATGCGGCCAATAACACCACTATTATGGATTGGGCAAGATATTGTCTGATAATTTAGCCTCGACTATTTGGAACTACCAGTCTAAAAGAACTCCCTCTCAGAGGATTTATCCTCCTTTCTTTTAGCTGCTTATGTTATGGATGCAATCGATTATGTTTCCAGATTTCCTTTAATGGGTTGGAAGTGGACTATAAAGAATCCCTTTCCCATTCACATTTATCATAAGGAATTGTGGGATTCCAAGTTTATCCCGTATTTTTACAAAATTTGTCATGGAATTATGTTACCTCTTCACAGAATGTTGTATAATAGGGACGTACCAAGATTTTCCCCCGAAGCGGAAGTTGAAATTCTCCCTATTGGAAGATGGTTTGGGGAAGAGTTTTTCACTTATGTCAGAGTATTTGGAAGTATTGCTTCCCCTAATGTGCTACCTTTATATATTCCTGATAAGTTATTGGCTCGAGAAATTGCCTACTAGACCTGCGGGGTGGGAGGAATGAGAAAAGAGTTGAAAGACAAGAAGAAGGCTATCTCGCCACAATTTCCTGTGACTTGTGGGGCCTTTTCGTTGTTTGATTTAGGTCGTGCATTCAAAGAAGTAGACAATATGCTGAGTCTACTATTGTTCAAGTTTCCAGGGAGACAATTTGACCCCTTTGATGTCATTAAGAATTTTACTACTACTGTCAAGGTAAAAGTATTTTCTAAAGAAGATGATCTTTTTGATGATATCTTCCAACAGAAAAACACACTGAAAGAAGTTTTGCATATGGCTCAAATTCAATTCCCTCCAGTGGAATTCCAAGAATTCAAACTGTACAGAGAAAGGAGACTAGCTAACATCCCCTTGGATAAGTTGCACTTCGAACCAATAAGGGAGCCAACTCCCAGTATCAGTTTAAGTGGAAGTTCAGGTACAGACAAGTCCAGGTCTAAGTCTAGAAAAGAGTCACCAAAACACTCTAAACAGTCTAATAGTGGCCATAATAAAAGTGAAGGGTCAGTTAGAGATACTGCCCAATCTAAAGAGCACCTAGAGCAATAGGTCTTGACTACACCATAGGTAAAGGTTCCCCCTCCCCTCATCCAGCCACCAAAGCTAGTCAGAACTGAGTTGGATAAAGAGTGGGAAACATTCAATGAATTGATTAACACTGAGGAGCAAAACACGAAGACCCCTGAAAGTACAGTGCAAATAATGATAGATATGGTCGTTGGAACAGTTAGCAATGCTCCAGAAATGGAGCATATTCCCATTACCCCATCGTCTGAAATCATGATCAAGATAGAGGAGATTCCTCCTCTAGATGTATTTTATAGTCTGCAGCACAAGTGTTATAGACATATTTGGGCACTGCAACCCCAATCACATATGTCCATAAACCAAGGGCTTCTAAGTCCCTAAAAGTGTTGTTTCATACCCTAAAGGAACAAGGTTAGCTGATTACATCATCTCCCAGAAGTTCTCCTTTACTCAGAACTAGTCAGAACAAAACCATACAGACTGCTCAGTACTAAGGGTGCGATGCATCTCACCTGCCACATGCAAAAAGTGTGATGCATACTGGAAATCCCTTCTGTAGGGTGCGATGAGCGAGAGCAGACAAATGGAAAAGGCAGTTGGCTAGGTGGAAACCCAGAGAATCTTCTAGAAACTTCCCATTTGACACTTGCCTCTCTGAATTTGCCCAGGGATGAGTAGGAGATCATGAAATCTCCAAGCGGAACCTAGAACTATCAGAGAGATGACACTACTCAAAATCCTAGAAGCTGACTCACCCACCTGCAAACATCTATATATGGATCCCTCATCCTAGAGACCCAAAGGCTGAAATTTTGTATCTTGTGAGGAAGTGCTGCTGGTTTCTTTGTGGAACATCATAGTGTTGGGTGATCTAGCTTTTCATGAGGTGAAGAAGGGCTTTCATGCTGGGAGGATGGCGCTGGGTCAGATCAATGGGTTGTAATCCTCTCTTCTACTACTTCTATCAATAAAGCTATTTGAGTTTTCCTCCATATTCTTGTATGTCTTTGAATATTGAATTGATATATGCATTTGTATGGTCAATATATATCTGATCCTATATTTTTTATGATTATAGATCTCTATGCTTTGATGGTATTATGCTGCTTTGACTCTACAGGTGTTCTTTGAAGCGGGACAAGTGAGGAAGGAGTGGTAAAGATCTGTCAAAGGGGAGAGGAAACAAGAAAGGAGCCAAGCGGAAGACTGAGGTTGGTACTCTCTACTTCTCTCTCATCTATTTCTCATAAAGGAAAACACAAGTAACTTTAGTTTGTTTGTTTCTAAGATAGCTACCCGTCTTAGTGGGACTAGCAGCTTTGAATGGACACTAGTTTTCCCGATAACAAAATGGCGACTCCACTGGGGAGCGAATAGCTTGTTTGATTGTTTCTAGTTTGTTTACTTTTTAAATACAAATGAAGACTGAAGTTATGCTAGTTAGCCTTCGAACTACTTTTGCTATTCAACTGCAAAGTAGATAAACGTTGCTTCAGTCAATCTCTAGGTTAGTTTATGAATTAAACATCTAACTTGCAAACATCCTAAGTGCCTTGGTGGTGGCTCAAGTAACCTCATTAGATCAGCCCCTATGTTTTGTATTTACTGACTATCATTAGCTCAGCTTAAATCCCTGAACTAAGCTGCAAACTGTGACCAAAAACCAAGCCCAATCTCCTCCCTGGACCATCGCACTGTCTCCTTTTGACAGTCTAGATGCATCGCACCTCCCGTGTGTTGTAGGTGAGATGCATCCCTGTTTCCCTATGTTACAGGTGTGATGATAAGATAAGACTGTTTCTGCCTCCAGATTTTGGTTTTTTCTTCATGGTCTTCAGCTTTATTCAGGAGTTCTGTTGTCTGTGATCAGTATACCACTGTTGAAACTCCCTTCCTTTGCATTATTCGGCCTCCATTGTACAAAGAATTGTGAATGTTTTTATGTATTTTTTGCCATTTACAATTCTCCTTTACAAACAATAGCTTAATCGAACTGTCGTCTTTTGATTTGAAAGTGTCACAAGTGTCATTTTCAGTCAAAGAAAAGAATCCTCCTCTTTTGATAGTCGGTTACACTGTTACTCTTGTATTTGATTTGAATTAATAGTATTTCAAGTGTCGAAAGCAGTTTTCAACTCAAAATCGAAAAGTGTCACCCTTGTCTTCCCTTCGTCTTTTGAAAGAAAATTGTTAGTACTGTCGCTTTGAAAGAAAAGAGAGTTCAAATTTGTACTTAGCATTCTTTTTGTCATTCACACATTAAGAAATCAGAACACAAATACATGCATGTGCATTTGCATTAGACTGCTTGTGAAGATTGATTTAGGACAGTGCATCTTAGTGTGTGCTCTTTGCTCTTTGTTGCAATAATTTCGCTTCTCTTTCCTTAGTAGCTAGGATTTTCATTGCAAAAAGAGATAAATAAACGACTGTTTGTCATCTTAGATTGCATTTTTAGGAATTATATATCTACATCACGCGGTGAACCTTAAAGGGAAACTTCTTAAGAAATATAAAATCTAAAATAAATTTCAATGAACATAAAAATGCTTTGGAACCTAACGCACAACATTTAGAAGTCTAGGCTAGAGACGTATTCTGGCGTCGTAAAGCCTGGTCACTATCGCTTTCATCATAGGTTGGGTGATTCCTCCTCTTTGAGACGACAAGTGCCAGTATGGACTTGTGCTCCCATGTACTGTCGAGTATATATTGGGAGACCACAATAGGCTATATCCTTTATCCTTAGGAAGTCATGTTTTCCACCCTATCAATCGCAATGCACTGAACAGAGCATTCAGGAAGATTGACTGTCGTACCGTAAAAATTATTATGTAGTTTTGCAATTGGTTTGGTAATCCCTCTATCTAGATTTATAGAGTAGTCGCTTTCGTTCCTTTTCAGACTCCTTAAAAGAAAAGGTCCACTTGAGCACTTGTCACTTCAGACTAATTAAAAATCGAAGGTGACTAGAGTCATCTTTAGCTTTTTCTTGACTCTTGAAAATTGAAAAAGCAAGTTGTGTCAAAGCGTCATAAAATTCATTTAATTCGGAATAACATTTTCCCCTTTTTATTTTGAGTTGATAAAGTAATCCGCAATCGTGGAAGAAATTCAATGAAAACCTCGTCGTTCATGGAGACTAACGAGTCAACCGTCTTTGACTCCGGAAATGAAACCATTCCGGGCCAAATGAACTCGTTTAACTGGGTCAAAGTCTCCTGGTTTGTTTGAAACTTGTGTTCCAAAACCCTCAGAGACTCCAGTTACTCCAACTATTTCTAGTATCCCTGCCTCTATAGAAGAAGTTCCACAGTTACAAGAGGACATTAGAACTGATCCTAGTGTAGCGGTAAACATTTCTATTTCTGAACTAGCTCCATCTAGGGTTGATTCGGAAGGTGTTACCCCTCCAACATCTGTCACTGCAGAGTCGATACCTTCTTCGGCACCAAAAATATTTTACGGACCTAACGGTCTACTTCTTCCACCTGGACTGATTGCTATAGAAGAGATTACAGAGGATCTCCCATCTAGTACTCCATTTCATTTTGGAACTGGGATCCACCTATATCCTTCTACTTCAGAAGTTAGTCTCCCTTCATCGCAAGTTCCTGTAGAATCGCTAGGAAATATTTTGGATAGACTCGATATGTCTGAACAACCATCGACATCTAGGACTGTGTCGTCCGACACAGCAACAGCAGAAACTCCTGTCGCCACTCCAACAATGTTTACTGGTATACCATCTGTCCCAACTAGCTCTCAACCGTTAGATGAAGTCCACCCAGGGACTGTTTCGACAGTATGGTCTATTCCCGTTTGTTCGTCCGGAATAATATCTAGAATTTCTTATGTTCAGTCTCAACAAATTAATCCTTCGCAGCAGTATTAATTTGGGTAGTCCAGTCTCCAGAGGCCAATCTTTCCTTTAAACACTGGATTACCGCCATATGGGGAGAAATATGCCTTTTCATTGTTCCCTCCGGGAGAACAACCATATGAGAGTTCACAACAGAATTCAGGTCAAGCTGGAATCACATCCAGTGGTTGGGTGCCAATACTGCCTCAACAGCCAAGAGTTGTATATTCAATGCAACCGAGTCTACCTATGTCAAATATCCCCACTACACCGGCTATTGTGATGGTGTTGCAAGTACAAGCGTTGCCTATTGTATGTAAACCTCAAGTTTCTCAGGTTGTAATACAACAGCCTCTTGTCTCCACGACACAACCACAATCGCCGATTAGTGGCTCCTTAACTGGAGCAACTCAGGCTCAAACGGGTACTATTACTCGTAATCTTGGTCAAATATCCAGTATTGGACAACAGCAAATGGCTTCACAACCATGGCTGGTGCAATATCAATAACCGCAATTCCAACAAGCTTACTGAGGACCTAAGCAACAAAGCTTTGCGGGTAATGGGCAGCCGTATATTCAAAATGGTCACCATCAATCATATCATAATGGTTATGCCCATCAACCTTATCAAAGTTATCAGCATCAAATACATTATGCTGGTATGCAAAGACCCACTGCTCAGGCGATCCCATCTTATCCTGGGTATGCTTCACCAAACCTGAATCAACAGTTGCCCTTCGTTGCAACTTTAGAATTACCAGATCTAAATCGGCTAACAAATGATCCAATTGCTTACGCCCCTTGGTGGCTGGTGATTCCTCATAAATGTTCGTCAGATATTCCTAAATTCAATGGAAATTCGGGTGAAGATCCATCGAATCATGTGATGACCTTTCATCTGTGGTGTTCATCCAACACTCTCAATGATGATTCGATTAGGCTTCACCTCTTTCAGCAAACGTTAACTGGTCCGGCAGCAAAATGGTACATCGAATTGCCTAGAGCTTCATTCGATAACTTCAGCACCCTTGCCACCACCTTTTAACCCATTTTCAGTTACCAATAAGGTACGAAATAAGAACGAAGCTTCTTACCAATTTCAAGCAGACGACAGCCACTCACATATCTGATCATATTCATGAGTGGTGACGTCATCGTAGAATGGTAAAAACATATGTTCTTGATCAGCTGCTAGCTGAATGGTTTATTAAGTCATTGTTACCGTCTATTACAAAAGATGTGGCTAAGGGAGGGGTTGTCACTGAAGAGCAAGTCATTGCGCGTGCGCAATAGCTAGACTTGATCTATACTCAGTTTGGCACGCTCTATGACAAAATCCCTGATGCTCCTAGACTAGAGTTTTCCGTTCCTCCTCCTCCTAAATCAAACAAAGACTCTCATGCCTATGATGGTGTGATAGATACGACTAGCACGAAAACCGCAAAGGCTGCATCGAAGAAAGCCCGTACAGTTTCTGGTCAAAATGCAAATGAAGAACTTCTCGTCTCGGAGGTTAATGTTGTGTCGACCGACAAGGGCAAAGAACCGAAGCAACCAGGGGCCAAGAAGAAAGGGAAAAATAAAAAGAAGAAAAAGGATGATTCGTCTCCTAAAAAATCTTCTGTAAACCCTTCTGGGCAAAAGAAACCTCCTTCGGGATGTTAGATATGCAATGAGGATCATTGGACGAGATATTTTCCACATAAAGCTGAGATTAAAAAGTTCTTCAGAAACTCAAAAACCTCAGCAGTATTGACTGATCCATTTCCAAGCCCAGAAACCAATCTGGTTGCTAGCGAAAATGCTTCCCTATCCCAAGTTCTTATGTTTTCCATTTCGAAACAGCAAAATGATGCTTTGATATCGACATGGAATAAAAATTACAGGAATCCACAGCTGTCGAAAAACAAGGCTACTGATCAACCTGGTAGTTTGACAACAACTTCGACTGAAGTTGTGCCACCCATCATTCATGAGCTAACGATAAAGCCGCCAAAGGGAGTAGTACACAAATCGACATTTAATCCTCGTGCCAGAGCAGCACAAAATTATAATATAGTAGAGGACCTGACCCAATCGCCATTCATTATGTCGACACTTGAAGTACTGCAAAATTGCCCCTCCCAAAAGCAAGCTCTATTATCAGCAATAGGGGGTATTGACCCAGCGGATTCCAATCTTGTGGCCTTTAATCATAATGGATATGAGCCTCAGTTACCAGCTCAAATCGCTTTCCTCATTCAAGTGAAAGCCCTCAGCAGGGGGAATATACCTGCATTATGTCAATGAGTTGCTGGAAAACTTTAGGATCACCACCCTTGTCAAGATCATCAACGACATTAAAAGCATTCGATGGACGAACATACACCCCGTACAGGATTTTAGGTAACTTGCAAGTTGAACTAGGGGGCAAAACAATAGAAATTGATGTTGAAGTTATCAATGGAAACCTCGATTACAACATCCTACTGGGAAGGCCATGAATTTATGCTATGGCCACTGTTGTGTCAACATACTTTAGAAAGATTGCATTTCCTTTTCAAGGAGGAATTACAATCGTTGACCAACAAACCTTTCTCCCCAATAGTTCACAAGTTACAGGAAGCATCCCGATGATCCGCAGAAGCTCTCAACCGCTTCAAAACATCGGAGTAGGCCTGATAAAAGACCCTACATTGATGAGTACTTTTTCCCTACCGCCTCCAAACAATCTGGTGGAAGTGGCCACGGTAGGAACCTGCAATATGGTATCTATTCAGAAGATTGCCGAAAATGATGTTAGCATGGATCATCGCCAGGTATTGCCTCCAAGCCCAATAGAAATATTGTAGCAATCAATGTTCTCGGCATGGGCCGCAAACCCAAATCAATGCTCATTGAGCATTTGGGTAGATAAGTCTAAGGAATATGGTACCTCTTTAGATCCTTGGTCGCATGTACATTCTACAGACGAAGGAATTATTCAGTCAATGATGATAGGAGAGGCACCATGGGAAGATTACAACCATCGTTCCCATCTTCCAGATTACAACGAAGATTCTTCCAGAAACCTTAATCATCCTTCAGTTTTTGATTTTCTATCAAATACCGTAAATATGGTGGATTCCGAGCGAAATCTGTCCAATATTGACGAATCTATCGCCATAAATATCTCGACCAAACTAGATGTTGTAGAGAATATTCATGTCAGCAAATGATGTTCTTCTTTAGAACTGGAAGTATATTATGCTCTCTTTCGCGAGTTCAGAGATGTCTTTGCATAGTCATATGAAGAAATGCCAGGAATTGACTTGAGCATAGTTGAACACGAAATTAAGATGTATCCAGATGTCAAACCGGTACGACAACGGCTTCGACAGGTGCACCCGAAGAGAGCCGCTGCCATCAAGGCAGAAGCTGAAAAACTTCTGCATGTTGGTTTCATTTACCTGGTTCCTCTAACTGATTGGGTATCGAACATTGTTCTTGTGATGAAAAAGCAGGGAACGATTAGAGTGTGCGTCGATTACAGGGATGTAAATCAAGCTTGTCCAAAGGACAACTACCCTACACCCTTCATTGACCAGATAATTGATGAATGTGCCGGATGCGAAATCTTTTCGTTTATGGATGGATTTTTCGGGTATAATCAAATAAATATCCACCCACAAGACGAGTCAAAGACCACATTTATTTGTCCGTGGGGCACATTCGCATACCGCAAGCTACCATTTGGTTTAAAGAATGTAGGGGAAACTTTCCAGAGGGCTATGAATTACACCTTCCACGACATCAAGAACATTGTTCAACCATATCTTGACGGTCTTCCGGTTCATTCGCGAAAGCAGACTGATCATCCGCAGAACTTGAGAGCTATATTTCTACGTTGCCGACACTACAAGATAAGACTCAATCCGCACAAATGTGTGTTTTGTGTCAGTTCTAGTCATTTACTTGGCTTTGTGGTTTCAAAGGACGGGATTCGTCTCGACCCGTGTAAGGTTCAAGCAATCATCGATATGCCTCCACCTTCAAATTTGCTTCAGACTCAGGAACTCGAAGGGAAAGCAAACTTTCTAAGAAGGTTCATTCCAGATTACGACGAACTTGCTAAAGGTTATACGCGTCTGTTGAAGAAAGAAGTGCCCTTCAACTGGGATCAGGTTGCGCAAGCTTCCTTTGATGCTCTAAAGGAATCCCTAATAAAAGCATCATTAATGTACGCTCCTGACTATCACAAAGACTTTAACCTATACCTAGTTGCAGTAGATACGACCGTCACAATGGTTTTAGTTCAAGAAGACAATGGAATCAAACATCCTGTTTATTATTTAAGTCAAAACTTAAATGATACAGAAAGAAAGTACTCCTATGTTGAAAATCTGGCTCTCATAGCTATTCAAGCTGTACAAATATTTCAACACTATATCCTCTTTCGTAAAACTACCATTTTGTCAGATTGCAACCCTATGACTTACATCTTGTTGCGACAATTGCTTGGGGGAAAATATTCAAAATGGATAGCTATTTTACAAGAGTTTGATCTGGAATTTGTAAAATCCAAATCAAAGAAATCTCTAGTCTTCGCGAAGTTACTATGCGACTTCCCATCGTCATCTAACAATTCAACATCCAAAGCAGCAATCGTGGATGAATCTTTGTTTCTAATATCGATGAGTGATCCGTGGTATGGAGATATAATCATCAATCTCCAAACCCAAACATATAGTCATAATACCTCTCGCTCAGAACAACGATGTACTCGATACCAATCAAAAGACTACATGATCATCGGTGAAACACTTTACCGTCGTGGTATCGATACAGTTCTGTGAAGGTGCCTCACCCATGAGGAGGCCGAAAAAGTCCTGAATGATTGTCATTTAGGAGCGTGTGGGGGGCATCAATATGGTTATGCTAAGGCACAAAATATTTTACGAGCAGGTTACTTTTGGACAATAATGTTCAAAGATTGCATAACAACAGTCAAACGTTTCCATGCTTGTCAAATCTTCGACTGCAAAACCAGAATACCACCCGCCCCTCTACATCCAGTAGTTGCTATTGGGCTATTCACCAAATGGGGCATAGATTTCATGACATGTAACCCCACCTCGGCCGGGGGGTATGGGTATATCATAGTCGCAGTTGACTATTTTACGAAATGGGCTGAGGCGATGCCTACATTAAACAACAGCGGCGAAACGACTGCTCTTTTCTTTTTCAATCATGTAGTCTCCAGATTTGGTGTTCCACAAGCTATAGTCACAGATCATGGATCGCATTTCCGCAATCACATGATGCTTGAATTACCTGCCAAATTAGGACTGTCCCACGACAGCTCTACTCCATATTATCTGCAAGCTAACGAGCAGGTTGAGGCGATCAACAAAGTCCTGAAGCGCATGCTGCAAAGGATGATTAGAGTCCATAAACGGAGTTGGCACCTGATCCTGTACTCGGCCTTGTGGGAATACTGGACATTGGTGAGAAATGCTACCAGATTTACATCCTTCAAGCTAGTATATGGCCTGGAAGCAATCTTACCAGTTCAGTGTGAAATTTCGTCTCTCAAGCTCGCAGTCGACCTTCTCCCCGGAACTCCAGAAGAAGAGGCTCATTTCTTGGAATTAATCCAACTGGATGAAACCCATCGTGATGCCACCTTGGTTAACAAAGCGCATAAGAAATGAGTCAAGGCACAGTTTGACAAAAATGTCAAACCCCGTGTCTTCTCAGAAGGTGACCTGGTCTTACTTTACGATTAGGAATCTAATAAATTGGGAGCAGGCAAGTTCCAATCTTTATGGATGGGCCCCTATATTGTTAAGCATGTATTAGCAAAAGGAGCCTATGAGCTAGTAGATTACGATAGGATTCCACTGTCAAAAGCCCGAAACAGGTTGTACCTTAAGCGTTACTATGCTTGACTAAGCGTAGTAATCTCTACATATGCTTTTGTTACATTTTTGTTTTCGTCAAGAGTAATTGTTTTGGTTCGGTAATCCACTTTTGCATTTGTTGCAGATGACGAACCTATTGGAATCATTTGTTGGATACGCCGACGGAGTGAGTCGTAGTACGCGGAGCCTATCTTCTGTAGCCTAGGCCATCTTTGATCCAAACGGCGAGTTAGTAAGTTTCAGAGGGGTATGTATTGGTCGGTCAACGAACAACATCATTGAATATAGCGCGTTGATAGAGCTCCTCTCTGATGCCATTGTGCATGGCATACGCCGACTTGTCGTCAGGCTAGACTCACAACTCGTCATTCTATAGCTTACTAGCATCTATTCCGTTCGGAATCCAGCTATCTATCGCATGTTCCTAAGGGTCAAGATTTTGGAAAGACAATTTGATTCTATTCAATATTAACACATTTCCAGAAACTTAAACACATTAACTGATTCATTAGCAAATTATGTGTTAGATAGAAATTTGCAACAATTTTAAAAGAAAAAGCATTTCATCAACATTTGCATCAGGATCATATAACTTAACCAAAATAAAGCTCCGAAAATCAAAAATATATACAATTGTTTATAGTTTTTCACATAATGTTCTGTGTCCAGGACAAAATCACTCATACAACCCAAAAACTCAAAATACAAGAAAGCACCCTAGACTAATGGTGCTGGTGATAACAAGTCACCACCTATGCAATCATGCGTAAGAGACTAGTCCATCGGCTCGGCACGCTAGTGGTATGGCGCTATAACCTCAGAAGTAACTTGTCGATCCTCACATCCTGAATACCAAGGGTGAGATCCTCGATCTAATCCTGCAATACTGCAAGGGTCTCGGCTACATCTAGGTCGTGAAGGATAGCCCTCCCTACAGCCTCTCCTGCTGGAACGACAGCTGCTACTCTCAGGCACACTATTGGTCGCACTGGTCCGATATCTTCATAAACACAAGAGTTTTGATTAGTCTTGATAAACATTTAAAAAGCACAAGAACATTATAAAAGCAATAAACTGAGACATGGTAAGAGATTTTTACCTATGACACCCCACTGCTCTCCAGCCAGCAGCACCAAATCTGGGTCACCCCGGAAATCCATCCCAGCATATGAATACTCGGCATAAACCATCCGCTGATGGTTGAACCGCTCGAAGAAGGCATCAGAGAATGAAACCTACAATTGACCAGCATGTCTGGCCATAAGGTTAACCCATCTCTGCATCCGTGGCTCAATCGGTGGTGGTAGACCGAGTGAAATGTAATGTGGCTACATCAGTGGGATCTTCTCCAAGGTGAAAGTGGTCAGAATAGAACCATAGCCAAAGTTCTTGGATCTTCCTTTTTTCACCTTGGTAAGCTATTCTTTTATCACCGAAAGTACTGCATCACACCAGTTGAATACCTTTGGGTCAAGGCATTCCAAGGCATACTGCATATAGGACCTGTTGGCCAAGTGAAGGGCCGCTCTACCAGCAAATCTAGCAAAGGTGAATAAGATAGTCCTCAAGGACCAGTCAGTGAAATCTCGGATACTGATATTGTCATCCCTGCTCGGCTGAGATCCATCTCTACAATATCGACGAATATAATCCTTCACGGATTCGTCCCCACGGGCGGAACCTGATAGTGAGAGAGGGGCACCACGCCTCGATAAACCAGTGAAGAAGTAGATGTATTCAATAGTCAAAGGGATGGATTTGCCCCTAATCTGGAACACTTGGTTGGTAGGATTCCATGCATCAAGGAAATATTGCAACAAGTTGATTTGTTGCCTCATGCTAGATATGCGGAAGAACTTGAGCAAGCCACAGTTCCGCAATGCAGTTACCACGCCTGGATCATGCAAGGCAACCATGTCATCTTCTTCATGCTAGCTTTCATGCCATGTAACGACCATATTGCTCCGATGAATCTCTGAAAAAAAAACAAGAGAAGAATTAGGATCCTGATTTGGCAAAAAACAGGCAAAATTTCCATGAAAAATCAGTGTAAAAACTTTCCTCCTTTCGCCCATTGCACCCTAGCTGTGTACTGGATGGGATGCTGTTATCGGGAAAAGTGTCTATTTAGAACGACTCTATCCCACTAAGGTGTGAAAGCTACCTTAGAAACAAATAGAGAAAACTACTTTTGTATTCTTCTTTATGAACAAAGAGGAATAGGATGAACCAACCTGTGTCTTGCGCTAGTCCTTCGATCCAATCTCTCTCCTTTTTGACAGCTTCCAGCTACCTGCTCCCTTACTTGCCCAGCTTCACCAAGTACCTGTAAGATCACAGAAGAAAGAAACTATACAAAGACATGGGTTTATGTTCATAAACAACTTAGGATCATATTTAAGTTAACCATACAAATGTAACAAGCATCAATGATACAAAAGCATGGAGAAGAAACTCAAATAGTTGTTATTGATATACAAGAAGATCCAGGAGGAGTTACAACCGATGATTCCTGACCCAGCATCAACCTCCTAGGAAAGAAGTCCCTTCTTCACCCCCAACAAAGCATAGATCACCCAATTCTTTGATATGTATCTCAAAAACCAACAACAATTCCTTACAATGTGCAAAATTCCAGCCTCTCGATCTCTGGGATGAGGGATCCATATATAGATGTATGCAAGGAGGATGAGTCAGATCATGATTTGATTAGTGGCTTCTCTCTGTCAGTTCTTGCTTCCACTTGGAGACTGAAAGCCTCTTACTCATCCTTGGTCGAATTCAGTGAGGCAAGTGTCATTGGAGAAGATTCTGGAAGCTTCCATTGTCTCTCCACCTCGCGGAATGACACTGCCATTTGTCATTTCCCGCTCAATGCACCCTGGTAGTGCATTTAGGTGCATTGCAACGCACCTAGCTAGTGGATTTAGGTGCTATGCAACGCACTTGGCTAGTGGAGCAGCTGAAATGATCTTGATTTGACTTATTCTGAGCAGTTTCTGGTGGAGAACTTCTGGGAGAAGCTGTAATTTGTTGACCTTGTTCCTTTAGGGGTTGGAACAACACTTTTAGGGACTTAGGAGCCCTTGGTTTATGGACATTTCATGCTTAGAGCTGTAAGGCACAAAAATGTCTATAACAGTTGCCCCCTAAAGTATGAGGCCGTTTATCGGGTGAAATGCTTTATTAGGAGGATCTGAAGTTCTTTCAATGCTGGGAGGAGACCTGTAATAAGATACAATACAATACATTATCTTCATACTGTTTTCATGATCTAGCTGAGGCGGGCATTCCCATGCTCAGCTTTATAAATTCATTTTCATGTACATAGGACAGACAATCGTCTGATGGTAGACTGATGATTCTGATAGAGCCATCATCCTTTTGGTAGGATGATTATCTATGCTGCAATGTTGTACATTTCAATGTCTTTATTTTCCTGAATATATATCGCAGCCCGGATGGATGAAACTAGATCCGGGGTCTTCAACCGCGTCCAATCTTCACTCGAAGTACAAGTCGATCCATGTGAGAAATGTTTTGAAGTCGAACATGGAAAGACATCGCTTGATTACTAGTCAATGATGTAAACTGTTAACAAGTGCGAGAGGAATCACCGATAATGATAATGACCCTCAAGGTACTACTGTACAATTCACGTGGTGTGAATAAAGGACTTGGCGTTGAACACCACGCAAAATCTTTCGGTCGAAGGTCATTGATGTAAACCTGTCGCCGGAAGTGAGAAACTTGCCATTGAGGCATGCAAGCTTCAAAGTACTGAATGGGGTGTTCATAGATCAACTTCTTGGATAATGAGCTGATGTCGACAAGAAGTGATCCGTCATAGGAGGGCCTTAATGAATCCCACATCAATGACACGGAACAGAGCAAATGATTTTGATGGAAGTGAAAACGATCTGATGATATATGGTTCAGGGTGGCTGTCATGAAAGAATGGAGTATAATGTATGGTAGTGGGCGGGACACAGGTGGCCTTTCTGGATGACTTCTCTTGAACATGTCGGCGACACTTATGTGATGGATTGGTAGAATTAACCCCAAATGTGGATGGTATGGCGAGACCATGGCGATGTGACCAGTGAATGAAACAACCCAACCCGACTCGGGCACAGAGTGGAAGTGTCATGTTCAAGAGTGACTTGCTACCAATAAAGATTCTTTGAGTTTTATTCCCAATTTTTCCCCCAGTCATTGCTGACCAGTACCTCTTTATTTTTGTCAAGCTTGAGGAGGATAACATATGCTTGTTCTATAATTTTCCCTTCGGGCAAACCCATCGCTATGTTTTAACGAGCCTAGCGATAGTGAAACTCGTTCTCGTCTAAAGACAAGTTTGTCGCTATTAATCTTTTTAACGAGTCTAATGACAAAGATAACTCGGTCCTTTTCATTTTTAGAGAGTCTAAAAAGGTACGTAAAGGTAACTCCAAAATTCCTTTTTCGTCATCTAATCCCTTAAATCGGAAAAAGTATAAAACAATACAGAAGGGATGAATTTTCGATTAGCTTTAACGAGCCGAACAAAACAAGCGCTCGATCTTTTTGTGCAATAATCCCTCAGGTCCAAAAAGATTAAAATCTAGAGGGATAGCACTTCCCGTCGCTTTAACGAGCTGGAAGGCCAGAACTCAGCAATCTTTTCATATTTTACGAGTCAGAAAAGAGCTTAAAGAAGACTCGTCTTTTGAGGGACGAGTGATAAAATGGGTAGCAGCTGATTCCAGGTAAGGTTTGGAATTTTCCAATCACGGCAGTGTCACAAGGATGGCTATTTAAATCACTCTTCGCAGCTGTTCCTCAAAATGGGTAAACAATCAAATGGAGGTGAATGATCGGCCAATGAAAAGTGGAGGTGACGGTGCAAACATGACCAAGGCTTTAATGGCTGAAATGCTACATTCACGGTGGTTATTTACCAGGGGATAGTTCATTTTTTAATGAGCTTAAACGCGGGTGGAAACATTTGCTCGGTGCGGGTTTATTTTTTAACGAGCTTGAACCTTGCAGTAACACTACTCGATTAATCCAGTCATATGATAAGAATGTCTCATATAAAAACGGCAACTTTTCGAGTGTTGCCCCACATCCTTCCTTTATGCAAGTTAGGAAACGACCAATCCAAAAAACAGATAAATAATCGTTCTTTGCTTGCACTCCAAAAGGCTTGCATGCCCCCAGGTATAAAACAGAGTTTCAAGGTTACCTCTACTTCATTTCTGCCAAAATGTTTGTTTTGCCGAGAGAGGCCTACCTCTTACAGGTTACCCAAAGATTGTTCTATTTTCGACGTAAACAAAACACTTCTTCGGCGATGTTTCTCGAAATAAACAAGGGTGAGCGATGATGCCCGCCAACTCACATAACTTTGACAAAAGAATCTTGCTCTAGAATAACCCCTCTTCCAATCACAGATGGGGTACAGACTAGTCATATTCTCCCGCGGAAACCTACCCTATACCCGAAGTTTTCCTGCCGAAGCAGACCAGGATGCATGCCCCCTGGGTTTCAATCATATCCCTCCGAATTACTCGCGCTCATCGGGAGAACGGACTGGGGATTGAGACATTTCTTGCGTGAAAAGACCATTTAGGGATGGTATATGACTATTTGCTCTGTATGATCCGGGAAATGAAAGCTGGTCCACGAGCTTGACCACTCTTCCTTCGTGCAGAAAACACATTACTCTAAAGAGTGAGGAGACAATCGCTCCCATGCAATAAATATAGTCTCGTCCAAGGAGTAGGTTATAATCCAAGGGTCCTTGAACTACCATTACGTTCATGCGAACTGTCTTCCTTCTCAATGTTATGGGCACATCGGGAAGGATCCCTAAAGGTCGACTGGTTCCTTTATCAAAGCCTGTCAGATTTCTCATCTCAGGCAAAAGCGATGGCGAACCAAGCGCTTTCCAAGCAGTAGAGGAAAGGATACTCACAGAAGCCCCCTCATCTATGATGGTACCAGCCATGCCCATTCTATATATTTGAATGATAATTCAGAATGGTACACTTGCTGGTAAACGGGGTCTGCCTAGTTGATTCCAGTTGAAGGAGACAACTAGGTTGCTTGGAGGTGGGACCAAATAGACGACCAGGTACGGCTCTGATGAACTTCCTTCCTGCGGTAAAGGAATGGGTAAATTGCCCCCATGTTCGTCGGAGTCTGTGTTTATGAAGAGAATTTGGATGGTGTCATCCTTGTTCTCTTCAGTGACTGTATCATCTGAAGATGAAACCTCTGAAGGCAAGACCGGGTCAACTGCCGCCTCGACCTTTTGACTTTCGTCTGGTATGGATTCAGATGGTTTATCTTCAATGATAGGTGCTTCAGCCGACCACCTAAGCGGGCCAACTGGATTCTCAACTAGTGATGGACTCGGCAAGAGTTTTTTATATCCAGGAGGAAGTTGTAACGGCGAAACCAAACGATCATCCAAAACTCTTTTAGCTTCGTCTAAGAAGGGACAACAGTGGATGGCATGATTTCCTTCGCACAGTTTACAAGGAAATCTAGCTTTCCCTTTTTGTCCTGGGACTTCACTTTCACTAGCTAACGGTGTGATTTCAACATGATCATCAGAGGTTGACGACACCGGGTTGTGCAAACGAGGAGACCAGTCCCTTAGTATCCGAGGAATGCAAGGACAATCTCTGTGAAAGTGGTCTCCTTTGCAAATGACACATGGCGATTTAGGCCTGGTCGGTGCAGTGTGTGGATTTTCGTTAGACGACACTCGTTTTCCCACATTCGCCTTTGGCTCCTTCTTCTTCTTCTCTTTCTTCTTCTTTTCCTTCTTCTCCTTAGGAACTTGACTTTTGGCTTTGCCAGCCCCATCAAGCGAAGAGGAAGGAGGAGAGGAAGAATTGGAGGAAGTAGAAGGCTGGTGGGCAACTCTGGACTCGTCTAATTGCTGATTCGATTGTTCAGTGGTGTTCTGAACGACAGAGGTTGAGAAGAGCCATACAGGCAAACCAATTGTCAGTCCTGGAAGCGACAATGTGGCCATATGGGGCGCACCAACATCTCCCCAAGAGGAGAAGGGACTAGGATTTCCACCAAGGGGAATTCCTTGGTTGGTAGACTCCATTTTCTCAACCCAAGATCAACGTAGGAAAGGGGTATGAATATTCCGTTTAAAATAAATTTTAACACGCTTTGACACAACTTGTTTTTTCAGTTTTTAAGAGTCGAGAAAAAACCAAAGATGACTCTAGTCTCCTTCGATTTTTAATGAGCCTGAAGTGACAAGTGCTTAGATGGACCTTTTCCGTTAAAGAGTCTGAAAAGGAACGAAAGGGACTGCTCTGGAGGTCTAGGTAGAGGGAGTACCAAACCAATCGCAAAACTGCAGAATAATTTTTACGGTACGGCAGTCAATCTTCCCGAATGCTGTGTTCGGTGCATTGCGATTAGTAGGGCGGCCGACACGGCTTCCTATGGATAAAGGTTTTAAGCCTATAGGGGTCTCCCAATATATACTCGACGGTACGTGGGAGCACAAGTCCGTACTGGTACTTATCGTCTCAAAGTGGAGGAATCACCCAACCATCAGTGAGGACAACAGTTACCAGGCTTTACGACGCCGGAATACGTCTCTAGCCTGGACCTCTAAAAGTTGTGCATTAAGTTCCAAAGCGTTGTTAGGTTCATTGAATTTATTTTAAGTTGATCTTTCTTATGAAGTTTGCCTTTTGGGTTCACCATGAGATGTAGATGTAATTCCTAAAATGCAATCTAAAGATGATAAACAAACTTTTATCTCTTTTCAGCAATGAAAATCCTAGCTACTAGGGGAAAAGAAAGACACAATCTTTTCGCAAAGAGCAAAGAGCACACTGTAAATGCACTTTCCTAAATCAAGCCAAACTGTCAATATGCAAATGCACATGCATGTATTTGTTTTTCACTTTCTTAATATTGATGCCTAAAAAGAAAGTTGATGTACAAATCTGAATTTGCTTTCAAGCGACACACATAAACAAGCTTCTTTTCGAAATCAAAAGGTAGAGATTATGACACGTTATGATTTTGAAATAAATACTCATTTCGACACTAGAAAGTCACAAATTCAAACCAAAGGCAAAAGTAAAAGCATAATTGACTATCAACAGCAAATAAACTTTCTCCTATGATCGAAATCGACACTTGTGACAGATCTAAATCAAAGGACGATAGTATGACTATTACACTTTTGCAATGGAAAATTGTAAACGACTCAAAAAACACATAAAAAAGTCTACAGTTTTTTTGTACAACTGAGGTGGAATATCAGTAAGGAAAAGGGGTCTGAAACAGTCATATACTGATCACAGGCTGCAAAAATCAGAGACAAAACTGGAAAGAATGAAGCAAAGAACCTCAGCTGCACAGGGCTAGGCTGATCAGCGCACCTGTTACACAGAGAAACTGCATTGCAGCGCAGGTAGCCCTCTCGGGAAGTGCGTTGAAATGCAGAACCTCTTCACAGAGCCTGCGCTGGGGCAGAAACGAGAATTCTATCCGGGTTCTGGGTCACGGTTTGCAGTTTAATCTTTGGTTTTTGGCCGAGTAAAAGCAATCAGTAATGCACAATCAGAGGTAGATCTAAGGGGGGTCTAAGAGCTATCACAAGGGCAATCAGTTAGTCTATGAATCAGCTGTTCAAATCATAAACAGATCCAGTGAATGGATTGAAGCAGCAGATGTCTACTTTGCATTTGTTAATGGCAAATGCAGTTCGATTGCTACTTATAAGTTTATGAAATAAACAACAAGAGAAACACAAACAAACTAATTAGACACGATCCCCAGCGGAGTCGCCATTTTGTTATCGGGAAAAGTGTCTATTTAGAACGACTCTATCCCACTAAGGTGTGACAGCTACCTTAGAAACAAACAGAGAAAATTACTTTTGTATTCTTCTTTATGAACTATAAACAAAGAGGAATAGGATGAACCAACCTGTGTCTTGCGCTAGTCCTTCGATCCAATCTCTCTCCTTTTTGACAGCTTCCAGCTACCTGCTCCCTTACTTTCCTAGCTTCACCAAGTACCTGTAAGATCACAGAAGAAACAAACTATACAAAGACATGGGTTTATGTTCATAAACAACTTAGGATCAGATTTAAGTTAACCATACAAATGTAACAAGCATCAATGATACAAAAGCATGGAGAAGAAACTCAAATAGCGTTTATTGATATACAAGAAGATCCAGGAGGAGTTACAACCGATGATTCCTGACCCAGCATCAACCTCCTAGCAAAGAAGTCCCTTCTTCACCCCCAACAAAGCATAGATCACCCAATTCTCTGATATGTATCTCAAAAACCAATAGCAATTCCTTACAATGTGCAAAATTCCAGCCTCTCGATCTCTGGGATGAGGGATCCATATATAGATGTATGCAAGGAGGATGAGTCAGCTCATGATTTGATTAGTGGCTTCTCTCTGTCAGTTCTTGTTTCCACTTGGAGACTGAAAGCCTCTTACTCATCCTTGGTCGAATTCAGTGAGGCAAGTGTCATTGGAGAAGATTCTGGAATCTTCCATTGTCTCTCCACCTCGCGGAATGACACTGCCATTTGTCATTTCCCGCTCAACGCACCCTGGTAGTGCATTTAGGTGCGTTGCAACACACCTAGCTAGTGGATTTAGGTGCTATGCAACACACTTGGCTAGTGGAGCAGCTGAAATGATCTTGATTTGACTTATTCTGAGCAGTTTTTGGTGGAGAACTTCTGGGAGAAGCTGTAATTTGTTGACCTTGTTCCTTTAGGCATTGGAACAACACTTTTAGGGACTTAGGAGCCCTTGGTTTATGGACATTTCATGCATAGAGTTGTAAGGCACAAAAATTTCTATAACAGATGCATACTGACTGGCCAATGGACAGCCTAGTATGCATCACACCTTTCGATGTATACTAGATGCGATGGGGAGAGAATGAATTGTTCAAACCCCAGAGGCTCAGAAATGCAGGAAAACATGCTCAGAATTTAGAAAGGAAAGAATTCAATTGAAGAGCTCAAGTTTAGCTCCTACCTGATCCAGACGACGCCAAAAATCGTCAACAGAATCTCCCGGAATCAGCTGGTGAAAATCGAGGGGGAAAAGCACCTCCAAAGCTCCAACAATCTCAAATTCAAATGCAATGGTAAAATGAGGGGTAAAAACCACTTTTAAGTTACTTTTCACGTAATTCAATTAAAGTATTAGTTTTTAACTAATTTTGCAAGCATGTATTCTCATTTCTAATCATTTTGATGGAGCAATTGAACACGTAGTACGACAGTCAAAAGAACATAGTGTTAATGGTGAATCGAATATCAATGACCATTAGCATGAGCAGTTTTACGTGAAGTTCAAGCTCGTTAAAAAATAAACCTAGCAATGAACATATGTTCCACCAGAGTTTAAGCTCATTAAAAAATGAACCCACTTTCAGTAAATAACCATTGCGATTGCATAATTATCAGCTTTTGAGCCTTGGTCATGTTCTTACCATCACCACCACTCTTTTTTAGCCAATCATACACCTCCATTTGATTGTTTACCCGTTTTGAGGAACAATTGCGATGAGTGATCCTATTAGCCACCTTCTTTACACTGCCATGATTGAAAAGTTCCAAACCTTACCTGGAACCAGCTGCTACCCGAAAATATCACTCATTCCCCAAAAAAAACGAGTCTACTTTAAGCTCTGTTCATCTGACTCATAAAATATGGAAATATTGCCGAGAAATTGGCCTCTCCAGCTCGTTAAAGTGATTGGAAGTGCCATCCCTCCTCTAGATTTTAATCTTTTTTGACTTGAGGGATCATTACACAAAAAGATCAAGCGCTTTCCTGTTCGGCTCGTTAAAACTATTGAAAAGTCATCCCTTTCGTATTATTTTATACTTTTTCGGACTTAAGGGATTATATTACGAAAAAGGAATATTGGAGTTTCATTTCCGTCTCTTTTCAGACTCTCTAAAATTGAAAAGAACCGAGTTATCTTTGTCGCTAAACTCGTTAAAACAATAGCGAAAAACTTGTCCATGCAGACAAGAGCGAGTTTCACTGTCACTAGGCTCGTTAAAACATAGCGACGGGTTTGCCCAAAGGGAAAATTATAGAACAAGCATATGTTATTCTCCTCAAGCTTGACAAAAATAAATAGGTACTGGTTAGCAATGACTGGGGAAAAAATTGGGAAGAAAAATTGAAGAAACTTTATTGGTAGCAGGTCGCTCTTGAACATGACACTTTCACTCCATCACCATGATTGAGTTGGGTTGGGTTATTCCGTTCACCAATCATATCACCGTTGGTCCTTCGTACCATCCATCCTTGGGGTTAACGCTACCAATCCATTTCAGTGTCACTGATATGTTCAAGAGAAGTTGCTCAGAGAATTCACCAACCCAGCTTGTGTCTCATTTGCTGCAATACTTTCACCCTTCATTCTTTCATGACTACCACCCTGAACCTTGTATCATCATACTGCTTTCACCTCCACAAAATCATTTGCTCTGTTTCGTGTCGTAGATGTGGGATTCATTAAAGCCCTCCTACGATGGGTCACTTCTTGTCGACATCAGCTCATTATCCAAGAACTCGACTTAGGAACAACCCTTTCAGTACTTTGAAGCTTGCATGCCTCAATGGCAAGTTTCTCACTTCCGGCGACAGGTTCACATCAATGGCCTTTGACCGAAAGATTTTGCGTGCTGTTTGACATCGAATCATGTATTCGCACCACGTGAATTGTACTGCAGTACCTTGAGGGTCATTATCATTATCGGTGATTCCTCTCGTGCCTATTAATAGCTTACATCATTAGCTGGTAATCATGCGATGTCTTTCCATGTTCGATGTCAGAAAATCTTTTCACATGGATTGACTTGTACTTTGGGTGAAGATTGAGCGAGTTTTGAAGACCTCGGATCTAGTTTCATCCATCGGTGCTGCAATATATTCAAGAAAATAAAGACATCAAATGTACATCATTGCTGCACAGATAATCGTCCAAGCTAAGGGATGATGACTCTACCAGAATCATCAGTCTGCCATACAGACATTTGTCTGTCCTATGTACATGAAAATGAATTTATAAAGCTGAGCATGGGAATGCTCGCCTAAGCTAGATCATGAAAATATTATGAAGATAATGTATTGTATTGTATCTTATTACATGTCACCTTCCAGTTCAAAAAACCTCAGATCCTCATGATAAAGCATTTCACCCGACATCAGAACATTTACGACCTCATGCTTTAGGGGGCAACTGTTAACGACATATTTGGGCACTGAAACCCCAATCACATATGTCCATAAACCAAGGGCTTATAAGTCCCTAAAAGTGTTTTTTCATACACTAAAGGAACAAGGTCAGCTGATTACATCATCTCCCAGAAGTTCTCCTTGAAAAACTACTCAGAACTGGTCAGAACAAAACCATACAGACTGCTCAGTGCTAAGGGTGCGATGCATCTCACCTGCCACATGCAAAAATTGTGATGCATACTGGAAAACCCTTCTGTAGGGTGTGATGAGCGAGAGCAGACAAATGGCAAAAGCAGTTAGCTAGGTAGAAACCTAGAGAATCTTCTAGAAACTGCCCATTTGACACTTGCCTCTCTGAATTCACCCAAGGATGAGTAGGAGATCATGAAATCTCCAAGTAGAACCAAGAACTATCAGATAGATGACACTAATCAAAATCCCAGAAGCTGACTCACCCACCTGCAAACATCTATATATGGATCCCTCATCCTAGAGATCCAAAGGCTGAAATTTTGTATCTTGTAAGGAAGTGCTGCTGGTTTCTTTGTGGAACATCATAGTGTTGGGTGATCTAGCTTTTAATGAGGTGAAGAAGGGCTTTCATGCTAGGAGGATGGCACTGGGTCAGATCAATGGGTTGTAATTCTCTCTTCTACTACTTCTATCAATAAAGCTACTTGAGTTTTCCTCCATATTCTTGTATGTCTTTGAATCTTGAATTGATATATGCATTTGTATGGTCAATATATATTTGATCCTATATTGTTTATGATTATATATCTTTATGCTTTGATGGTATTATGTTGCTTTGACTCTACATGTGTTCTTTGAAGCGGGACAAGTGAGGAAGGAGTGGCAAAGATCTGTCAAAGGGGAGAGGAAACAAGCAAGGAGCCAAGCGGAAGATTAAGGTTGGTACTCTCTACTTCTCTCTCATCTATTTCTCATAAAGGAAAACACAAGTAACTTTAGTTTTTTTGTTTCTAAGATAGCTACCCGTCTTAGTGGGACTAGCAGCTCTGAATGGACACTAGTTTTCCCGATAACAACAAGGCAGTGGTAAGAAGACAAAGAAAGAAAACGAAATTGCACAGTGTGCTCTCACCTGAGGCAGAGCAGCTAGATGTCCTTTGGCGAAACCCTACCACTGACCTTACTGAAAATCTGACTAAGTTATCCCAGATCGCAAGAGCCTATGCTTCTGTTACCATCGATAAAGTGTCTAAAGTACAACAATTACTTAAGGATAGAGAGGAACAAATCCAAGTTTTGCAGCAACAGCTACAACAAGCTAGTGCCAATCGAGAAGCAGAGGAGAAATTAGAAAAATTACAACAGGATTTTCAACAGATGCAGCTGGGGTATCAGAGCAATTTGGCCGAAAATGAAAATCAATTACAGACCATATTAGAATTACATAGAGATGACCCCAAAATTACAGAGTTTGTCTCAGAATCCCTTGCCTTGAATGACCAACTCTTGCAACAGCAAGAGGCATTATGCCAAAGAATATCGCAATGGAGTTCCCATTGTGAGATGAGCAATAAAATTACAAATCAAGTCGTGGACTTGCGACTCGACTATGATTTAATTGAGAAAATATTTTCTGATTATTTAATTTGGCAGGAATCAAAAGAAGGAAAGAAAGCAGGCGCGCTCAGAATCAATGAAGCCCACAAAGAAATGTTTTTCCATAAGTGGGATGCACAGATTAAAAAGGCGGAACAGGCAGCAGAGGAAGCAGTGAAAATGGCGAATAATGTCATTGACTGTGTCAATGAAAATCTGCATAGAGCAAACTTGCTAACAGAAACTGCTCCTGGATTTCTCCCAAAGGAACAACAACTGCAGACAAGCTGGAGACAGAAAGCTGAGGAAAGGGCAAAATCCATCAAGAAGTTAACCAAGTTGAATTGGGACACTTACTGGTAGTACTTGGTTAAACCGCACAGTCAATGTATGACTCTCAAATGCCTTACAAACTCTACCGAGAGGATAGCACCAACACTTGCCGATTCTGTTTTCACAGGACAACTAAAATCGGAGGTCGGCCAACCGACGCTCCTCAAGCCGATGCTGAATGCTTGCGATCTCAAAGAACAGATACATAGATAGTTAATTTTCATATACAGTTTTAGTTTTATTTTTGAGTTACTTTTTCCTCAGATGAGGACGGTCATTTAAACCTCCTCCTATATTTTTGTAATAAACTATTTTTAGTATCTAGGTAGTAGTATTTTAACCCCTCTCATGCATTTAGAGGGAGGTCCTGAAATTTGTCAAAAACGTTTCCTCAAAACATGCACTTCTGCACCCTCGGAGAAGGTTTTGATGAATGAATGGAACAAGATTTATTGATATCTGTGTTTAACATCTGCTACAGAAATGCTTTTTTGTACTCTTAGTAGGTATTGAATTAGAAAGAGATAAATCTATATTGCTGAAGCTCATTAGTAGAACTTGTTATCAATGGTACTTTTATCTCTTAATGATTTCTGCTTATGTGTCAAAGTAATATTTTTGTTTAGTTATTTATAAATGAATGCTTGAATGTTTGAGTTATCATTTGAAACTTTTGTACGGTGATGACTATTATGTTTATGCTTTAATGTATGAATGACTTATTATTTGATATGCTTCTCACAATTGTTTCGACTAATTTCTTATACGAAACAATTCATTTTTATTGAATCCTTTTCTCGTAGCGATTGAATCATCTTTATTACAAATTACTATTAGAAACTATTTTAGATTGCATAAGTAAAAAGTTAAATCCCAGGTTAGTTTTAGAATTAGATATTTCTGTTCATTAAGACACAATTGCATGTTTTAAATTAGACTTAGATTAAAAGCATTTTATTTAGAAATCTTTAAAAAAAGGAAATATCAATTCTTATCATGACACACAAATTGGGAAACTGGTCCCATTATCCCCAGTCGGACCCACCATCCCAAACAGAAAAGGAGCTGCTTTCAAGGTCGAGATCGGGTGGGTATCCCCCTTGTTGTAGACCGGATTTTCGGGGCTTCAACATATTTGGCGCTAGAAGGATGGCCCCGAACTGTGAATGGATAGTAATCTAAATCTAAACACCATTCTGAGAGTAAATTTCCCTCAACATCTCCCCCGACTTCTCCATCGCATTCTAAATCTTTAAATCCTAAGCGAGAAGTTGAGAAAACAAAAAACATTGCCACAAACCCAAACATTTCAGAGAAATCTACTATCAAACCTCCTGAAGTTGAGTCTCTGATTCATAAACTTTAAGGATTTTCCATATCACCGCAAAAGTCTGAAATATCTCAAGGTAGTGTGACTTCGCAATACAATCCTTCTCATCCTCTTACTAGATTACAGAGTGAAAATTTTGGTATTGAACCAACTAAATTACCTCTACCTAAAAGGAAAAGAGTAAGGAAGTCACCTAAAGGGTCTGATAGTGAGACTCTTTCATCATCAAAATCCATTCCAACTTCCCCATTGCAAAGTCAATCATCCACCCCTCCACTTCAAGTTGTTTTCCATCAGAGTACTGGAACTATAACATCCTCATCCCTACCACAAGGAACTTCATCTGCGCTTTCCTCTGTTAGTAGTTCAACAATGGCTCAAAACCCATGGAATAATTCAGGGCACTCTCAATGCCTGCGCCCTTGAGTCAATTACCAGCCCATCCTAAAAAATGGCTGCCCAAGTTTAATCCTAAAGCAAGAATGCTAGCAGAAGAACACATAAAAAATTTTATGTTATCCATTAACTTAAATGGAGTTACTAATGAAGACATTTTTGTTAGACTTTTTCCTTATACTTTACAAGCAGCAGCCGAATCCTGGTATTTTTCATTACCATTAGGGTCCATTACTAGTTGGGACATTTTCCAAGAGCAATTCTTGACTAAGTTCGACGATGATATATCTACGCCAACGTTGATCAACGATCTATCGAATCTTAAGACTGAATCAAGATAACCTATCAAAGACTTTAACTTTCATTTCAACAAGCTTTTGAATAACATTCCGACCGCTTCCAAGCCTAGCGAAGAAGTTTGAAGTGAATGGTACATATCTTCTTTACCATCGAACATAGCAATCTTTGTTGATAGGGCTGCCAAGACAACATTGGCTGAAAAAATGAAGGAAGCGATAGTGGTAAAAAAACGTATCTTAGCTTTAGAAAATAAAAAAGTTGTCGATGAAATAAAATCTAAGAAGGTTACTTTTAGAGATGATCCTAAGAAAAAGCAATCAAAAGACCCATTTGATTTAGAAGGATTGCAAAAAGTCCTAAAAACCATGTCTAACGAAATGGTTGACATCAAAAGACAAGTAGCAGAGACTTCTTATAAGAAACCCTACAAGCCTTATAGAAAAAATCCTTCAACTGATTCAAAGCCTCCCAATGTTATAACAAATGTAGAATCTGAAGGAGAAGAAGAGGAAGTTTCTAACGAGGAACCTACTGATGAAGATGAAGTTGTTGAGTTACAGGGAATGTGGGACTTCATCCTTCCAGACAAAGAGGATCAAGAGGCATCACTAGTCAGTACTAGAAGTAGAAATCAACTCGATCCTCCACAACCTAGTTCTAAACAGAAGAGCGCAAGCTCAACATCTAAAGATAAAGTCGCAAGTAAGAAATCATCACCAAAAGCGACTCAAACAAGCCCAGTCTAATCCGATTCCTCAACTCCATCTAAAACGCTGATTTTTTCTGATGAGATGGAGTATAATATCATTGAAGACATGAAAAAGATTAGGGCTAACATTACCTTTTATGAATTGAGCAAATTGAAACATCAACAGAAGCTACTTTTGAAAGAGTTACATATAATACTTGTTGCACCTCTACCTGCCGCTGTAATCTCGCAAGCTTCTCATGAGATGGGAAGACCTCCAACTAATATGGCAAATAAAGTTGATCCAAATGATATTGTCTAAATTGGAGTTAGGTCAAAATCCCATACTCCCCCATTCCTTCTTACTTACGAAATTTTCAATAAAAACTTGCATAATTATTTGGTAGATTCAGGAGCATCATCTAATATCTTACCTAAAACAATATGTGCAAAGTTAAACGTCCAACCTCAAAAATCTACAGTACGCATAGTACGGCTGGACCGATCGCAGGTTGAAGTAATTGGTGAACTAAATCAAGTTACCATAAGGTTGTCATCTAATCCAAAGGTATGTCAAGTCATTGATATTCTAGTTGCAGACATTCCCGAATTTTATTGTTTAATTCTTAGTAGGGATTGGTCTGAAAAGCTTCATGGATACTTCGCAACCGACTTGTCACACATGTGGCTCCCTTACAATGGTAAACCGAATCAGATAAAGGTTGAGCGAGAAAGACACCAAAAATACATAGTGACGAAATTGGCAGGAGAAAATGAACTTGTAGCATACAGCAACAATATAATTGGCAATTATTCTGTTGACTCTTTCTTAGGAAATTTTAATGCTCATACTTCGCCTTACTTAGAACATTCTGTTCTGTCTCAAGTAGAAAACGTTTCTCAAACAGATAGTTCTAAATGCGTTAATTTTGTAGATAATCCTGTAAATACTTCTTTATTTTGGAAATTATTTTTTGATGCTTCTAAGTCTAATGATGGAGCAAGAGCATGATGTGTATTAGTTAGTCTAGAGGGAAACAAAACTATGCTAACATGTAGACTCGAGTTCGATTGCACAAACAACACTGTAGAATACGAAGCTCTAGTCCAAGGACTATACAAGGCAATCAGATTAGATATCAAGTATCTACAAGTCTTCGGAGACTTTGAGATCATTATTAAATAGGTACGAAATACTATACATTGTCTATCAGGTCATTTAAATCATTATCAATCTTTAGTGCAATATCTGACTGAACATTTTATAGCATTCAATATTTCATCTATTCCTAGACTCCAAAATGCTAGTGCTGACCTCCTGGCTAATGTAGCTTCCAAGCTCATTCCCTCAGAAGACTATAGCCCAGACAGATTCTCAATCGAATTGATCTTTAGGCCCTCCATCCCTGATAATGTTACAAACTGGAGAATTTTTAACAATGATCCTGATATTGTGAGTTTCCTGACATCGGAAGGATCTTACACTAATTAGATAATTGATGAGGACCAACATGACAAGCAGTTACAACAATAGAGCACTAATAATGCTATACCAAAATCTGTAGTCAAGTTGGAAGACCTATATGATTTGAAAGACCGATTTAAAAGATCTACCAATTCAAAACTCCAGAGTTCAACTCTGAACTATGAATTAGTAAATCTAGGAACGGATACCAAGCCACAAAATATCAACCTAGGTCTTGGCCTAGCCCCAGAAGAAAAAGTAGCCTTTGTTCAGCTCTTGAAACAATATAAAAGTGTCTTTGACTCGAATTACGATGACCTTAAGACTTACAACAATTCAATCATTCAGCATACTATCCGAATGATAGCTGACGAAAAACTTGTCCAGCAAAAGCTAAGGAAAATCCATCCTAATCTAGAAAGTCAGATTAAATCTGAGCTCAATAAATTATTGAAAGCCAAAATTATTTTTCTTGTTCGACATTCTAGATGGGTTTCCAACTTGGTTCCAATCAGAAAGAAAAATGAAGACATTAGAATTTGTATTGACTTTTGAAATCTTAACAAAGCCTGCCAAAAGGATAATTTTCCCCTGCCTCCTATGGAACAAATATTGCAAGCAGTTGCAAGATCAGAATTAATGTCCTTTTTAGATGGTTTCTTCGGCTACAACCAAGTTTTGGTCCATCCTGACGATCAGCTAAAAACCACGTTCAAAACCAAATGGGGTACTTATGCATATCAAAAGATGCCTTTTGGTCTGATTAACGCTGGCGCCACATTTCAAAGGGCCATGGATATCGCATTTAAGGGATTAGTAAACAAATCAGTGGTGATTTACTTGGATGACATAATAGTATATTCTAAAAAACATGGTAATCACCTCAGAGACTTAAAGCAGATCTTCCAACGTTGTCAAAGGTATGGGATTTCACTTAATCCAAAAAAATCCTTTTTTGCATTAAGTGAAGGAAAATTTCTTGGATTTATAGTGTCAAAATCTGGAATCCATATTGATCCCGATAGAATTAAGGAGATTTCTGAAATATCCTTACCACATAATAAGAAAGCCATGCAATCCTTCCTTGGCCAGATTAATTTTGTTAAAAGATTTGTTCCAGACTTCTCAAGGATTGTGTCACCATTACAAGCAATGATCAAGAAGACTTCACTCTTTAAATGGGGCCAGCAAAAATATGAAGCATTCAATCTAATTAAGCAAGTGATTGTTAATGCCCCATTCCCAGTGACTCCAAATTTTTCTGATCCTTTCATTTTGTATACATTTGCCTCTGATAAATAATATGCTGCAATACTCACTCAAGCCAATCAAGACAAGGAGGAAGCCCCAGTTGCCTTCTTTAGTTCAAATTTGCAAGGGGCTGAATTAAATTATTCTGATGTTGAGAAACAAGCTTATGCTGTTTTCAAAGTGATCAAACATTTTAGACCATTTCTTCTTAAAACCCATACAAAAATCATAGTATTGTTTCCAGCGGTAAGAAATCTCTTAGTACAGAAAGACATGGGTGAAAAGAGAGCAAATTGGGTCACCGCCCTACAAGAATACGACACTGAGATCAAGCCAACAAATATTGTAAAAGGTCAAGGCTTTTGCAAGATTTTGGCTGGAGCATCACTTATTTCTGAAATACCATCTCTAAATGAAGAGGTACAAATGTATGAGGTAAGCCTAAACGATATTGATTCGAGATATGCTGATATCATATTTTATCTAAAAAACGGATATGCTCCTTCAAACCTGAATTATACAAAGAAAAGAGCCCTGAGATTGAAAGCCAAGTAGTATCAACTCGTAAATGATGTACTTTAGAGGATGAATTATGATTCTGTTCTCCTTCGATGTCTTGAGAAATCTAAAGATGAAAAGGTGTTGCAGGAACTCCATGATGGACCAGCAGGTGGACATTATGTGGGAGATGCTACAGCACATAAAATCTTACGCGCAGGATACTATTGGCCTACACTATTTAAAGATGCATATAGCTATGTAAGGAAATGTCAAGTTTGTCAAACTGCTGCTAGAAGACAGAAGAAACCATCGTTGCCTTTGCAACCAGTCAATATCGATCAACCATTTGATCAATGGGGATTGGATATAATAGGTTAGATCATTCCTCAATCTTCTAAATAGCATAGGTATATCCTTATAGCTACATATTATTTTACTAAATGGGTAGAAGCAGTGCCTCTCAAGACAGCTAATGCTAAACACATCATTGATTTCATAGATCAGTTCATAATTACCAAGTTTGGTTTACCCTCTGCTTTAATGTTTGACAATGCATCATATTTTTCCGGCAATGCTATGACTGAATTCACACTTAAAAGAGGCTTTAAGCATAAATATTCTACCAATTACTACCCACAAGGGAATGGGTTGGCTGAATCAACAAATAAAAACTTAATCAGAATCATTAAGCAAACCATCGATCAGAATCATAAAAATTAGCACAAACCTTTGATGTATGCTCTTTGGGCAGACCGAATAACTCAAAAAGCCTCCATTGGCACTTCTCCCTTTAATTTAGTTTATGGGAAAGAAGTAGTTCTCCCAACTCATCTAGAAATTCCTTCTTTGGCCTTAGTTCAATTTATTGATGAAACACCAACTTCATCTTTACAACTAAGACAACAGCAGATCCTTAAGCTAGAAGAGCAACGAGAATAGGCTAAAATCACACACGCTCATCATCAAGCATTAGTAAAGGCTTCCTTCGATTCAAGCATGGTATCTAAGAAGGATTTTCAAATTGGAGATTTAATATTGAAATGGGATAAGGCTCATGAAGAAAAAGGCAAACATTCTAAATTCCAATGAATGTGGCTTGGACCATTCCAAATTGTTGAAATAATAGGTCCATCAACTTTCATGTTGCAAGATTTAGCAGGGAAAAGAGAATCTTTACCTGTTAATAGGTAGATCCTTAAAAAATACTTTCCATAGAAGATGACCTCTTCTATTTTTGTAAATTATTGTTTATAGCTTTATTTTGATAATAAAAGAGATTGTAAATGGTTACCTTTGGAATTAAAAAAAAAGATTAGTGTTTCTTTTAGATTTTGTTTTTTCGCTTGTATAAATAGAACTGATTTGGAAAATCGATCATTATTATTGAAGCATACAGTCAAATGTTACAAGCCTGAAAATGCTACTAGTTTCAGCCTTACGAATTTTGATAAAGAGCAACCTTTAGTGGGAATTTGTTTTATATCAGTCAATGAAAAGAATCAATAACAAAACAAAGGTTCTTTGTAGAAAATTTGTTTCCAAAAACTCTATAATTTTCGTCCAGAGCTATTCTTAAGGAACCAATGACTTCCTCCCCACCTAGGGAATTACGAGTTTCAAGGAGTAATCCAATGATACACTATAGACTTAAACAATAAGAGGTCTCATCACGAGCCGACTTATCATGATCATAGATATTATAACTTGTTGACATTGCCAAAATTGCATGCCAAAACAGGGAAATGACTCAAGATTGTTGCAATCAAAAGACAAGGGGTCTCATCACGAACCAGCTTGTTCAACAAAGTTATAAATCAAGTGAATGTCACTGTCATAATTTGGCTACCAAACCAAGACATTGTTCTTTAATAATTAAAAGAAAACAAAAAGCAATAAGTGTGGATATGGATTTATCTTTGAAAATTGTACATTTCTCCAAGTAGGATACAGGATCATTGTTGGGTAACAGGTAACCCTGTCGAGGCTATGAACGCTTGCTAGCAGCAGAGGCTCTACCTACGACAAATGAGCCTACTTCAAACTGATCTACAGAGAAGTCTTTGTTTTTATCTTTATAAAACCAAGTAGTGGTTGATATAAATACAATGACTAGGTTTGGGAAGTAAATAATCAGAGTTAGCACGGAAGAAACAAACTACCATTAATGGCTAAAAGCATGATGCACTTTATATTTCTACAATAGAGTTTGATTTCCCAGAAAACTTTTCTGTTTTGAAAGTTTTAGAAAAATCAGAAGATAATCAGAGATAACTGGTTCTTCCTAGTGAATTGCCAATTGTTGTGTCCAACAACAACCCCCCTTTTTATTTAGTATTAGTAATAAAACTAAATAAATGAGGACCTTTATAAAAAATAAATAGTAGCACTTATATTTCCCTTTGAATAAAACACACTATCATAAACTTAGGAAAACACCTGAAAAACCTAAAAGACTTAAGTTTTATGATAAGTTTCGAATAAAATCGTTCTCTCAACAATAAAACATCACATCGCAAAAGGTAATGGAGGACATCATATAAGAAAATTTTTGAAATTGTGAAAACGTGATGTGAGATCATGTGCCTTAAAGACTCATCGCACATCGCAGATTTCATATGCCGCAAGTATCACCTCAGATGAAATATCCTGATCCTGTGATATGCAATAAAGCATCTCGCAAATCGCGTCTCGCAGACGCATAAGGTGATAAATGATTGTTAAGGAAAAGGATTAGTGATATTGTGATCTGCGATATTGCAAAGCAAAGCAAATTTCAAAATCGCTTTATCGCAGATCTGCAGGGCTCATGGTTCAATAAAGTATTTCTCGTAATCCGATACCGAGTTATGGGCATTAATGTCAATTTAGTGGTTAGTTGATGGTCATTTATGAGATAAGATTTAGATCTGATCGAAAGGTTGTTTCATGTAGGGTGATATATTTGATATGATTTCAAAATTAAGAGCTTTCCCGTCACCTTATATCTTACCATTATTCTTTCCTTACTTGTAAACTTGCAGGAGCAGCAAGCAGAATAATATACACAATAGTTTACAAAGCGTAATGGGAAGGAAGGGAAAAGCTCCAGTTTCTGAGGACAAAGAGATGACGCCCTTATTCATAGATACCACTTGTACCAGAGATGACGGCATAACCACTTGGGAAGGCATGTACAGTCTACTCGAAGAAGAAAATCCCAGAGTTATGGAAGTTAAAACAATAGCAGACTCACGCGGGTCATTTGAGGCATCAATTACTGAACTTGTATGTTCATTCTTGCACCCAATGGCGGCGAGGCCTAAGATACTTCCATATATAGACATGGTCATGTGGGTATTGGATAGTGCTGATATAATAGATAGAAAATTCAAGTCTCGGAGCCAAGACCTCGTTGGGTCATTCACTCCACAAGATTTAAGGCTTATATATCATCTACCAGAGCCACAGGCAAGCTACAACAAACAGTTCGTGGAGAAGTTCACCAAAGAAAATGAAGATTTGGTGGAGTGCACCAAGAACTGGTCAGCAAGGGAAGAGCCATTGAAAAAGGACAAACATGGTATGTACAGTACTGGTTCCCTCTCCTCCCTGTATTGTTTTGCTGCTGCTATGCTATGTAGGGTATTTGGAAGGCCTGACATCAACAAGTTTTCATCCGAGTGGCTACCCCTATTATATGCGGCCACTAACGCCACTATTATGGATTAGGCTTAGATATTGTCTGATAATTTAGCCTCGGCTATTTGGAACTAACGGTCTAAAAGAATTCACTCTCACAGGATTTATCCTCCTTTCTTTTTAGTTTCTTATGTTATGGATGCAATCTGTTATGTTTCCAGATTTCCTTTAATGGGTTGGAAGTGGACTATACAGAATCCCTTGCCCATTCACATTTATCATAAGGAATTGTGGGATTCCAAGTTTATCCCGTATTTTTACAAAATTTGTCATGGAATTATGTTACCTCTTCACAAAATGTTGTATAATAGGGATGCCCCAAGATTTTCCCCCGAAGCGGAAGTTGATATTCTCCCTGTTGGAAGATGGTTTGGGGAAGAGTTTTTCACTTATGTTAGAATATTTGGAAGTATTTCTTCCCCTCATGTGCTACCCTTATATGTTCCTGATAAGTTATTGGCTCGAGAAATTGCCTACCAGATCTGCGGGATGGGAGGAATGAGCAAAGAGTTGATAGACAAGAAGAAGGCCATGTGGTCGCAATTTCCTATGACCTGTGGGGCCAATTCGCTATTTGATTTAGGTCATGCATTCAAAGAAGTAGACAATATGGTGAGTCTACGACTGTTCAAGTTTCCAGGGAGACAAGTCAACCCCTTTGATGTCATTAAGAATTTTACTACTACTGTCAAGATAAAAGTATTTTCTAAAGAAGATGATCTTTTTGATGATATCTTCCAATAGAAAAACACACTGAAAGAAGTTTTTCATATGGCTCAAATTCAATTCCCTCCAGCAGAATTTCAAGAATTCAAACTGTATAGAGAAAGGAGACTAGCTAACATCCCCTTGGATAAGTTGCACTTAGAGCCAATATGGGAGCCAACTCCCAGTATCAGTTTAAGTGGAAGTTCGGGTACAGACAAGTCCAGTTCTAAGTCTGGAAAAGAGTCACCAGAACACTCTAAATGGTCCGAGAGTGACCATAATAAAGGTGAAGGGTCAGTTAGAGATACTGCACAATATAAGGAGCGCCCAGAGCAATAGGCCTTGACTACACCACAGGTAAAGGTTCCCCCTCCCCTCATCCAACCACCAAAGCCAGTGAGAACTGAGCTGGATAAAGAGTGGGAAACATTCAATGAATTGATTAATATTGAGGAGTATAACATGAAGACACCTGAAAGTACAGTGCAGACAATCACAGATATGGTCATTAGAACAACGCTCCAGAAATGGAGCATATTCCCACTACCCCATCGTCTGAAATCATGATCAAGATAGAGGAGATTCCTCTTCTAGATGTATTTTATAGTCCAAAGCACAAGGCAATGGTAAGAAGACAAAGAAAGAAAAGGAAATTGGATAGAATGCTCTCACCTAAGGCAGAGCAGCTAGATTTCCTTTGGCGAAACCCTACCACTGATCCTACTGAAAATCTAAGTAAGTTATCCCAGATCGCAGGAGCCTATGCTTCTGCTACCATCGATAAAGCGTCCGAAGTACAACAATTAATTAAGGATAGAGAGGAACAAATCCAAGTTTTTCAGCAACATCTACAACAGGCTAGTGCCAACCGAGAAGCAGAGGAGAAATTAGAAAAATTACAACAAGATTTTCAACAGATGCTGCTGGGGTATCAAAGAAATTTGGCTGAAAAGGAAAATCAATTATAGGCCATATTAGAATTACATAGATATGACCCCAAAATTACAGAGTTTGTCTCATAAACCCTTGCCTTGAACGATCAACTCTTGCAATAGCAAGAGGCATTATGCCAAAGAATATCGTAGGGGAGTTCCCATTGCAAGATAAGCAATAAAATTACAAATCAAGTCGTGGACTTGCGACTCGGCTATGATTTAATTGATAAAAGAATTGTTGATTATTTAATTTGGCAGGAATCGGAAGAAGGAAGGAAAGCAGGCGCGCTCAAAATCAATGAAGCCCACAAAGAAATGTTGTTGCATAAGTGGGATGCTGTTAGGTCCCTATACTACTAGTGTAACCCCTTATTGTTAGTAGTACAGCCCCCTTATTATATTTTTGTACCCATGTAGTCCCCATATTGTTACTATTGTGCCCCATAGAAGCCCACTATTGTTATTATTATTCCCTTACATTATTATTGCTATGTTGGCTCTGATTATATTATGACTCCTTAGACTCCTATATAGAAAGGAGGTATTGTCATTTGTATCATCCAAGAATTGTTCATTTATATAATGTAAAGGAGGTTGCCCCCTCGAAGAGGCTGAATTCTAAGGCATTGATATATCTTTTCTATCTTTTTGTGAGCTGGTTTCATAACATTTTGTATCAAAGCTTTTGGATTCTAGGGTTTCGCTGTTCCAAATAGGTCATCATGGCATTTTCGCTATAAATTTTTGTTTGCAACGTTTCAGAAGCGAAAAAAAAACCCAGTTGAGAAGAAATCGCGCGGAACCTCGGGTCCAAATTTCAGAGCTTTTCGCACTATATTTGCGGAGATATGATCTGAGGAAGTTGGTCTTTTTTTAGACTCTTGACTTACATTCCAAACAGGTGACCTGGGGAAAATCATCATAACTTTCTCTCTGAGCATTGGATTGAAATTTCGTAAGAAGGTATAGAAATAGGATGGAATTTAGTTTCTTTTGTATATTTTTCAAGCCAAAGGTCGAAACAATGACACGTGGAACGTCATACAAGTTCGCTCTACTGAACTAGTCTATAATCAAGTCACTGTGGGAGATTTGGCATAACTCTTCCCTGGAGAATCCAGTTTGGATCAGACTGGTGGCATTGGAAAGAGGACGCATAGGGCTACTACAGGTCACAATTTCAGAATTGGAAGAACCAAAATTACAGAGTTATAGTCATTTCAATATCGATCTCCTAAAATCAAGAAAAGGCAATATGAGGAAGTTGGATGGCAAGGATCCAGTAAATTGGATACCTCAGATGGAGCAATATTTTGATCTACATGGTGTACCACTGTTACAAAAGGTATTTATTGCATCTTCGTATTTAGAACCAGATCAATTTTTATGGTATAAAGGGATTTGTTCTCGTAAACAACTTGTTACATGGTCAATTTTCACGGAGGAAATGATAGCACATTATGAGGATACAAAGAGCAACACCTTCTTTAGAGCAACACCACAACAATTGGAAAGAGTAAAAGGGCTTTGTTACATATTGGAAAGTAAAATTATGGCAACAAGGAAGTCTACCCCTCATAACTATAAAGATATAAGTGTTGTTTCTCCTAGCCTTCCACAACCTACAAGGGTTACACCACAACAATTGGAAGAAAAAAGAGAAAAAGGGCTTTGTTACAATTATGATAGCAAATGCACTAAAGGTCATAAGTGTGATGAAAAGAAATTATTTTACATAGAGTATGAAGAGGAGGAAGAAAAGGATCAAGAAACATCAAAAGAAGAGTATATACACCAGGACTCAACCCTAGAGAAAGAAGAAATAAATCAGACCATATCTTGTAAAGCATTGGCAAGAATTACCACTCCTCAAACTCTCAAGATAGAAGGACATATCAAGAAGAAAAAGGTGCAAGAAGTGAAATATCACATTGAGAAAGAAGAAATGAATCCAACCATATCTTGAAATTCATTGGTCGGAATTAACACTCCTCAAACTATCAAGATAGAAGGACATATCAAGAAGAAAAATGTTCAAGAAGTGAAAGATCGCATTGAGCATCAAGAAATGAATCTGACCATATCTTGTAAAGGATTGGAAGAAATTACCACTCCTCAAACTCTAAAGATAGAAGGACATATCAAGAACAAAAATGTTCAAGCAGTGAAAGATCACATCAAGCATCAACAAGAAGTTCTCCAACTTTTAAAGGATAATGCCACTTTGGTGCAAAATCGAATGAAACAACAGGTAGATCAACATCGTAGTGAAAAATGTTTTGATGTAGGTGATTGGTTATTTTTACTACTACATCTCAAGCAAGCTATTTATGAGAAGGAAATGTTAGAAATACTACATGCACTTAAGAAATGGCGACCTTACCAAATGGGAAGACACTTTAAGGTAAAAATGGATCATGATAGTCTTAAATACTTTTTAAAATAAATATTATCTATAGAAGGACCGAAAAAATGGGTCACAAATATATTGGGTTATGAGTTTGACATCATCTATAGAAAAGGGAAGCAAAATTTTGTTGCAGATGCACTCTCAAGAAAGGATGAGGATGTGGAAGCATTGTTTTGTGCTATTCCTATTATCCAACCAGATTGGATAAATGAAGCAAGGAATGAATGGAAGAAGGATCAAGAAGTGTGGCCACTCATTCAAAAGTTGCAGAAGATCCCAATTCAAACAATATTTCCAGAACTTGAGGAGGAAGGAAAAATCATATTCGAACCTGGAGCAGTCACAGAAACAAGAACTCGACAGCTACAAAATCGATCAATTTTAGAGTATCTCATCAAGTGGAAGAACTTACCCACTGAAGATTCCACATCGGAGGACAAGAATATTCTACAGAAGCATCAAGAACTACTCAAGTGTTTAGGACAACACTTTTTGAAGGAGAGGGGCATGTTAGGCCCCTATACTACTAGTGTAACCCCTTATTGTTAGTAGTACAACCCCCTTATTATATTTTTGTACCCACGTAGTCCCCATATTGTTACTATTGTGCCCCATAGAAGCCCACTATTGTTATTATTATGCCCTTACATTATTATTGTTATGTCGGCTCTGATTATATTATGACTCCTTAGACTCCTATATATAGAAGGAGGTCTTGTCATTTGTATCATCCAAGAATTGTTCATTTATGTAATGTAAAGGAGGTTGCCCCCTCGAAGAGGCTGAATTCTAAGGCATTGATCTATCTTTTCTATCTTTTTGTGAGCTGGTTTCATAACAGATGCACAGATTAAAAAGGCAGAACAGGAAGCAGAGGAAGCATTGATATCGGCGAATAATGTCATTGACTGTGTCAATGAAAATCTGCATAGAGCAAACCTGATATCAGAAACCGCTCCGGGATTTGTCCCAAAGGCACAGTAACTGTAGACAAGCTGGAGACATAAATCTAAGGAAAGGGCAGAGTCCATCAAGAAGTTAACCAAGTTGAATTGGGACACTTACTGGCAATACTTGGTTAAACCGCACAGTCAATGTATGACTCTCAAATGCCTTACAAACTCTGCCAAGAAGATAGCTCCAACACTTGTCGATTCTATTTTCGCAGGACAACTAAAATCGGAGGTCGGCCAACTGACGCTCCTCAAGCCGATGTTGAATTCTTGTGATCTCAGAGAACAGATACATAGATAGTTAATTTTCAGATACAGTTTTAGTTTTATTTTTGAGTTATTTTTGCCTTAGATGAGGACAGTCATTTAAACCTCCTTCTATATTTTTGTAATAAACTGTTTTTAGTATTTAGGTAGTAGTATTTTAACCCCTCTCATGCATTTAGAGAGAGGTCCTGAAATTTTTCAAAAACGTTTCCTCAGAACATGCACTTCTGCACCCTCGAAGTAGGTTTTGATGAATAAATGGAACAAGATTTATTGATATTTGTGTTTAATGTCTGCTACTGAAATGCATATATGTACTCTTAGTAGATATTGAATTAGGAAGAGATAAATCTATATTGCTGAAGCTCATGAGTAGAACTTGTTATCAATGGTACTTTTATCTCTTAATGATTTCTGCTTATGTGTCAAAGTAATATTTTTGTTCAGTTATTTACATATGAAGGCTTGAATGTTTGAGTTATCATTTGGCACTTTTGTATGGTGATGACTATTCTATTTATGCTTTAATGTATGAATGACTTATTATGTGATATGCTTCTCACAATTGTTTCGGCTAATTTCTTATACGAAACAATTCATTTTTATTGAATTCTTTTCTCGTTAGCGATTGAATTATCTTTATTACCAATTGATGTTAGAAACTATTTTAGATCGCATAAGTAAAAAGTTAAATCCCAGGTTAGTTTTAGAATTAGATATTTCTGTTCATTAGGATACAATTGCATGTTTTAAATTAGACTCAGATTAAAAGCATTTTATTTAGAAATCTTTAAAAAAAGAAAATATCAATTCTTATCATCACACACAAATTGGGAAACTGGTCCCATTATCCCCAGTCGGACCCACCATCCCAAACGGAAAAGGAGTTGCTTTCAAGGTTTGGACGGGGTGGGTATCCCCCTTGTTGTAGACCCGATTTTCGGGGCTTCAACACCAAGTGAAGAACCACTTGATGCAGAATGCACCTTTGTAGAGGGTGGGTCAGTAATGAAATTGTCATTTTTCTTCCCATCAAACCGTTGATAGTTTTTCATGTTTCTGCTCGCCTGTCCTTCAAGCTGTGCAATAGCTGGAGGAGGAGGCTAAGCCAGATTGGGAGCCACCACCACCACCTATGTGGAGGGCTATGTTTTATCAGTAGGCTTTGTGAGTGGTTGTGCATCCACACCAAACAAATACCCTAGAGAACTATGCCCCCCTCCATTGCTCACACCATGCCCCATGACCAACTGAAAACTGTCTCACTGTTTGAGATCCAAGCAACTAAAAAATGGCACCTTTGCAACTAAAATAAAAATACAAAATGCCAAATATGAAACTTGAGGTTCTACCCCGATTCCTGTTGTTATAGAATTGAGAGATGTGAGCCATGCAAAGTGTTGGCATTATGATACATATGTTGTACTTGATGGCAACCCACTCATCTCAGATAATAAATTATAGTGTAGAGAAAAGTTCACGCACTTTTATGTAGAGAAAAGTTTATTTCATGTAGAGAAAAAGTTCACGCACTTTCATGCAAGGAAAAGCGCGTATATGTTGGAGAACTTACCTTTGGTCCATGGTAGTTAGTCCTTGGTATTTGAACCTATGAGGAAAAGCACGTATATGTTGGAGAACTTACCTTTGGTCCATGGTAGTTAGTCCTTGGTATTTGAACCTATGAGGAAAAGCGCGTATATGTTGGAGAACTTACATTTGGTCCATGGTAGTTAGTCCTTGGTATTTGAACCTATGAGGAAAAGCGCGTATATGTTGGAGAACTTACCTTTGGTCCATGGTAGTTAGTCCTTGGTATTTGAACCTATGGTTTTGGACCATGGTACTTCGTCAAAAGTGTTGATCTCACATACTTTCATGGTTGGTTCATGGTATTAGTCCAACAGTTTTTTGATCCTATGGTTTTGGCCCGTGGTATTGTGAAAGGCCTAAGCCTATATAAAGCAAAGGAGATCACTTGGCTAATTCATTCTTGCAAATCGAATATCTTAAGATCTGAAATATTGGGTTATTGTGAAGGGTGATCTCTCGAGCGCTGCAGCTGCGGAAGTGCGGAGGCGCCACAGAAGGCGCAGTGCGGAGGCGCCACAGAAGGCACAGTGCAGAGGCGCCACAAAAGGCGCAGTGTGGAGGCGCCACAGAAGGCGCAGTGTGGAGGCGCCACAGAAGGCGCAGTGCAGAAGTGCCACAGAAGGCGCAGTGCGGAGACGCCACAGAGGCGCCACAGAAGGCGCAGTGAGGAGATGCCACAGAGGCGCCACAGAAGGCGCAGTGCAGAGGCGCCACAGAAGGCGCAATGCGGAGGCGCCACAGAAGGCGCAGTGCGGAGACGCCACAGAGGCACCACAGAAGGCGCAGTGCGGAGGCGCCACAGAAGGCACAGTGCGGAGGCGCCACAGAAGGCGCAGTGCAGAGGCGCCACAGAAGGCGCAGTGCGAAGGCGCCACAGAAGGCGTAGTGCAGAGGTGCCACAGAAGGCGCAGTGTGGAGGCGCCACAGAAGGCGCAGTGCAGAGGCGCCACAGAAGGCACAGGTGCGGTGGTCGCGGCGCCACAGAAGGCGCAGGTGTGGAGGTAGTACAGATATCCGCAAATCTATACCAGTGAAGTTGCGATCCCTGCTTAAAAAAAATTTTAACTACCTTTGACTATTCTGCAGGGTTTTGGGTGCATAACTGATGTTTGGTTACTGGTATTGAGTTCAGATAACAGCATGATTAATGACTTATCTTTATGTACTAGATCTGGTTGATAACTCTCATAATATCATTGTATATGTATGGATCTGGTGATTGGGTGATTCAGAAGGTTGTTTGATTATGAGCTTCAATGTTGTTGCTGGGTCCAGTATGAAAATTGGATGAAAAGTGGCCTTTCAGATTATGTGTTGTGCTTCAGTGTAACCAGTCTGAAAATTGATGAAACATGGTACCTGGAGGAGAGAAGATTGTAGGCTAGCGTCTATGTACTAGTATCTAAGCTAGTACAAAAGCTAAGGGATATCTTTGGAGCATTGTAGCAGGTAGCAGCCTGCGTACTAGTAAATGGATCGGCTAGTACAAGAGCAAAGGGGGTTGTAGCTCCCATACTGGTATAAGACTGCACCATTACAAATATTGTAAAAGGATTTTCTTATTAAGAAGAAGATTGAGATGACTTGCAGCAGGTGGTTTTTCTCCCGCATTGGGTTTCCACCTTATATCATGGTGTTCATGTGTGTGCCTTATGTGTGATGATCTATTCTCTATTACGGCATCTGTTATCTGATAATATGGTTGATAATGTTCTAATGCACTCATTGAAGATCAATTAACTTAATCATAAGAAGTTGTGGAAGTAGCATATATGAATCTGATTATGGAAATGAAAAAGTTTTTATTAATGTGATAATACTGATTCACCCCCCCTCTCAGTATTATTTCCAACAATTGGTATCAAAGCAGGTCCTTTGATAGAAGCTTGATCGCTTGAAGGAGATCCGTGGAACAATGGGAAAGAAGCTTAAGAAGAAAGCACCTAAGAAAAATAAGTCATCTCAGAAGAACTATGACAGTGGGAGAATCGATTGGGGATTAGGTATAAGAAGCTCTTCAGATTCAGAATCAGATTCAGAATCATTATCAGGTATGAATATATTATCCTCTGATGTTCCAGCTATCTTTCCTTTTGGAAGAGATGAAAGTGATAGCGAAACTACTGAATTTGCTCTTATGGGTGAACAAGAAAGATATCAAATAGAGGCAGAATTTAAAAGGCTGACAAACAAAATTAGAGATAAACAAGATCTATTGAACAAAAGGGAATGTGATTTCAAAGAAGAAGCTACCAAACTAAAGGCCCAATTAGAAGAAGGAAACAAGGTAAGAAAGCTACTCAAGGACAAGGAAGACCAATGTCAAAAATTGCAGCATGAAGTGACATCATTAAGAAAAGAAGTCAACGAAAGAAGCACAACCATCAAGAAACTCAAAGATAGATCCAGCTACTATGAAAATCTTGAAGCTACAATCCTCTCACTAAAAGGAGATCTTGAAGAATCAAAGAAGCAGAATACAGATCTACTCCAAGCTATTGCAAAACAAGAAAACGAAGTCACCAGCTTAAAATCTCAACTAGAATGTGCCTTCCGAGTTCGTCAAATGCAGCAGGATCTGAATGAAGAACAAGAAAAGGAGATTCTCAAACTAAGGGAACAAATGGAAGAAGGAAGGAAAGCTGAAGAAGATTTGAAAAAGCAATCTCTTGAAAAGGAAGAACAGCTTCAGGTTGAGGTAAATATCTTGAAAGGTAAACTAGAAGAAAAGGATAAGCTTTTACGATTTCAAGATAGTTCTAAAGTCTTGGATGATATTCTTAGTAGTCAAAGGTCTCCTGCTATAAAGACTGGTCTTGGTTTCCATGAATCTGTTGAAGGTGAATCTAGTTCACAAGGTGAGGCAAGGAACTCTAAAGAGAAATCTAAAGTGATCAACGAAGAAATGAAAGATCAATCTCATCATCAACCAAGAAAAGGGATTCCTCAAAGAAAATCCTTTACTACTCCTATGAATAATGTTGAATGTTATGTATGTCATAATCTTGGACATGTTGCAGCTAGATGTAGAAAAAGAAGGGTTCAAGACCATTATGCAGAAAGATCATCACATTCAAGGTACTTTTATGGATATTGCTTTGCTTGCAATATGTTTGGTCACAAAGCTGCTGATTGTTACAGGAGGAATATGAAACATGTAAGATGTTATGCATGTAACAAGCTTGGACATATAGCTAAGGAATGCAGGAACAAAGTGTGGGCACCATATCAAAAGGAGAAAATGTCATCATCACGCTTAAAGATATGGAGGAAAAAGGAAGTACAGTCAGAAAAAGGGGGCACTGCACAACGTACAGACATACCAGAATCAGAGGGAGCTGAAAGTACAAAACTTCAGTGTCCTGAATCTCATATGAAAACTCCATAAAGGAAAGTTGCATATATACGCGAGTTAGTTACTACACAGTCGCGTATATGATTGTTTGAAGAAAGGCAGTAGGGACAGATTCAAGAGAAGGATCAGTTTTGCTCTAGTTAATAATAATGATGTGTGGATATGATGGTTAGAAGTGTTTTGGTTCTAACTTGATATTGATGATGTCTTGATACTTCTTATTGATATGCATGATCAAACAGATGGCACAGGTTTAGAGGGAACATATGGACTTAATGCATTATTGGCATTATGGTTAATAGTCCTTGGTGATGATACTTATATGGATAAATGATTCATCTTGCTATGGTTATGAGTTGTTCACATGGTTCTTGGATCAGATTTATGGTTGATTCTCTAATGATGCTTGCATGGGAAGCACTTAGCTTGAATTCACATCTTCTTGATGTTGAGTCACCCATATGCTGTTTTCGTCATATGCATAAAGATCACATATTACAGTTATGATTCCTTTCATTCTTCGCACAAATGGATGAGGATTGTTGGCTGGATACAGGGATGATTATTCAAAGTTGCATTGTTGGAGACATGATGATAATGAGCTCTTATCTATATGATGATAGGATTGTTTCATACATATGTTGATTAATGCAAATATTCCCAATTGATGATACTTGATTCATGTAGATCTGGATGGCTATGATGTTTCTCACATAGAATGTGAAATTCTGTTGATGCGGACATACCTTGATGATTCATGCACTAATACAAGTTGCTGGTCTAGTTGCTGTTGACAGATACTATGGAGCAGATCATGAAGTGTTGTTGCTGATGTTCATCTTATTTAGACCTTGCTTACAGTCAGGGGGATCCTGAGCATGAACAGCACTATATAGCAAAGCAGACATTTCAGCTTGTTCTCAGAAAGAGCATGATTAGATTGGTCCACCATGACATATACAAAGGGGGAGCTCATTCAGAGATTTCAACAGGTACTCAGGGGGAGCTTATAATGCATTGTTGGCATTATGGAGGACGTACAGAAGGATATCTTGGATGCTGGTCTGATTATTGCTGCAATCTATCTCTTTCATGGTCATGGATTATGGTTCTTCTTTGCAGATCTGGTTTATAGTCAGGGGGAGCATGTTCTTAGGGGGAGCATAACCCTTTGCCCTTGATGTCAAAGGGGGAGAGTGATTGGTTGTTGTTGCCATCAAGTCCAAAGGGGGAGATTGTTGGCATTATGATACATATGTTGTACTTGATGGCAACCCACTCATCTCAGATAATAAATTATAGTGTAGAGAAAAGTTCACGCACTTTTATGCAGAGAAAAGTTTATTTCATGTAGAGAAAAAGTTCACGCACTTTCATGCAAGGAAAAGCGCGTATATGTTGGAGAACTTACCTTTGGTCCATGGTAGTTAGTCCTTGGTATTTGAACCTATGAGGAAAAGCACGTATATGTTGGAGAACTTACCTTTGGTCCATGGTAGTTAGTCCTTGGTATTTGAACCTATGAGGAAAAGCGCGTATATGTTGGAGAACTTACCTTTGGTCCATGGTAGTTAGTCCTTGGTATTTGAACCTATGAGGAAAAGCGCATATATGTTGGAGAACTTACCTTTGGTCCATGGTAGTTAGTCCTTGGTATTTGAACCTATGGTTTTGGACCATGGTACTTCGTCAAAAGTGTTGATCTCACGTACTTTCATGGTTGGTTCATGGTATTAGTCCAACAGTTTTTTGATCCTATGGTTTTGGCCCGTGGTATTGTGAAAGGCCTAAGCTTATATAAAGCAAAGGAGATCACTTGGCTAATTCATTCTTGCAAATCGAATATCTTAAGATCTCTCGAGCGCTGCAGCTGCGGAAGTGCGGAGGCGCCACAGAAGGCGCAGTGCGGAGGCGCCACAGAAGGCGCAGTGCGGAGGCGCCACAGAAGGCGCAGTGCGGAGGCGCCACAAGGCGCAATGCGGAGGCGCCACAAGGCGCAGTGCGGAGGCGCCACAGAAGGCGCAGTGCAGAGGTGCCACAGAAGGCGCAGTGCGGAGACGCCACAGAGGCGCCACAGAAGGCGCAGTGCGGAGACGCCACAGAGGCGCCACAGAAGGCGCAGTGCGGAGGCGCCACAGAAGGCGCAGTGCAGAGGTGCCATCGAAGGCACAGTGCGGAGGCGCCACAGAAGGCGCAGTGCGGAGGCGCCACAGAAGGCGCAGTGCGGAGACGCCACAAAGGCGCCACAGAAGGCGCAGTGCGGAGGCGCCATAGAAGGCGCAGTGCGGAGGCGCCATAGAAGGCGCAGTGCGGAGGCGCCACAGAAGGCACAGTGCAAAGGCGCCACAGAAGGCGCAGTGCGGAGGTGCCACAGAAGGCACAGTGTGGAGGCGCCACAGAAGGCGCAGTGCAGAGGCGCCACAGAAGGCGCAGGTGCGGTGGTCGCGGCGCCACAGAAGGCGCAGGTGTGGAGGTAGTACAGATATCCGCAGATATATACCAGTGAAGTTGCGATCCCTGCTTAAAATTTGTTTTAACTGCCTTTGACTATTCTGCAGGGTTTTGGGTGCATAACTGATGTTTGGTTACTGGTATTGAGTTCAGATAACAGCATGATTAATGATTTATCTTTATGTACTAAATCTGATTGATAACTCTCATAATATCATTGTATATGTATGGATCTGGTGATTGGGTGATTCAGAAGGTTGTTTGATTATGAGCTTCAATGTTGTTGTTGGGTCCAGTATGAAAATTGGATGAAAAGTGGCCTTTCAGATTATGTGTTGTGCTTCAGTGTAACCAGTCTGAAAATTGATGAAACGTGGTACCTGGAGGAGAGAAGATTGTAGGCCAGCGCCTATGTACTAGTATCTAAGCTAGCACAAAAGCTAAGGGAGATCTTTGGAGCATTGTAGCAGGTAGCAGCCTGCGTACTAGTAAATGGATCGGCTAGTACAAGAGCAAAGGGGGTTGTAGCTCCCGTACTGGTATAAGACTGCACCAGTACAAATATTGTAAAAGGATTTTCTTATTAAGAAGAAGATTGAGATGACTTGCAGCAGGTGGTTTTTCTCCTGCATTGGGTTTCCACCTTATGTCATGGTGTTCATGTGTGTGCCTTATGTGTGATGATCTATTCTCTATTACGGCATCTGTTATCTGATAATATGGTTGATAATGTTCTAATGCACTCATTGAAGATCAATTAACTTAATCATAAGAAGTTTTGGAAGTAGCATATATGAATCTGATTATGGAAATGAAAAAGTTTTTATTAATGTGATAATACTGATTCACACCCCCCTCTCAGTATTATTTCCAACACAAAGGAAGATGGGAGGAGGTGGAAAGAAGGAAATGGAGAGGTAGAAAAAAACACTCGAAGAAAGTGAATTTCCAGCAAAGACAATGGGACATAGAGTATACAATTCTGATCATATCTTGCATCAAGATGTAGCAGGGGGAGGGCTTGATGTAATTGTAGATAGAATGAGTGAACAATAACATGAATTTCTATAATATATGGAAGCGGGGCTTTCGGTGATCGTTGAAGGCACAAGAGCTCTTCAACACAGTGAAGAGTTTTCCCTTTTACAAAAGTTGTATAAGGCAGGAGTGATCTTACACCTATGCCAATGTTGAGGGCACACAATTAAACTAGAAGTATTTGTTGCTATAAAAACATGGATTCAAGCCTTTTCTAATCTAGATATCAGTGTCACGCAAATTTTCCTCATTTAGATCTTTTCACATAAATGATGTAGAAATATAACATGTCAGGGTCAACTTCATGCAGATGATTGTAGCTGTGAAATTTGTCACACCAGGAGCAGATTCTGTAGCTTTTTCATGTGTGTTATTTGCAACAAATTTGACTTTGAAGTGAGTACTTTTCGATGGGTGGGATGTGATACTTGTTCCCACTAGACAGACACTTTTTGTGTAATCCGTGTCAGACAAATAAGGATAGGAACCAGTCTTTTAACCATTTTTTGGGTAGGAGATAAGAGTTTGTAGCTCCTATAGGTTTTCTACTTAGTTTTATTTCTTGTTTTTGTTAAGTTGGTTTTGGAGAGGAGAGTTAAGCTTGGTGTCTTATAATCATTAAACATGTGGATATGAACCATATCCAATTGGGATTGAAAATTATGCATCATGAGTTTCTTAAATTCCATGGTATTCAATATCAATCTTATTTGTTGAATTTACAAATTTAGAAGCAATTGAAAAACATTGAAAAATTGAAATGATGCTGAAAGATTATGTATATATATATTTTTAAATTTTGATAAAATTTTCAGAATTTTAGGTTTATCATATTCTAGCTAGATGAGGATTTAAACAAATTCTAGTACTATCAACGTGTTAATAAATTCTAATACTATCAATATGCCTCTTTGTTTTGATATATTTAGTCATTTAAAATAAGTGTTGATTCCTTTTAATATGCATATCAGGATGTTATATGTTGACTTATTGACTGTTCAAGATATGGGAGCATGGTATAGGGTCATCTAAAATTCTTTTCATGTGTAGGCCTGTAAGAGGACATCAGAACTATTAGGGTGGGTGAAGGATGTGTTTCAGCACTGTGCCCCTGATTAGGATAGGGAAGCCCTCATGAAGGAATTTGATTGTGTTCAGAGGATATTTCATGGAAGTGAGGACTCTAGGGGCAGAAAACTATTTTGGAAGTCTGAAGAATTATTGGAAAGTCTGAAGACTGGAGTTGTTGATGAGGTTGTAGTTTGCAAAGTGTGATGCAACATTTCTTTCAAGGTTTGGTTTCTCCAACACATGAAAAATGTTTTTGTTATATCAATTCTTTTGATGCACAATATTCAGTTGGTAAGGCTACCATGCCATCTAATGGTGGTAAGAGCTTATTACACATAAAGAAATGATATTTTCTTTGAATATAGGGTTGACTATATTTGAAGGTTAATTGTGGGTAAATAGGGTTACAACAGACATAAGAGAGTCCACTAGAGAAGAGTAGTGTGCATTTCTAGGGTTTCAAATGATGCAGGAGAGAAATGGGTGTAGGATTGGAGGAAGCATCATATGCCAATGTTTCCTTAACATGCATTAAATAGAATTGACAAACTTGTGGGTGAACATTGGTTAGAGCTATGACAAAAATAGGCATAGGGGTAGCTAAGTGCGTTAGGTTTGCAATATGGAAAACATAAATGGTAAAATTCTTAGGTGTACTTTCAATAGGAAAAGCTGACATGCATAGAGATGGCACAATTTTTGTGAGGGTGACGACATTAAGGCCACAAAATTAATGGCTTTCACACATTTAAGTAGGCTAGAGAGGAACCTACAATGATACCGGGTCAAACACACACAAAATTTATAAGACATATTTGAATAACTTGTGTGGATTTATTATATTCACAAGATGTGCATATTAATACATATTTTTATGACCCTTGGTTTTCATCTTCCAAGAGGTCACCTAGACTTCAATGACTATTGGAATTCCTCTCCACCAACCTTAACAAATTAGGCGTCTAACAAAATTTTATACTAAAGGATTCAACTTGAATCTACATGAAACAAAAAGGAGGAATCCAATAACCTTTTTTAGAACCCACTTAACCTTTTTAGAAACTCAGCAGTAATACCAGAAATGGTTGCAAACTACAAAATGCTTTGACCATTTTACCAACAACTCTATTAGAAATTGTTGGAAATTATTGTGTATAGACCCTTCTAAAATATGGCTCTTCTTTCTCACACTAACTATTAGACAAATCTTCTAGGATAGTGATGACTCTTTGAACTACAATCTTTCTTTGGCATGAAGAAAACATTAAAATTTACAAGCTCTAGATATAGAAACTATGAAATCAAGCACTGTGTCTACACCATATATTTTGGAATAAAAATAAATTACAACATAAGATAGTTGGAATAATTTTAGAGAATATGGTTTCCAATCTGTTATTTCATTATTTTCTTCCGCATAGGATGAAGCCACTTTTTTTTGCAATCTGATATTTCTACTGAGGTATTATATATATATATATATATATATATATATATATATATATATATATATATATATATATATATATATATATATATATATATATATCTTCATTACCTCTTCTATATTCTTACTATTGAACAATATTGTTGTAGGTTCCTATACTCGTTGAATATTGTGCATATCAAAGACATTCTCAAATTTTGGAATTTTTTTGGAAGTAGCTTTTCGAAACTTGCCTTTTTCAAAATTCTTGTATAGGAAACCATCCAAATTCTTGCATAGGAGGCTAATTTTGCATTCTGTGTTAAATTCAGTGTTTTAACGTATCTTTCCACATTTTATCAATTAGATGGAATAGTTCGTCTGCCAATAATTATTGTGGAAGAAGGATAACTTCTCCTATTTAACAACATATAAGAAGTCCATGTTGGATTTAAGAAATATCCCGTAATTTGGTACCTCATAATATATGTGCATGGATGATCTCAAGCTATGGGGCTCAATGTCAATATTGAAAAATAAATGATGCTAAGAGTTCTGCTAGGTTTTGAGGAGTGAAATATTTTACCGAAAATATTTCATAACAATAGACTATCATGGTGAAACAAAATACAAAGTTGGTTGGTAATAGGTAAACTTCAAAATCATGAGATCCTGCAACATCAAGGAAAGCATAGGTCAAATTTAATGCATAGGTAGTATAAGCAAATATATAAATCATCTATCACTATTTATTTCGATAATTATCTTTTCCAGGTTGATCTCTTTGTAAATTATATATTTTTGTGGAATAATGGATAATCTCTTTGAATGAATGCAATAAAAGGAAGGATCACTTGTTGTTGGCTTTTCAGAAAGGACATGGGATGAATACCTCCGAATTGGGGTCTTATATGTGTTATTCTAGGGCTTAATACTTGGTACTGTTAACATTCAATGTGCATTATTTGTCTTTAGTTCTTTTCTTTGATAGCCTAGTCGTTTTGCAATGGCCCTAGGCAGCTGACTTTGTCACAAGGCATGATAGAATCTAAAAATGGGTGCCATTAGGCATGAATTAAGTTTATTGGGTCAACCAATTCTTTGGTTTTTCATGGAGGTAGCAATTACAATGATTGTTTCTCTAAAAATGCCAAGAAATGTTGTCTTTAAGGGATTCCTTGAGGTAATAAAATCCTTTCCGATGAAACTCTTATGCACATATTTGTTGGTGTTCATTTTTGTGTATGTGATAAGTTCAAGAAATTCACACTCTATGTACTTTTTTGGTAGCATTCTATCTAATTCAATTTTTAAGGCTTGGGTATAGGAACTTTGGAAACCATGTTTTGTTGTAAGTATTTGTGGGCTAACAAAATATCTTTTTTTTTTTCATTTAAAAAAGAATCTGACTATGCTAATATTATTTCTTGAGGCCCTTGAATTTGTTGTAATACCTTAGTGGTTTTGTCTCCATGTGATGGCAAAATTGTTAGCTGAGTAAGCTACCAAATAATGTTGTCTCATCTTGGTGGAATTCATAGAGTTGCCCATGTAGGTATGGTATTTTTTGGACTGTATTTTGGCACACATATGAGGTCTTATATTCCATGAATGAAAGCAATTCTTTAATCCTATGCCATAGATATTCGTTTAACAATAACAACAAGTAATACCATTATTTAGTCTTTATTGCCAAGGGTTTGGATCTATAAGTGGCACGATCGGTGGAAACAAGCTCTGAATATACTCCAGGGGTTTGGATCTCTAAGTGGCCATGGGTTTGGATCTACAAGTGATGGGGTTTGTATCTCCAGGTATTAAGTTATAATATCTAAATCATCTGGTACAATATATGTATCTTAAATGGTATCTACAAGAAATCATGATGGAATTAGGTTAATCGATGAAACTTAAACTAGAATTCTCACTCAATCTCAAGCCATTAGATCTGTTACCTTTGTATTTTATACCTTAGCTATTGTCGGCATGGAATCTAGATTCTAGCGAAGGGGTGCTTAGGCGGGAACTTAGCGAAGAGATTTTGGGACTAACACTTGGCACAATCGGCAAAAACAAGTAGGGGTTGTGAAATGGTGAAGTGGCACGACAGAGCAGTGTTTAGGTATCATGAATACTTGGTACTAGGTGCGCCCACCAAATGTTTAAATCCTTTTGCTTAGTGTGGTCATGCGTAACTTTAAAAAGGCTACAAACATATATATAAATAACACATATATAAACAATATTCAATAATATATATATATATATATATATAACACACACACACACATATATATAACAACATATAACTAGATTTAGACCAAATAAAAAACATATATATAATGGTTGTCACAATTTCGACAACAAACATGGTTCTTCTCAACTACGACAACAGATGTGGTTCGTCACACTTGCAACCATATAAGTAATTTGTCACAATTATTTTTCCTTAGAAATAATACGTCACAATTATGACTCATGTAAAATAGGTCTTTGTAATTGTGACAAACATGGGCACCAAAACTAAAAAAATGACATTTTTCTTGACCTTTGCGACAATATGGGCCATACTGTCAAACTTTGTAGTCACAATTTAGTGCTATATGTAGTAGTGAAATATACACATTACACAAAAATACACATATACACATTACACAATATCATGAGAATCTAGTTACTACACAGTCTCTACCCATCACTTCTCGTAGGCTCAGGAAACCCCCAATCTCGGGTGGTCCACCTATCCCAATAACTATTCATTATCAACATTTCATCATCATAATATAAACATGGGCATATGAAATTCATAATCACATGACAGTAAAATAATAGTAGCAAAAATTCCCTTTTCCTCAATGAATTCCTCACATAACCAGGAATCTCAAGCATGTCATCCATACATGCATTCAATTCATAAACATGATTAGTCATTCTTCCATGAGAATGATCCCTGACAGGGACCTGTCAATTTCAGTGGAATTTTTCTACACATTCATTTAACCATTACCATGTTCATGAATATAACACACACATAATCACACATGTTAATGAGATCATAGTTTAAAGACTCCCTCCATCTATGAAAAGCATGCATAGAATTCCATCAACAATTGCCAATGCTACCAAAGGAATTATTTATCTAAATTTCTCCCCTTTACGTTTTTACCTTGATGTTATTACCAATGTTCTAGCTATTATTTTTTTCTATTTTTTCTCATACAGAAAATTTATAGCTGACTTATATTCTCATTCATGTTTGTTGCCACATTCATGAGCAACACTCCAACGCACACCAATGATGACCTTTTATGGCCCATCTACCCAAATCCAATTGTTCTCATCTTTCATTGTTCTTTATTTATGCACGAGACCTTACCTAGGTAACATAATTCTATTGGGTTCCTCTCATCCATTCCCCCAAAGCTTCGTGGCTTTATTTCCACACCAAAAAAAATTTCCCAAGTCCCCAAAGCATGAAAATACAAAAGGAAAAAATAAAAATGAAGTGAGGGCAACAATAAAAGTAAAAAAAATCAAGACAACAAAAAAATCATGAAAAAGTGACATGGCCATGCATATAGTCCATAGTCAATAAAAAATAAAAATAAAATGCATTCATGAAGACACATGAAACATACAACAAACCCAAAAAAATTGACTCAATTCCCCCATTTTCAATGTCTGATGCATCATTTACCATATGAAATACATATACAAGTTCAATTTAAAACCAAGCACTTTCCAGAGAGTTTCATGGAGCTTCAATTGTTAATGCCCCAAAAATAGTTTATGGAGGGTTCCTTTCATTTTACACACACACACACACACACACAAATCAGAGATTGAGAGGGGATGCTCCCTCCCTTCCATCATCATAACTTGTTGTCGACTTCCATGTCTGTGGCTTGCATGAACTATCCATCTTCTTCTTTTTTGTTTTTTGGCACAATCCCTATTCAAGTGCTCCCCTCCGCAATGCCAACAAGAAATAATTTTCCTATCTTTTTCAACCTTACGAGCCCTCTTTTTGGCTCTTGTCATCATGAAATTTTTGCACCTCTTAGTGTGTTGCAACATTCCTTGTATGTAGGACAAGTCTTTCATAAACATGGAATTCAACCATGCCTATTCCTTCTACTCTCTGATAAGTCTTCTATTCTCTGCCCTACAACTCTTCAACTTAGCCTTCAAACTCATGAAATTTCCTGCTCTTTCAAGGGAATTTTCCCTTTTATGTTCATGATGGACTTTGTCCATGTCATGTTGCACCATTCCTTTTTCCATGCCTTTCTCCTTGCTAAAAATAAGTCTTCTCATCTTATTTTATCTCACATGATGTCACAAGCAATTCAACTTTTGGCTTCCCATGCTAGCACTAAGCATGTTACCTTGCAACTATACACGCATCTAATATTTTCATGTCAATTACATGTTCTAAACACTAGGGATACATATACATGTAAACACATCTACAATCATGCCATATTGAGATTTAGAAATCAGTCTCTAAAATCAATAGTTTTCATTTAAAGTAGCCTCTTTATCAAAGTTAGCAATCATGACATCTACAATCTTAAATAATGTTATACGGAATTTATACCTACAGATAAGTATATCTTCCCTAAGTGTTATAGACATTTTTGGGCACTGTAACCCCAAGCATAAATGTCCCTAAACCAAGGGCTCCTAAGTCCCTAAAGGTGTTGTTCCAACCCCTAAAAGAACAAGGTCAACTGATTACAGCATCTCCCAGAAGTTCTCCATGAAAAACTTCTCAGAACTGGTCAAAACTAGACCATTTCAACTACTCCATAGGCAAAGTGCATTGCATCCCACCTGAATACACACAGTAGGTGCGATTCATGTCAAAAAACCCTTCTATGGGGTGCGATGAGCGAGAATGGACAAATGGCAGGGTCAATCCGCAAGGTGGAGAAGCATGGAATCTTCCAGAAACTTCTCCTATGACACTTGCCTCTCTGAATTCGACCAGGGATGAGTAAGAGATCATCAATCCCCAAGTGGAATCAAGAACTATCAGAGAGAAGACACTAATAAAATCTCAAAAGCTGACTCACCTCCCTTGCAGACATCTATATATCGATCCCTCATCCCAGAGATCTAGGGGCTGGAATTTTGTATCTTGTAAGGAAGTGCTCTTGGTTTCTTGGTGCAATATCATAGTGTTGGGTGATCTAAGCTTTTCATGAGGTGAAGAAGGGCTTTCTTGCTAAGAGGATGATGCTCGGTTAAAACAATTGGTTGTAATCCTCTTTGCTCTTTCTTGATTATCAATAAAGCTATTCAAGTTTTCCTCCACATTCTTGTATGATTGATGATTTATGCATTTGTGTGGTCAATGTACATCTGATCCTATATTGTTTATGATAATAGATCTATATTCTTGGATAGTGTTATGCTGCTTTGATTCTACAGGTACTCTTTGAAGCTGGGTAGACAAGGAAGCGAGTGGCAAAGACCTACCAGAAGAGAGAGGAATCGAGCAAGGAACCAAGCGCAAGACAGAGGTTGGTCTCCTTATTCTTCTCTTATCTATTTCTCATAAAGGAAAACGAAAGTAGTTTTTAGTGTGTTTGTTTCTAAGGTAGCTACCAGCCTTAGTGGGATTAGTAGCTCTGCATAGACACTATTCCCGATAACACTAAGTGGGTAGTTACACTTAGAACAACTGAAGTAAATATGTTTAACCTTTTCCTACAATAAACAGATAAGATAAAAGAACCTACTTTTGATCCTTTGCTTCCTTTGATCTCCTTTTAGTTGCTCGCGTCGCTCCCGCTCAAACTGAATTCGCTCAATTGGTACTTGCCAACATAATCATAAGACGACAACAATCAAAGAATATGATCTATGTATTGTAAACAAATCGAATCGACAACATTTGAACATACATTCATCATAGATATAGACAAAAGTATTGGAAAAGGAACAAACAACTTTATTGATTGATAGAAGGAGAAGTTACACCCAATGTGGTTCGATCTTGTGTCACTCCTCCAGCTTAGTCCAAACCCTCATCACACCAATAGAAACATCAATCCAGTAGCATAACATTACTTTGACAATGATTTCAAGTCGCTAAATCAACAATATTTCTCTATAATATCCAAGCCCCTTGTCTTTATGATGGGAGACCAATTTATAGATGAATGCAAGTGGTTTTTTCATTAATATGTCATTGAATGGTTTTCCATAATTGGATGATTAGTTTCCATGTTCAAAGGGATGAGAGGATAGAGGATTAGATTATCCAAGGATATCCTAAGTTGAACTCATATTGATAGGATAGGAGCTGGGTTCCTTCTAGAAGGCTCTAGAAAGGAGGAATATACTCAGGATCCAATGAAAATTTTGAGGATTCTTGCCCAGTGCAGGCCTGAGTGGGCTTAGGTTCTCTGCAACACAGCCTTGAATGGGGCTACCTACTCTACAGAGCACTTACCCCTTACTAGGGGTGCGCTGGTGACCCAAGGAAGCACTTCAACATGATTTGAAGTCAAGAAACTCTCATGGATGAAAGCACTCAATGAGGTGGCATGTCTAGGGCATGTAGCAATTGAATTAGAGTTTGATAGACCTTGTTTACACTGATTTTCTCGTCAAAAGTGATGTGCCCAAATAGACCTGTAATAGCTTCCCCCTAAAGCATGAAGTCAAAAATGATAATGTTGAGTGATATGCTTTATGATGTGATGAGGAGGATCTGAAACAGATGGTGACCTGCATCAATTACAATACATAATATCATGATATCTTTAAATTTTTCATGAATTCCTGAGAGAACGCATACCCATGCTCAGCATATAAACTTTTCATTACATGTACATAAATCAAATAGTCGTCTATAGATATACACCCATGATAAGATGACCATCTGTGTAAAGCCATCGTACAGATGATTTAGTACTCTTGTGAAATCGAAGCCCAGATAGATGAAAATAGATCCGAGGTCCAGTATCTCGTCCAATCGTTTTCTCAAGTATGAGTATAACCATGTGAAAATGTGATCTAATGTCAAACATGGGAAGACACCGTCTGATTACTAGCCAATGATGTAAGTTGTTAACGAATGCAAGAGAAATCACCAATAATGATAATGATTCTCAAGGTACTACAATACATTTTGCATGGTGTGAATAGATGTTTTGATGTCGAACACCATACAAAGTATTTCGGTCAAAGGCTTGTGATTTTAACCTATCGTCGGAAGCGAGAAACTTTCCTATGATGTATGCAAGCCTCAAGGTACTAGAAGGGTGTTTCTAGTCAACTTCCTGGATAATGTGTTGATGTCGACAAGAAGCGACTCGTTGTAGGAGGGCCTTGATGTATCCCCCAACAATGAAACGAAACAAGTGTAATGATTTTGAAGACAAAATGTGACTGATGACACAATGTTCAGGAATGGAGGTCATGAAAATGAAGGTTTATGAGTATTGAAAAGGATGAATTTTAATAAGTGACTTCTCTTGAACATGTCGTCAACACTGAATGAATTGGCAACATTGGCCCAAAACCAAAGTGAGAATGGTGTGATATACCATAGGTATGATAACCATCAAACACATAACCCAACCCAAATAGTCACAGAGATGAAGTAAAAGTTTCATGATTAAGAGCGACTTGCTACCATAAAGTGATTTATCCTTTTTCCCATTTTCCCCAGTCATTGCTAACCAATACCTCTTTATTTTTTAACAAGGTTGAGGAGGATAACATATGCTTGATGTATAATTGTACCCTTCAGGTTAATCCATCCTTATGTGATGTTTTAACAAGTCTAGCAAAGGTGAAACTCATTCTTGTCATGATGGACTTGTTTTTCACTATTTGATGCTTTAACATGTTTAACGACAAACAGAACTTAGTCCTTTTCATGTTTAGAGAGTTTGAAAAGGGACAAAAACAAAACTGCACAAGTTTTTTGTCGTAAATTTGTATCTCAAGTCCGAAAAAGTGTAAAATAATACAAGAGAGAACCTATTGACCATGTTCAATCAATGCATTCCTTTTTCGTAAGTAATCTATCTCAGTCTAGAAAAAGGTTAAACTTATACTGAGTAGATGTCGTTTCCAATCCATTTACAAGCTGAAAAGGACAAGTGCCCAAAAATATTTTCATATTTCGAGAGTCTAAAAAGATCTGAAAGAGGACTCTAGGGGGTTCCTTTTTCGATGTTTAACAGAGATCAAAAAAAAGATAAAAGTATGCTCTGTGGTCAAAAGTACATTTTACGATCATGCATGTCAAATTCACTATGTCAGGTGTAAACTTGCTCAAAGAACTACCAAATGGATTAAACATACCCATTTCATTGGTAAAAATAGGTAAAAACTATAGTTTATTCATTTAATGAACATGAAATAACCATAAAACAAGAATTTACCAAGTCATTTTACCATTTAACATTTACCATTCAGTTTTGTGCTATGAACTAATTTTTTACCTCAAACTTTAGCTTCTGATTGTGGGAGATTCTGTGGATCATTCTTCGTGCCATTAGGACCAGGTAGGAGATATACCTCTTCTCTTTCATTTAAGGTGATTGCTTTTCAATTTCAGGCAAAATTTTTAGCGTTTTGGGTTCCCTAGGGTAAATATATCATGCCCTAGGATCAACGCACCCTTATGCGTCAAAAACTACATTGTAGAGCAGTCAAATAGAAGGGAAACTACTATGCATCACACCATCTATAGATCAGAGGTGCATTGGGCACAATTTAGAAATTTGATTCATCATTTCTAACCAAAATCTCTTCAGTTTTTTGCATGAAATGGATCCTACCTAAGCCTATGGTGTGATTTCAGACTTTGATCGGATCAAAATGGCTATCACATGGCATGAAAGATAACATGAAGAATAGGATATGGTTGCCCTAAATGATCCTGGTATTGTTGAGGCCCTCAGATATTGTGGGTTACTAAAATATTTCAGGTTATCCAAGATGAGGCAATAGTTAGAACTACTGCAGTTCTTGGTTCATTCATGGGATCCAGCGGAACAAGTTTTTCATATAGGGGACAAAGTGCTCCCTATATTTATCAATGATATTTACTTTCTCACAGGATTGTCGAGACGTGGTGCCCCCATTTCTCTTTCAGTTTCTGCCCATGGGGTTGAATCATTAAGGGACTAAATTCAAAATTTTGTTGGCCAGGTACATAGCCTAGCAAAGATGGAAAGATAAACATCAGGGATGTTCATGATATGCCCTTGCGAACAATCCTATTTACTATCGCAAATTTGGCGGGTAGCGTGACACTTCATGTCGCGAATAGATCATACATGAAGTATGCGCTTGAGTGTCTCGATCCAACTATGTTCAACTGGTGTGAGGCAATACTCTCTTTGATGAAAGAGCAGCTAACTAAAGTAAAAAGTGGTAAGATGAAAAATTTCAGCTATGGATCGATCTTGATTGCTTTTATTTTGGAGAGAATTCCATTGATGCAACCTCGACATGTGACACTGAGTTTAGCTAGTCCTAGAGATCCACAGATGTAGATATGGGTAGAGTTGATGGCTAGACATGCTGGTCAGTCATCAATCTCATTTTCTACTGCATTCTTTAGTTGGCTCCATCAACAACATATTGTCATAGAGGAGCATCCATATGCAGGGATGGATTTCCATAGAGATCTAGATTTGAGATTACCAGTGGGTGCTCAATGGGGTGCTATAGGTAAATTGTTTTTACCATGTATTTTTTATTTTTTGAGTTGTTACATGTTTTTGTGTTTTTTGATGTTTCCAAGAATAAACTAAAAATGTTCTCATGTATATAGATGTTGGAATTGTTTTACCAATGGGTCATCAACCAGAGGCAGGTGAACCAGTGTGGAGAAATGTCAGAAGAGAAGTTCTCCATGATTTAGATATGTTCGAGACACTGGCGGAGTTGCAGCGTCATATAGAGGGGTTAACCCTTAGTATACCGGATGTTCGGATCAAGAAGTTACCGATGAGACTACAACGCCATACTATTGGTGTACCTAGCTGTTGGATGAGGCTATTGCGCATGATAGCTCAGGCAATGACATGTTATCATGAGCATCATTAGATCTACTTAGGATGATTTACTGTATGCATTTTGAGGTTTTGAGGTCAAATGACCAACATGTCTTGGACACAAATTTTTGTAAAAACTTTGAAAATCTATCTATTTTACTTTTAGTGTTTTTGTATGGTTATGTGTAATCCTATTCAATTCTTGATGTGAATTGAAAATTTACTCTTTATATATGTCGTAAATGTATGTTTAACACGTAATTCATTAAAGAATCAGTCAATGCATTAAAGTTTCTGGAAATGTGTTTATATTGAATGTAATCAAAATGTCTTTCCAAGAGACGAACTCTAAGGAATATGAGATGAATAGTTGGATTTCAGACTGTATAAACATTCGTAAGTTGTAGTATGACAAGTTGTGAGTCTAGCCTAATGATGATTCGGTGAATGCCAAGTGAAATTGCATCAGAGAGGATTTCGATCAATGCACTATACTCAGCAATATTGTTCATAGAACAACCAATACAAATCCCTTGAAAACTCACTAACTTGCCACTTGGTGAGAATATGGCCCATGGTGCAGAGGATAGGTTATGCGTACTACAACTAGCACCATCGGCATAACCAACAAATGGTTCTAAATATTCCGACATCTACAACAAATGCAATGTGGATTGCTAACCACATAAAAAATCTAAAAGTCACATTGTGACACACACATGCAATCAAAGCATATATACAGTGTTTTTACTATGCACAATCAAGCATAGTAACATTTAAGATACAACCCATTTCAGGGCTGCGACAATGGAATTCCATCATAATCAACCAACTCCTGAGCGCATTTTGCCAAAAAACACTTACCAATGTAGGGGCCCGTCCATAGTGGTTCAAATTTTCTTCTTCCTAATTTATCGGTTTCCTGATCATAAAGCAGGACGAGGTCTCCTTCTGAGAATATCTGAGGCTTGACATGGTGGTCATATTGCCCCTTAATTCATTTCTTATGTGCTTCGTTGGGCAATGTGGCTTCACGATGTGTTTCATCTAGATGGATGAGTTCTAAGAAACATGCTTCTTCATCAGAAGTGTCAGGTAACAAGTCAATTGCAAGTTTTAGTGATGAAATCTCATATTGTATTGCCAAGATTGCCTTAAGACCATACACCAATTGGAAAGGTGTGAATCCAATTATGTTTCTTACCGAGTTTCGCTAAATCCACAAAGCTGAGTACAGGATCAAATGTCAGTTTCATTTGTGAACTCCTATCATTCGTTGAACCATTCACTTAAGGACTTTGTTGATGGCTTCAGCTAGTCCATTAGCCTGTGGATAATGAGCATAACTATCATGTGAGATTCCTAACTTGGTAGTTAATTCAGTCATCATGTGACTGCGAAAATGTCAACCATGATTTGTAATTACAGCTTGTGGTACACCAAACCATGCAACCACATGGTTGAACAAAAAAGTGCAGTTGTCTCACCATTGTTGTTTAATGTAGGCATCGCCTTGGCCCATTTCGTAAAATAGTCAACGATGACAATAATATTCTGATGCCCCCCAGCCGAGTGAGGGTTACATGTCATGAAATCAATGCCCCATTTTGAAAATGGTCCAAAAGTGACGATAGGATGCAGTGGTGCAGTTGGTAATCGAGTTTTACGATCAAAAATCTAGCATGCATGAAAACTTCTAATAGTAGTAATGGAATCATTAAATATGGTAGGCTAGAAGTAACCAGCACAGAGAATTTTCAGTTTGGTAGCATAACCAGATAAATGTCCACCACAAGAACCAAAATGGCAATCATTTAGAACATTCTTAGCTTCCTCATGTGTGAGGCACCTACGAAAAATCTTATCGATACCACGATAGTAAAGGGTGTCACCAATGATTAGATAATCTTTGTCTTGATATCGAATACGTCATTGTCGTAAGTGAGAGGTATCGGACCGGAAGGTTTGGGTTTGGAGATAGATCTATATATCTCCATACCAACGGTTAGATGACGAGATTAGAAACAGAGACTCATCTAGAATTGATGGTTCCATTGTTGAGTCAATGGCGGTAGAGAGAAGGTCGCAAAGAAGCTCAGCAAAAACTAGAGATTTCCTTGAATTGGATTTGATGAATACCAAATCAAATTCCTACAAAATGACAATCCATTTTGAATATTTCCCCCCTAGCAATTGACATGACAAGATGTATGTTATAGGGTCGCAATCTAAAATGACAGTGGTCTTTCAGAGCATGACATAATGGCGAAATATCTGTACAGCTTGAACGCAAGCCAAAGCTAGCTTTTCCACATAAGAATACTTAACTTCTGTATCATTAATATTACTACTCAAATAATAGATTGGATGTTCAATCCCATCTTCTTCTTGGACTAAAACCATAGCAATGGTTGTATCTGTAGCAGAAAGATACAGGAAATAGTCGTTCTGATAATTAGGGGAATACATTAATGATGCTCGGATCAGGGTATCTTTGAGAGAATAAAAGGAAGCTTGCACAACCTGGTCCCAATGGAAGGGAATTCCTTTTTCAAAAGACGAGTAAATCCTTTAGCCATTTCGGAATAGTTGGGAATGAATCTCCTTAGAAAGTTAGCCTTCCATTGGAGTCTTTGTAACTGAAGTAAATTGGAAAGTGGAGGCAGATCAAGAATTGCCTTAACCTTCAAGGGGTCGAGTTGAATTCCTTCATTAAACACTAAGAAACCAATCAAATCACCATAACCAATCAAAAAACACACATTTATGTGGATTGAGTTGAATTTTGTAGTGACGACACCATAAAAATATGGCTCTCAAATGTTGCACGTGATCAACCTGTTTCCATGAATGAGTAGGTAAGTCATCTAGATAGGGTTGAATGATGTGTTTGATGTTGTGGAAGGCATAATTCATTGCCCTTTGAAAATTTTCCCCAGTGTTCTTCAAACCAAATGGGAGTTTCCTATATGTGAATGTGCCCCAGGGACAAATAAAGGAAGTTTTAGATTGGTCTTCTAGACGAATATTAATCTGATTATAGCCGTAAAATCCATCCATAAATGAAAATATTCCACATCTGGCACATTCATCAATTATCTAGTCGATAAAGGGAGTGGGATAGTTGTCTTTTGGACAAGAATGACTAACATCCCTATAATCAACACACACGTGTATTGTTCCTTGTTTCTTCATGACGGGAACAATATTGGAAACCCAATCGGTAAGAGGAACGAGGTATATGAAACCAACATGAAAACGTTTTTCAACCTTTGCTTTTATGGCAGCAGCCTTCTTTGGATGAACAAGACGGAGGTGTTGTCGTACCGGCTTGACATCATGATACATTTTAATCTTGTGTTCAACTATACTAGGATCAATACCTGGCATTTCCTCATATGACCAAGCAAATATATCATGGAATTCATGAAAAAGAGCACGGTAAGTTTCAAGTTCCGATGGAGAACAAGATTTTCCAACATGGATGTTTTCTACAATTCTAGGTTTGGTCAAAATATCGATAGAAGTGGTTTCTTCGATATTCAATAAGTTTCATTCAGAATCGACTATGTCTATAAATACAAAATTTGAAATGAAATCAACGATTGAAGGGCGATTTAGTTCATTTGCAATATCTTCTATGTGATATGGAAGATGGGATCGATGATGATAATTTGCCCATTGTTCTTCTTCTGTCATCATTGATTGGATGACTCCTTCATCATTAGAAAATGTACGTGAACAAGGATCAAAGGAAGTACCATATTCTAACAAATGATAAACCCATACAATCGGTGATGATGGATTTGGATTTGTTGTGTAAGCCAAAAAGATTGATTTCTATGCAAGCTCAATTGGGCTTAGCGGCATGGTTTCATTACACATATCAATTTCGGAATTATTGGATATCTTCAATGAGTCAGATGAAGTGGAAGATATCATGCTACAAGTCTCAACTTGTGCAACTTCCGTCATTTGTGATGGTGACGGTAGTGGAAGGTGTCCATTATGGAAGAATCTTTGAAGAGACCTACTCCAATATTTTGAAGAGATAGCAGAGGTCCATGAACTAACAGAACGCTTCCAGTTTCCTATCAAATAGAGGCAAAGAAGGTGATTTGATCAATTACTGTGATTCCACCTTTATGAGGGAAAGTGATGAAAGTATGTCAAAACCACAGTAGCCATAGCGTAAACCCATGATATTCCTAGTAAAATATTGTAGTCAAGGGGTCTATAAACAACCTCAACTTCAACAGTTATAGTTTTTCCCCCTAGTTCTATTTGCAGGTTACTTAAAATTCCACAAGGTGTATAAGTGTGACTGTCAAAAGGCTTTAACATCGTAGGTGATCGTGACAAAGGCAGTGAGCCAAGTGTTTTTCCAGCAATTCATTGACATGATACAAGTATATTCACCTTTGTTAAAAATGGTTCGGTGAATGAGGTGGTTCAAAGCATTTACTTGGATCAAGAATGCTAACTGTGCTAGTAATTTTGTCGTATAACCCGCATGGTTAAAAACTACGAGATTGGAATCCGTTGGATCAATTCCACCAATTGCTGACAATAAAGCATGCTTTTGGGAGGGAAAATTTTGAAGCACCTCAAGCGTCAACATAGCAGAAGGTGACGGAGCCAACTCTTCTACTATGTTATAATTTTGCGCTGCTCAAGGTCAAGGGTTGAATGTATATTTATGAACAACTTCCTTAGGCGGTTTTATTGTTAACTATGGTGGAATGGAGTCAGATGAAGTCGAAGTATTGGGTTGATATATGGCTTGGTTATTTGACAACGATAGTGGATTACAGTAATAGGTATTGTGTGCAGTCACCAAAACATTAGACTTAAGCTTAGTGGCAGATACCATAAGCACTTGTGAAGTGGAAGCATGATTTGTAGCAACCATACGAGTCTCTGGGTTTGGAAAAGGGTCTGTCAACACAACGGATGTACTAGAAGTCTTATGAAGTTTTGAGACTTCAGAGTGGTGAGGACAATCTCATGTAAACTTCTCCTCATTACAAATTAAACATGGGTAACAAGGTTTCCTAACTGGAGAAGAGGAATCAGATGATTTCTCTTGAGGGGGGGAATTTTGTTTCTTTTTGGTTTTCCCCTTTTTCTTGCTTCCAGGTTTCTTTTCATTTTTACCTTTGTCAGATGACACGACATTTATTTCGGAAGAAAGTGTATTATCAGGTGTATTAGAGGTTTTATTTGAAATAGAAAGTGTTTGACTAGATGGTCTACTTGGTGTTTGAGTGCTTGAAGAAACTATCACACCGTCACCGGCATGAGAGTCCTTACTAGATGGAGGTGGTGAAACAGTAAAAGCTGGTCTAGGTGCATTTTGAATCTTATCATAGAGCGTCCAAGACTGGGTGTAAATCAAGTCTAAGTATTGGGCACGAGCAATTACTTTCTCTTCAGTAACAACTCCTCCTTTAGCCACATCCTCGGTGATAGATGGAAACAAGGATTTAATAAACCACTCAGCTAAAACCTAATCAAGAACAAAAGTTTTTACCATTCGACAATGACGATGCCACTCATGAATATGATCAGAAATGTGAGTAGTAGTGGTCTGTTTAAAGTTGGTCAACAGTTCCGTTCCAGTTTCATATCTGATGGGTAACTGGAAATAGGTAAAAAATGTAGTGGCTAAGGCTGTGAAGTTGTCAAATGAAGCTCGTTGTTATTCAATATACCACTTTGCAGCCAGACCAGCGAGTGTTCACTGGAAAAGACGTAGTCTTGTTGAATCATCATTTAGGGAGTTGGATGAACACCATAAATGAAATGTGATAACATGATTGGATGGATATTCTCTAGGGTTTCCATTAAACTTAGGAATATCATAATGAACTTTGTGTGGAATCACTGACAACCAAGCTGAATAAAGAATGGGATCATTGGTAAGCCGACTTAAATCTAGTAATTCAAGTGTTGTGACAAAAGGCAACTGTTAGTTTAGGCCGGGTTGAGTGTAACCAAGGTAAGATGGAATTGCCTAGGCAATAGGCCTTTGCATACTAGCATAAGGAATCTGCTGTGGTAGCCTTGATAAGGGTAGGTTTGTTGATCACATCCAGTATAAGGTTGTTGTTGGGAACCAGGATAAATTTGTTGTTGACTAAAACCAGCATAGGCTTGTTGACTAGAACCTCGGTAAGCTTGTTGTTGACCAAACTTGGCATAGGCTTGTTGACCAAGTCTAGGATAAGTTTGGTATTGTTGGAATTGTTGTTGTTGGTATTGTGGCTGCCACAGTTGTTGATACAATGTTTGTTTCCCACCAGTATAAGTTTGACCAGGTTGTGGATAAATTAGACCAATATAAGTCTGAGTCATCCCAATTAATGGTAAACTGGCTCGAGTTTGTTGGATTCTAGACAAAAACAGTTGTTGTAAATGGCCTAATAAAACTGAGTCTATAGACCTAAAACTTCAAGGTAAGAGGTTGAAGGACCAGCTTTCAAAGGTTGAGATACAATCAACTAAGCTTGTGACTATGGTAAATTCGTAACGACAGGCATAGTAGGTGTTAGTGTCGGTATCTTCATCCCTCCATCAGAGATCAAATTCTCTTGTTGCATTGCATATTATGTGTCTCACTCAGTCAGCTGCATTCCATTAGGAGCATGGATCATCTGACGGTAGTGGCTTGTTGCACATTTTCCCTCATGTTCTTTACCTATTGGCCCACTTCCATTCATCAAGATTATCTGCAATCACCTCTTGTCTTTAAATTTACAAGAGTCATTTCTAGGGTTTCAGTTCTATTAGGTCTAGGGTTTCATCAAAATTGTCTTCAAAATGTCCAATAACGGTCAGCAGGCGCATGAGGAGGTTGAATAAAGTTCCAGTACCAATAAATTTCATAATTAATTGCTCAGAAATGTGTTTTTCCTCAAAAACAGAGTATTTTAGGTTTTGTTGTATAAATTCATGTAATTTCAGTTCTCTCATATGTAAATCACTTCAGTGGCAACCCTGGTCACTTTTCCAAGCTTCAGCAGCTCCATCCCCTGCAAGGCAAACAAAAAATCAAGTCATTCAGTTCATCAAAGGCACAAATAAAGTAAATTGCCCAAAAACAGAGTTGAAAAAGTAAGTCACATTGCAAACATTATAAAAGTGGGTTTTATGAAGGAAAAATCAAAAGCTCTTGTATATAAGTCATCTTTACAATTCAAAAAGCTCATTGGCACTTAAAGAAGAAAGATTGAGCAAAGTGAAGGTCGTGTTGGAGAAAGGAAGAAAAATCGCAGCAAAGAGTTCCAGTTTTGGAGGCGCGATGCATTGGGTGAGAGGCATGGCGCATACAAGTGGCGCGGCGCATTGGGCCACCCTCCACAGTGTTAAATTTATACTAGCGCGGCGCATATAGGAGGCGCGGCGCGTTGGGTTTGTGGCACGGCGCATAGAGCTGCCAAGCCCGATTTCATCATAAACTCCCTCAAATTGCCAAAATTGCTCAAATCTTCTAGTGTGCAAGTAAGTCAAGCCCTTTTCCTTGCTAGTGAAAGAGTTTTTCTTAAAAATTTATGGTGGTTTAGTGTGAAA